>CM053787.1:664253994-664828994 GCA_028749045.1 Cupressus sempervirens
CCTATGTCTATGACTCGGTCCACATAGGACTAAAAAATCATTTTACAACATGTTTATGTATACAATACATATTTTTACATGACTCGAATAGTCTGATGTGGATTTTTCATACCTTTAATATGTTCTCCTTTGTCCATGAAATCTCTCAATGTTATCATTTTTCTATTTTTTTATGTTCCTTGTTTCAAAGCTTCTTCTATCCCCGTCGATTTTGTCACTCAAGCCTATTGTTGGGGTTGGGTGGATGGAATCAAACCATACTTATCAATGAATGGATTATGAGTTAATATGATCATGGAAAGAGCATGATCCTATGTGGTTCTTACTGATTCTAAGACTTAAATCTTGATCTCCAAATTTGCAACTAAGTCAATCGGGCTATCAGTAGTAGAAAGATTATGATCTATTTGTATAGATCCTTTTCTGAAGCTAACTTGCATTGCACAACATCCAAATGAGGTATTAGCATGGATTGTATAGAGACAATTTTAGCCCTCATTCATTTGTTTGTTTTGTATCTTGGGCAGCCTCCCTTGTGTAAACAATGGTCTATTGTAATGCATTGAACTTGATCTAGCTGATTGAGAGATAAAGTTCCCTAAAGATTTCAAATCAGCCTCAAATTTTTGAATGCTAACTTGAAATTCATTGGTGAATCTACGCACATCACAAAGAATATTGTATAGATCTTGGATTTTCTTCACAAGTTCTTCAATATTTTGTACAAGTATCGATTGTTCAAATTTTCTCAATGCAATTATAGTATAGACCTTTTCAAGTACCTTTTTCTCAAATTTATTTTCTAACCAAGCCATCAATTTCTCATTTACCTCTATATCTTCAGTGTTTTCTTTTTCAATAATTTTTATTAACTATGAGATAATAGAGGCTTGTTCAGCAATGTGATGAATGTCAAATGCATCAAAAAATATATCTTTTATATCATGCAACACTTGTTTATGTTGTTGCTCTCTTCACATTTCCTCTTGTCTCTTCTTTCTTGACAAGATGTCTTGCAAGATGATTGTTTGCTCAAATGTGAGATTCTTCAAATCGCAATCTAGTAGTTCAATGACTTCATCCAAGGTAAAAAATTTACCTAGAGAACTTTTCTTCCTCTTCTTCCCTTTCCTCTTTTTAGGAGTGTTGTTGCTCAACATAGCTAAGGCTAGAGTGGGTGAAGGGGTTTCACCATTGGGTTTATCTTGTGCATCAATGCCAAAGAAACTAATAATAGCACTTGGCATGATTTGTGTTGTAGGAACTTTCAACTATTGTACAAATATGGAAACTATAGTAGCCTTGGTTGGAGTGTGAGCTATCACACTCTGCTCTGTCTGTGAAACTTCATTCTTATTTGCTTCTTTTTTTCTTTCGGATTTGCTTCCATGCTTCCCTCTAATGTAGGTCCTTAGACTTGTGGTCCTTGCTGACCTATAGTAGACTGATCTACTTTTGGTTATTTTTCTTTTTCTTTTTGTTCTTCCAATGCCTTAGTTGATTATTTGTCCTTTGTTGGCTACTCAACACTTGTCTAAATCTAAGCAATAGGGTTTACAATTAGAACTTGCATTTATCCTATCTTGGGATAATACCATATTTTTTGTATCACAAGAGTGTTAGGTGTGGTTGAATGAATAGGGGATAAATTACCCTATTCCTATGAGCTTGACACACCTATGTCTTCTTCATCACTATGTACATCTTCAATTGTTATAGTATCTTTCTCACTCTATTGTACCTTTTGTCTAATAGCTTCTTCTACTATATCAAGGTCACTATATACATCTTTCTCAGTGACTTGTTGAACTTCCTTACCTTCACCATTCATGTTAGTCTCTTTTGCAATTGTCAGTCAAAAAATGCTCTTCCATAATAGTTAACTTTGTATTAGAATATCCTCAATTTTATGTTGCAACAAAATAAATGCTCTATATTTAGGAACAAATATATTCCTATACTTCTCCAAAGAATTTGTAATTTTCTTGGTTGTTAACTCAGGCATAACATTTTCTAATGCTCTTTCTCTAATCTACCTCTCAGTCATTATTACATGTCTCCATTTGGAAACAATTCTATTATACAATTCAGTTGGAATGTTATTTCCTATCTCTATAGTTGTGGTATTAAACTTTTCATCATGTCTAACATGGCTTCTTCTACCTTTGACTTATTAGCTACACTTAGAGTTCCATACTTAATGAATTTAAAACCTAATAAGCCTGTAGAGTTTCTAATATTATCACATATCTCATCAATTGATTTTGGCTTTGTATGTACTACTACTCGATAGTGACTTGGTTCATCAGATTTTGTTTTCTTTGCATCTTCCTCATCATCATACTTTTGAGTAATCAATTTTCTTCTCCTCAATTGACCTTTGTTGGTTGGAAATTTTCTCTTTGTTGCACTTGTGCCACTAGAACCTGTTGGCTTGATTTTTCACCCAACAAAATCTTTGTTATATTATATGAGAATTAGGAATAATTTGTGTTTATACTACTTAGGGTTTCTGAAATTTTTTTATCCCTCATGAAAAAAACCTAGGGCAGATAGTAACGTCTTGTTCTTTCTTGAAATGTTTGCAATTATCATGCAACTATCAAATAGAGACATGTAAAAAATTTCTTATTCTATAAAAGCTCCCTAATTATTTTAACATTTGTCCATGTTATCTCTCAGACCTCTTAATTCTTTTAAGTTATGATGTTGTGAAATTTGTTCAAGTGCAAGATTGCTCTGTTATGATCATTAACCACTTTGAAGGGTGCGAGGGTGTGAAATAGTCATGATCATAGTCAACATGGCATTACAATGGTTATGGTTATCTGTCAAGTTTAAGTTGTGAAGAGGTGACAAGCTATTAATTGCAAGGTCACAGGCAATATTGAGGTTAAGGCATGAAGAGTTGCAAAGTAGTGATTGAAGTCCATGCAGTCAATGAAAAGTCAAGGTCCAAGTGGTGTGTTCTTATTTGATCATATATGTTGTTTCTAACAAAGGACCATCATCTTCTAGGTGTCATCTAATATTATCTTATCAACAGTGGTCACTTTTCCATATTTTGAAGCTATATGATGTTTAACCAAAGTGAGAAAGTGATGAAGAGACACGTGTATCTGTTGGAAATCTAATTGAAAAGCTCATTGTTGCAAAGGAGGAATATTGTTGTTGAAGAATTTTTTTAATCATTGTTTTGTCATTGATGTCAAACCTGCTATTTGTAGGGATGTTATTTGCTTATAAGATCCAAGTACTATCATTTAGTTGATTGATAAAGAGGATTTAATCAACAAGATGTAACAAGAGAACCTAAGGGAAAGGTTGAGTTATGATGTTGTAATGAAGTGCAAGGATTAGTTAAGACAATGGTTAAATGATTTATTGATGACATACTTAAGGATACAGAGGTTGGTCACACTTAGAAACATTGGAGGAAGAAGTTATAACAAGGTAGAATGCAAAGCTTAAACTAAGATCATTAGTGGGTGCTGAGCAAGTTAGTTGAAGCTAAGAAAAATCTTAGTTGGAGCCGAGTGACAAAAAATTATAGTGTGTGCCAAGTGAAGGTCAGGTGCTAAGCATTAGAAAATTCTTAGTTGGTGTCGAGTGATCTTTAGGTGCCGAGCATCAAGAAAAATATAGTTGATGCCAAGTAACATAGTATGTGTCGAGCATCAGCATTTCAATAGTGTCGAGCTGTTGCATTATTTCAAATGATGAAGATTTGCCAAATCTAAGCCGACATAATGGTTACATCGAATTTTGTGAATGAGTTGGAAGATAAGGATGATGAGTTGGTGGCACAAAATCCTATGTAAACCATTTTTGAGCGAATTCTTAAGGATTATTCAAGAAGTTTCTAAAGGAAACAAAATATGGGTTAGATGCAATGAATCCTACCTAAACCATGTGAATTGAAATTAAAGAATGGAAGAATTGAGCAGGAAAAGGTACTCCAAGACTTTTATTTAAGAAGTCATAGACCAAGAAGCAAAGAGTTGTTGATACTATTGCTGCTGAAGAGCCAAATCTATGAAGTAGTTTGAAGGGTGTCAAGGGGGAGACATTTAGGAGAAGGAAAAGCACAGAGGCTCTGCTTCTACGAGTGGTCATGAAGAGATGATTGCACTAGTACATTGAGCATGGAGACTTAAGGAGACTAAGCTTGAAAAGAGGGAAAGCTATGAAGAGTTGTAGAGATTGAAGGTCAGGTAAGGGTATCAACTGAGAAGTGATCTGAGATCTACAAGATAAGTTGTATGTTGTAGTCAGGTCAATATTTTCTAATACTCTCTTGCAATTGTATTAGATCTGAAAATCTTATGGACTTAGGTTGGTTTAATAGCCATTTGTAAATCATTTAACAAGGTGGGATTCCAAGTGAATGTTCTAAAGTCCTCTAACCAGGTCCACTTCTAATAGGGTGGTTAAATCCTCTAACAAGGTCACATTTAATAGTGTGTTGTAAGCCTTTAATAGGGCAGGCCTTTCACAGGGCATCACTTCAGAACACTGAGAATTGAGTAGCATGTTACTGGTGGTTTTTTCCAAATTGGGTTTCCACAATAATCGCTATGTCATGTGTTGATTTCTTATGTGTTATGCTTACATGTTGATTTACAGTAACTTGCTGATTAGAAAAGTTAAAGCTTGGATGAATGAATGATTGAGTGGGCTCACTACACTTAGTGAAAAGTTTAAATAGGACATTTGGACCATGAATAACTGATTCAACCCCCCCCACCCTCCTTAGTTATTCTAAAGAAATTCTGATAGTATCAGTAGACTTGAAGTCAAAGTTTTCAATAGTAGTTAAGTCTTATGGTTATTTCATGATCACAGATCAATGCAAGATTAAAGAATTTCAAGTCGTGATGGTGCGTAAGGCATAAGTAGTTAACTAATAAGGTTATCACATGCTCATAGGTGGTTAAGGAAAACCTAAGGTCAATGTAGTGAGGATGCAAAAGCTTGCAATTGCACCATCGTGAGTTTAACTATTGAGTAAAGTGTTCAAGTTATGAAGTAGCGGAAGCAAAGAAGATAGTCAAACTAACATTTAATCATAGTATCACATAGGTAAGTTGGAAACTAAGATTGTAAGCTACAAAGTTGCAAGAAACATTGGATGATTAGAAGAAATGGTTATCGCTCTTTTGCAAGGGTCTAAAATATAGTGAAAAGTTAAGAGCAATTAAGTAATCAGGCAATTAAATCTTAGACCATCACAACAGAACAAGAGTATGTGACTAACTAGAGGTTACAGTAGCAAAGTTGCAAAAGATTGAGATCACATTATCGCAAGGTCAAAGTTGTAGTTAATATTTGACGTTGTGAAGTTGCAAACAAAGAAAAATGTCAAGATTAATGGGCTAATGCACTGTCGCATAGTTTCAAGGATAGTTAAGATATTTAGTTGCAATAGTGTGGAATGATGCAACAGTTAACCAGAAAATCTTATTCACTGGATCACATGGTTAGAGAGAACATCGTGTCTGGTGGTCACAAAGAGGAAACAAGGTCATTTTTCTCATTCATTACATCATAACAAGATAGAAGATGTTAAGTCTTAAACCACCATGAAGATGCAAAATGGTTAAACAGAAAGTCATTGCTAGATCGCAGTAGTCAGAGAGATAAAGTGGTGAACAGTTACAAAGTAACGACAAGCATAAAATAAAGTGATCACATTTTTGCAAGCTCGTGTGGTGAATGAAGAAATGAAGTTGGGAAGGAGCGCCTCACAAGCCAAACATTATAGTTATAGAAAAAGGTAACGAGCCTTACAAGCCAGACATTATAGTTATAGAAAAAGGTAACAAAATTATGAAATAGTAAAGATAACCTCATTCACATGGTCACAGTCAGAGATCAAGAAAGAAAAGAAATTGCAGTGAGAAAGCGATAAAGTGATTATTGCATCATCACAGCTTTTAGTTTTAACACATAAAATAGTTTTCAATGGCCTTTCCTGAGCTGGATAAAAAGGGCATGAGTTAGAAGTATGAAATATGAAAGATACACTCCTATTGTAGAGATAGATAAATTCTAAAAGACACAAAGATTTTCATTACCAATTGCATAATTATTTGAGTTTTTAGAGCATAACTTGAGTTGTAGAGTGATTCAAAGTGATCTTCCAGTATATAACATTAAGAGTTGATTGAAATACTTGGAGAAATGGATCAAAAAGAAGGTGAATTGATTGCACAGGCACAAATTGAAGAATTTGCATCACAAGCTAAAAGATCTAGTTCATTTGTCAGAGAATGGATGTATTTTCTACCTGGTTCTACTAATGCACAATCTACAAATGACCACGCCTTTAGAGATCCATATATATACTATAGAGATGTAGAGGTCTTGGATAGGAACAAATATGAATTATTCTGGTTCTTTTACAAGGACATAACAAAGAATGTTCTAGTTTACAACCCTTGGGTTAGAAATATAGGCAAAATGATTATATCAAAAGTGTTTGTGGATGTGGACCTGGTAAACGCATTATTCAAATGTTATAATCTAGTAAGAAAGTCATTCCACTAGAGAGATAGGAGTATTTTCTTGGCTCTAGAGAAGGAGACATTCACAAAGGCATTTGATCTAAGAGGCCCAATATCATTGCCTATTAACATTGATGACCGATATGGAAATTTCAAAAGCCAAAAGAACTTTGATATGGTTGGGCAATGACAGGACATATGTTAGAAACAATAGTCCACCAAGATAACTAAGAGTGGGGGGGTCATGGGGGGGGGGAGGGGGGAGGGGGGTTAATCAATTAGCAATAAATAAAATATTTATCCACCTTAAATAATCTTAACTATTCAACCAAAGTAAATAGAAACCATACAAAGATGCACATATACAATTACACTAGATATGTTAAATAGGGAAACCCTTAATCAAAAGGAAAACCTTGGTGGGAATGATGCCTACAAGATGATGTACTAATATAAATATTCCTTGTTAGAGGATGGACCCTGTTAGGAGTCTATTACAACATTTAGTACATATGAGTCCCTGTTAGGAGACTTGGAATCCTTGTTAGAAGATTCCAACCCTATTAGGAGTTATTCCACCCCTATTAGGAGTTGTAGAAGGTAGAAGGACCCACTATTCAAATAGCTTATGGGGCAAGATCACCAAACTCACTTTCCAACTAATATCTCAACTATTCCTTGTAGAATAATTGTATCTATTGTACTTTAAATCATTTCCTTTATCTTATCAACTAGACCAATCATTGTCTAACGTTGTAGGCCAGGTCATGAACCATGGATCCAAGTATCAAGCTTCGAATCACATAATAAAACCTCAAAAATGAAGTTTCCTTCACCTTCATTCTTCTCTGCTTATCTTCGCATTCTTCTCTTTGTGCTACTTCCGATCATTCACTTTCTCCCTTTCATGATAAAGGAAAATGTCCTTCCTTTATACCAAATCCAAATAAAAATTTCCTAAGTTAGCTATTACACCTTCTCAATTAATTATTATAGGACCACATTAGGAACACATTACACTTGGTGATAACATTAATCTTCCACCTTGTAACTTGAATAACTTTTTGTACACGTATCATTATGACAAATGAGCTTAACTATGTCATCTCCAAAATGTCTTCTTCACATCTTGAACTTTAGCTTCTTAGAATAACAACTTTGCTAAGAGATATAACAAGTTTATCAAAATATGCCTCTATAAACTCTATCTTAGAACAATCTTACTAAAACTTGCATAACTTCTTCTAGACTTAATATCTTGTGCTTCTAAGGTTAGTTGCATATACTATACACTTAGTAGTATCTCCCTTTAACCTTTCTTAGTGAAAATGCTCAACTATCTATCCATACCAACTTGATCTTTCTATTGTTCTTCTATAAGATATCACAAAAAATGGCTATGTTGACATCAAGGACAAACACGGTCATGAATGTAACATGTCATCATTATAATGATCTAATCATGTTTCGACAATACTCTCCCATAGGAATATCATCAGCGTTCATTCTTCCAACAATCCTCCCCTTTGGCATTGATGGCAACATAGATGAAAAATATCTAGTTCCAAGAATACCAACTACAAAAGACTGTTAACCTTTCTTTTCAAATCCTCTTCATCAATCATTCTTCCATGTTGTACTTTTCCCAAACTATTTTCCATGCTAAATTATCTTTTTTGCTATACTTTTCCTCAACTATTTCTTTTCTACCAATTTATTTCTAAATTTATTTCTAAATTGTTTTACTATTTTTGAACTATTTTTCATGCTAAAATTCTCCCCCATTGACATCAATGTCAAAGGTTTCAACAACCAAAAATGTTTGCAACAACTGTCTCTGACATACTCAAGTGTCCAAAGACACTATTAAAACAACATCCAACAAGAGTCCTAAATGACTATGTCCATCATAGATACTCCCCCATACAGGAAGCATTAGTGTTTAGGCCAGACAAACAATAGTGCTCTATTACACTAGACGGATGCACTCTTGCATCATCTACTCTGATGTAGGAAGGGGCATAACCCCTAGCATACCTTGCAAATACTCAAAAATCTCTTTGGAAAGAGGCTTAGTGAAAATATATGCAATCTTCTCTTTAGTGCTTACATACTCCAATCTAATTTCCTTTTCTGCAACTTTTTCTCTCAACATGTGATACTTGATAGAAATATGCTTATTCTTAGAATGCAACACTAGATTCTTAGACATATTTACTATGTTGTCACAATGTATGACAAAAAGTTCACTAAATTTTATCCTTATATCCTTCAGCATCTATTTCATCCAAACAACTTGATTGCAATTGTTTGCTACTGCAACATATTCTACTTCTATTGTACTTTGTGAGGTACAATCCTACTTCTTGCTTAGTCAAGAAACCAATCTTCCTCCAAGAAAGAAGGCTCCACCACTAGTGCTCTTTCTATCATCCATGCCACTTACCCAATCAGCATCAGTATAAGCATATACAGTGAAATCATTAGATCTATCATAACACAATCCAAACTCTGGTGTTCCTTTTAGATATCTAAATATCCTTTTGACTGCTACATAATGTGCTTGTCTAGGGTTAGCTTGAAATCTCACAACAATTCCAATTGCATTTTCTATATCCAGCCTTATGTGAGTTAGATATTGCAATCCTCTAATCATAGATATGTACTGCTTCTATTCAACAGTAAGTGTAGCATCCTTTGTAGATAATTTGTGTCTAGTTACCATAGGTGTTCCAATAGGTTTACATGTTTCCAAACCAAACTTTTTTAGTAAATATTTTAAATACTTAGTCTGAGAAATAAATATTCCTTCTTTGTCCTACACAATTTATAATCCTAGAAAATATTTCATTTCTCCTATCATGCTTATTTCAAATTCCTTCTTCATTTCTTCTGCAAACTTGTCACTTTCATCATCATTTCCTCCAAATATGATATCATCCACAAATATTACCGAGATCATCAATCCATCATCAATTTCTTTCCAATATAGATTACTCTCTGCCATACCTTTGTTATATCCAAGCTTTTTCAAATGCTTTTCCAACCTTTCATACTAGGTTCTGGGTGCTTGCTTCAAGCCATACAATGCTTTCTTCAATCCACATACTATGTCCTTGTCATCTATCAAAGAACAACCTTTAGGTTGTTCTATGTGTACCTCTTCTTCAAGTTCTCCATTAAAAAATGTTGACTTGACATCCATCTAGTATACTTTGAATTTCTTATATGTTACATATGTTAAGAATAACCTCACTACTTATATTCTTGCCACAGGAGCATAGGTCTCATCATAGTCTATTCCTTCTTGTTGTGAGTAACCTTTACATACCAATCTTGATTTGTTCCTTACAACTTCACCTTGTTCATTCATCTTGTTCCTAAGTAACCATTTTGTTCCTATCAGATTCTTGTCTCTTGGTTTGGGGACTAATTCCCATGTCTCATTATTTACTATCTAATCTAATTCCTCTTTCATAGCTTGTTTCCAATAGTCATCTTTATATGCTTCATCTCCATTCTTTGGTTCAACTTGAGATATCAAACATAGTTCTTCATTGATTATGCTTCTTGTCATCACACCTTTATCTCTGCTTCTAATGATATGTCCAAGTAGATGATTCTTTTTCATACTCTTACCCAAAGTAGGAGTTATTATCTCAACTCATAGCTCTATTGAAGGTTCCAAGCTTTTTTTATGCCTCGGCTCTCCTTCATTTTGCAAATCATTGTTAATCTCAAAGAATACTTCATCATTCCTTGGTTTAGTAACAACATTCTCATCATTTGAATTGTATACAACTATTCTTTCTTGTATCCTAAATTTCTCATCAACTCTCACATTTGCACTTTCCATAATAGTTTTAGCTCTTAGATTATAACATCTATAAGCCTTGCTTTTCAATGAATAACCAAGAAACATACCTTCATCACTTCTAGCATAAAACTTACCAATATCATCATCTCTTTTGATATGACACTTACTACCAAAAAATCTGAAATACTTGACTGTAGGTGAGTGACTAAACCATAGTTCATATGGGGTCTTGTTTGTGTCTTTCCTAACTTGCACTCTATTCATAGAGTAGACTATTGTATTCACATATTCTCCCTAAAACAACATGGATACATCATTCTCAACTAACATAGCTCTTTTTGCTTCTATTACTGATCTGTTTCTTCTCTTTGCAATGTCATTCTATTCTGGGTTTCTCAGAGCTGATAACTTCCTTTTGATTCCATTAGCTTCACAAAATATGCTAAAATCATTTGAAGTAAATTCTACTCCTCTATCTGATCTTAAACATTTAATCTTCATACTTGATTCATTCTCAACTCTATTCTTGAATATCTTGAACTTATCAAAAGCCTCATATTTTTCTTTAAGAAATGCAACCCACATTATTCTAGAAAAGTCATCAACTAAAATCATGAAATAACTTTCACCATATAATCCTTTAGTCTTCATAGGACCACTAAGATCTGTATGTATAATCTCCAATTTTTTTGTAGTAGTAAACTTATTTTTGGGAAAAGAAGTTTTGTTATGCTTTGCCAATACACACTCCTTGTAAATTGTGTTAGTAGGCTTTACAAATTTAGGAAAATCTCTAACTGCAAATATACTACTAGTCTTTACAATGCTGTCAAAGTTTATATGACAAAATGTCTTATGCCATAACCAACTATCATCTAACTTTGTAACCAAACATGTCATTTCAGTAGGATTCAACTAAAATACATTACCTCTAGATCTGGTTCCTATACCAATTACCTTTCCATCTCTGTCTCTAATCATGCATGTCTTCTCTATGAACTACAACTAATAACCTTTATCCACTAGTTATCCAACACTCAAATGATTGTGCTTCAAACCATCAAAAAAATAAACGTCCTTAGTGTTAGTCTTACCATCAAGAGTTATAGATCCAATAACTTTAACATGGCACACTACATTGTTTCCAACTTTGACAATGCCTTCATCATGACTTTTGAAGTTAACAAATTTTTTCATATCACCAGTCATATGATGTGAACAACCATTCTCAATTATCCAATCATATTTCTTTTCAACCTATGATACCAAAGCCATTTTATCTAGACTTTCTTCTTTAATAGCTACAAATCCAATTTCATCATCACTAGCACTTACTGCTTGTTCATCAGAATCATCTTCTTCATTTCCATATGAACTTTCTCTATCTCTTCTACGTTTGAAATTTTTTATATACTTTTTCTCTATTTTAGAACACTTAGATTCATAATGACCAAATTCATTACAAGTTCAACATTTAAATATTTGCTTACCCTCCTTTTCTCTTCTTACTAGAAGAGCTACTCCTTCTATCTTTTTTTCCTCATCAAATCTACTACTACTAGCAAAGTCTCCTCTAACACTTGTGCTCCTTGATAAACTAGGTCGAATATTCAAGGCACTAAAAGTTGTTTCTATTTTGGTTAATTCTCCAGACTATCTAAGCTCATTCTCAACTGCTTCAAATCTTCCAAGTAATGTTTCCTTTGTGAAATCTTTGGTACAAGAGATCAACAATTGTATCGTATGAATTGTTGGCTTAAATAGTGGTGTTAAGCTCTTCAATATCTTCCATATGACCTCATCATATTCTTTGGTTCCTCCTTGAGATCTAATACCTATAGTAATTTTTGATATCTTGCCTACATATGTCCTGATAAATACTTTTTTGTATACGTATCATTATGATGAATGAGCTCAGCTATGTCATATCCAAAATGTCTTCTTCACATCTTGAACTTTGGCTTCTTATAATAACAACTCTACTAAGAGATATAACAATTTTAACAAAACATGCCTCTGTAAACTCTATCTCAAAACAATCTTCATTGAAAGTTGCATAACTTCTTCTAGACTTAATATCTTGTGCTTTCAAGGTTAGCTACATATACTAGATACTTAGTAGTATCTCTCTTTCACCTTGCTTAGTAAAAATGCTAAACTCTCTATCCATACCAACTTGATCTTTTCATTGTTCTTTTGTCAGATACCATAGAAAACTACTATGTTGGCATCAATGATAAAAAGGGTCATGAATGTAACATTTTATCATGATAACGATCTAATCATGTTTTTACAATACTCCCCCATAGGAATTTCATCAACATTCATGCTTCCAACAATATATCCCTCTGTCCAAAAAAGAAAAGGGAGAGATTCTAAAGAAGAAGGAAGTAGACAAAATTATGCCTCTGGAATTCTTTCAAAGGTATTTCTAAAACATTGTCTTTGGCCTCAACAAAGTTCTAGGTATAGATGGAACCATGAATACTCTAGGAGGACATTATGTCATGGATTTGAATATTCAAGACACTAATACCAATATTGGGTATGATTATGTGACATATATCACTGACAAGATACATGAGGAGATCAGTGTTGTTGAATAGAAAGAAAATAAGGTTTTCTTTCTTAATCCTATTTTCTTTGTGATGATCCAAATTGATTAAGCTCAAGAAAGTGATCAATGCAGAAATGGATCATGTGATAGAAAATAGTGAGAAAGGGGAGTTTTATGATCTTTCTATTATGGGGGAGTATGTGCTTAAATCTTGAAATAAATAAAAGAAAAATACTAACCTTGAATCTAGAAAGTGTTGTTTTCTAATGTTTTTATACAGTTTCTAGGAAATCTGCAATCTGTTCCGCACTAAAAATATTGAGATAGAGAAAACCCATAAATATTTTGTCTTTTTGAAGGTAGTTCAACCTTGACCCTAATAGTAGGGCACAATCTTACCCCAGGGCACAATTGTACTCCAAAAAGTTGCCTTGACCTGCACTACTCTGACAAAATTTATGTTTGTAGATCTTGCAAGTTTGATGAAAAGGGTATCTAAATTTTCTCTTCAATTCATTGTTCCACACCTAAATCTGCAAGAAAAAAAATTTTGTTGTTTGGATGAGAGGTTTGCCTTGGTCAAACCCCAGTTTGGAATCAACCTTAATAATGGAATTGAAATAAAGAATGTTAGCAAGTAGTAGAAGTAAATCTAACAATGAAGTTATGATACTCAATAGATAAGCAATTGTATTTGAAATGTAAGCAAGTATATTGATATGAAAGCTTGAACATAACATTAATAAATGCAAATCAAAACCTCCATGATTGTATGCTTAGAATCCACCTTGATAGAAGAATGAATAGAACTTGAAGATGAACAAAGGATCTTGAAGGAAGATCATGCCACCATGATGGCTAGATCTAGGGTTTAAATGATGAATCTTGCATGCTTGAACCAACTCCCTTCAAAGGCTTGAATGCTTTAATCCTTGATCTTCAATGGAAACTTGAATGCTTTAATGATAGAATGCTTGATAATATCTTCTTATGAAAAGTAGGTAGTTGCTCATAGATCGTGGATGCACTTATGAATAATGGATGTCAAAATGAGGGAAGAAGGGCTTCCTTATATAGAGGTCTAGGGCACTAACTTCTAGAGAAGGCTAACATAGGAGTACTAAAATCCATTTAACCTTAACCCCTAGGAATAGACCTAGATTAAATGTAATTTAAGAGTCTACCATTCTGAAACTCAAAGCAGCTGACCCAAAAGTAGGAAAGAAACTTTTTGAAGATCAAGATCCCAAAACTCCCAAAAATTGAAAAATGAGACTTTTCCTTGACCTAGGTTAGGGTCAAGGTTGACCTTGATTGGCTAGGTTGTCCTTGACCCAAAAATCAAAGTCTTCAATTTCACAGAGTAGGTTGTTAGAAATAGGCTAGAAATATATATATATATATATATATATATATATAGAGAGAGAGAGAGAGAGAGAGAAGAAAAATAGGGGGGAAACCACTAGACCCATGCAAAAACTCATTGAAGGCACTTGATATGACCCCATACCACTTACTCAGAGGGCTAAATACCCTTAACATGGAAATGCTTCCATTTTAAGATGATACATTTAGCCCCCACTTTAGCAAGAGTATGAACTCAATGCAAACTCTTGGTAAAGGATGAGAAGAAAGAAGAGATCCAAGGGGATTCATAATGAGATAAAATAATAGTTAGTGAAGGACATAAGCTCCCAAGCTAAGGATTCTAACTCAACATACACGCATGAGGGTGTGAACACCAAGAAAAATGAAAGCAAAGCAACACAAAAGAAAAGGGATAGTACTAAACAAACCCAAATAAACTAGCACAAGAAACCTTGCTAAGAAATATTTCTCATGCTAATATCATATTTGGAAAGCTATCATAAAAACATGTGTGATTACATAAGAAAGACAAGAGCAACACTATGAATAACATAGCTTCATGATTCAATCCTACTAGCATAAAAGCAAAAAAGAAAGAAAAAGAGGAAGTGATTACCTTGCCTAATAAGATGCCCACTTTACCATGAATCACTGAAAGAGAGGGAGAGCCAAATAGGTGGTGAAACCTGATAGTTCACCCATAAACTATGCTTGCAATTGTAAATGCATCTTCTGACGGCTTCTAGAATATCTATAGATCCACCTTCTTTTTGTTGGAAATGTTTTAGAATAACTGAGAGGGTGGGGGTGAATCAGTTATCCAAGGTCTAAATGCCCTAATAATACTTTTTCACTAATTATAGTAAGCCCATTAAACTATTCATGCATCCAAGCTTAAAACAACCATCTTAGCAAGTTACAGCAAATCAACATGCAGGAATAAAACATGCAAGATCAACACATGACACAATGATTTACGTGGAAACCCAATTTGGAAAAAACCACCAGTAACGTGCTACACAATTTTCACTCTTCTGAAGTGATGCCCTATTAAAGGTCTACCCTGTTTAAGTCTTACAACACACTATTAAATGTGACCTTGTTAGAGGATTTCACCACACTGTTAGGAATGGGCTTGGTCAAAGGACTTTGGAACATTCACTTGGAATGTCACCCTGTTAAAGGATTTACAACATGGCTATTAAACCAACCTAAGTCCATAGGATTTATACTAACTATTACAATTGCTAGAGAGTAACAATAAGGGCTTTTGATCTGATACAACTCACAACATATCTTGTAGATTTCAGATCATACTTCAATTCAATCCTTTGCTTGGCTTCAATCATTGCGACTCTGACAGCTTGTCTTCCTCTCAAGCTTCATCTCCTTGAGTCTTCTTGCTCATCATACCAATGCAATCATCTCTGTGGTCACCTATCAAAATAGATTTTTTGTGCTCTCTTCCTCCTTAGCACCTTCTTCAGCACTTCATGCTTTCATACTTGACCAACCCTTAGCTTCGTGACCTTATGACTCCTTAATAGAAATTTGGAATAATTTTCCTACTCGATTCTCCCTCTCCAACTTTAGGGTTTCAATAGATTATGTAGGATACAATGTATTTGTCCCATATCTCATTTTTATCTAGGATCCAATTGTATTCACCCAAAAATGTTTTACATAGAGTTATGTGCCACCAACTCATCATTCTTATCTTCTATCTAGTTCACAAAATTCTAGATAATAACCATGTCGGCTCAAATTTGGTGAATCTTTGACTTTTCAAATAATGCAGCAACTTGGCATTTATTGACTTTGTGATGCTCGGCACATGAACATAGCTCGGCACTTGATCTTCACTCGACACTTGATCTTCACTTGGCACTTGATCTTCAAGTATATTGTCAATACATCACTTTATCATTGTCTTAACTGATCTTTGTACTTCATTACAAAACCATAACTCAACCTTCCTCTTAGGTGCTTTTGTTACATCTTATTGATTCTTCATCAATCAACTAAGTGATAGTGATTGGATATGATAAGCAATTGCCATTCCAGCAAATAGCAGGTTTGACATTAGTGAAAAAATAATGATTGAACACATTTTGTAGCAACAATATCTTTCATACAATGATCTTTTTCAATCAAATTACAACACTTGTATCACTATGAATATGAAATGTGTATCTTCTCAAGATTTAGCAACTTATGAATGTTAACTTCGAAAGATTTATCATATTGAATTTTTGAAAAGTGTGTATCTCTTTAGGATTAGAATTTAGCAACTTATGTGTATTGCCCTTAGAAAATTTAACAATGTGTGTCTCTTTAGAATTTAGCAAATTTTGTGCATTACCTTCAGAGGGTTTAGCATATTAAAAAAATGAAAAATGTGTGTCTTTCAAGATTCAGCAACTTATGTGTGTTACCTTCCAAGATTTAGCATATAAAATAAAAACTATAGTACAAAGGAAACCTTATATATGCCCCCCTCCTTATCATGGTTGTCTACTAGACATGATAAGGAAGAGAAAGGGGACACCTACTTCACAATGTAAGGCGATATATTGTTAACAACAATGTACATGATATTCTTAACAAGGGATATTGACCCCTACATTCAAGAGTATAGATAATCATGAAAATGTTATGTCACTTATGGAAAAATGATCCTCAAATGAAAGAGATCTTATCATCAAGACCTCCACCATAGAGGAATGCTTTTAGATAAAATATCACATTTCAAATCAAATGGGAACAAAGATTCAATCATCAAGCCCCCTCCAAGGAAGAGGAAAAGGAATCTTTGGAATGAGGAAAACAAGTCTAACACCAAAACAAGAGTAAGAGTTTATAAACAACAAAATTTGAAACATAAAGAAGAGGCGATGACCAAGGATAACAACCTCACATAGAAAAGATTATCCATAGTCAAAACATCTATCAATATTAAGAAATAATAATGCAATATAAACAAATGCCACTAAGCTAAGGAAAGCATATCCTTAGACAAAGAGAAAGAAGGAAAAACCTTCCTCCCCAAGGAGGAAGACAAGGGATACCTTTGCAAAAAAAAATGTCTTAGAAAATATATCTTGAATAGAGCATAATACAAAATCATAGAAATTGAGGAGGAAAGAATACCAATTAAGCATAATAAAAGACCTAATGGATCCTAGGAGACTGGATGAAAATATAGCTCATGCCCCCTAAAAGAGACAAGAGAAGAACAGATATATATTATATCAATAGGAAGAGAACCCCCTTATATCAAAATTATGAAGGAATTATAAAACTACACGAGAGTGAGATATAATTCCTAAAGCAGCTCATTCACGAACATATAATTTAAAATTTCTGCAATCAACAAGTGTGTATTATGATAATGAAAAGGAAATTTATACTTAGATAAGGCATCTTTTGACATAGGTTTAAAGATTTCTTTTTTGGAATTCATCAATTCAATATACACCTATTTAGCCACCTCTTGACAAATATCAGAGTTATCTAAAGTAGGTGTAGGGAGAAGTTATGAAGAGGAGGATGATGATTAACATCACCTTTCTTAACTTGAGATTTTGAACAACCAACACCATGAAAATCTGGTTTAGAGGGTAAATGAATAGGATACTTAATATCATGCTCATCAACTCCAAGATCTAAACCTTTATAACCTTTTTTAGTGATCATCGTATATCTTGTAGTGTATATATCATGTAAATCTTCTACAAGAGATGATTGTTTATCATGCTTATGAGAAAAAGTTGTATAAGATGGAATAATAGGTTTGGAAGAAGTTTCTTTTCCCTTTTCTTTAATATCATCATGAATCAAAGGAGAAGGTAAATCAAAGAAGTTCTACACATCTGTATCCTAAACTATAGCTTGATTACCATCATAAGAAGAACAACAATTAACAGATGGAGAATTATGCATGTGATTAGGAATAATAAGATTTAGATTAGGAAGATTAGGAGATGGTGTATCACCTACCAAATCCTTTGCATAATCCAAAAGAACAATATGTCTACCACATGAATCTTTAATGAAAGTTTTAAATATAGAAAGACTAGTATCAATTAAATTCACAAAAGCACAAGCAAGAATAAAATGAAAGATCATGAACATAATAAAATGAATGATACTCTCATAAACATCATAATTATGGTAAAGAGATGATAAAATAAGGGTAATAAGGAACATAACCACACACCAAAGCATCTTCGTAATCTTCATAGTAACCAAAATGCAAGAAACATTTTTGTATTTTATGGAATATATAGATTGTTTTGTATTTTTGAATTTTAAAATGCAAGAGCATAAACTAATTATAATCCTAAAGAAAGAAATGACCTAAAAAATATGAAAATGAAATATAACACTGGAAAACATGATAGGACATTTAATTCCACAAAAATCTAGGGGTAAGCATGTCGGGTTCACCAAAATGAATAGAAAGAAAATAAGGTTTTCTTTCTTAACACTATTTTCTTTGTGATGGTCCAAACTGATTAAGCACAAGAAAGTGATCCATGCATAAATGGATCATGTGATGGAAAATAGGGAGAAAGGGGGATTTTATGATCTTTCTATTATGGGGGAGTATGTGCTTAAATCTTGAAATAGATAACAGACAAATAGTGTCATTTTTTGATGTATATATGTAGTTTCTAGAAAATCTACAATCCGTTCGGGACTGGAAATGTGGAGATAGAGAAAACTCAAAAATATTTTATCTTTTAGAAGGGATGTCAACCTTGACCCTGATAATGGGGTGCAATCTCACCCTAAGCACAATTGTACCCCGAAAAGCTGACCTTAACTTGTACTACACCGATCAAATTTATGTTCATGGATCTTGCAAGTTTGATGAAAAGGGTATCTTAATCTGCTCTTCAATTCATTGTTCCAAACCTACATCTGCAAGAAAAAAATGTTTTGTTGTTTGAATGAGGGGTTTTCCTTGGTCAAACCCTAGTTTGGAATCAACCTTAATAATGGAATTGAAATAAAGAATGCTAGCAAGTAGTAAAAGTGAATCTAATAATGACGCTATGATACTCAATAGATATGCAATTGTATTTGAAATGTAAACAAGTATAGTGATATGAAAGCTTGAACATAACATTAATAAATGCAAATCAACACCTCCATGATTATATGGTTAGAATCCACCTTGATAGAAGAATGAATAGAACTTGAAGATGAATAAAGGATCTTGAATGAAGATCACACCACCATGATGGCTAGATCTAAGGTTTAAATGATGAATCTTGAATGTTTGAACCAATCCCTTCAAAGGCTTGAATACTTCAATCCTTGATCTTCAATGGAAAACTTGAATGCTTGAATGATAGAATGCTTGATAATATCTCCTTATAAAAAATAGGTAGTTGCTTATAGATCGTGGATGCGCTTATGAATAATGGATGTCAAAATGAGGGAAGAAGGCTTCCTTATATAGAGATCTAGGGCACTAACTCCTAGAGAAGGCCAACATAGGAGTATTAGATCTCATTTAACCTTAATCCCCTAGAAATAGACCTAGATTAAATGTAATTTAAGAGTCTACCATTTCGAGACCCAAAACAATCGACCTGGAAGCAGGAAATGAAACTTTATGAAGCCCAAGATCCCAAAACTCCCAAAAATTAAAAATGAGACTTGGTGTTGGAATACTTTAGAATAATTGAGTGGGGGGATGAATTAGTTATCCAAGGTCCAAATGTATAAATAAAAAATTTCATAGCTTAGTAATCCCATAAAACATTCATATCTGTACATGCATCCATAAGATTATGCAATCACTAAAATTTGTAGGTTACTGTCAAATCAACTTGCAGAAATGTAAAGCATGAAACATAACAGATTCATCAACACACTTGACACAATGATTTACGTGGAAACCCAATTTGGGAAAAAACACCAGTAACATGCTACTCCTTTTCACTTTTCTAAAGTGATGCCCTGTGAAAGGTCGACCCTGTTAAAGGTTACAATATGCACTATTAAATGTGACCTGTTAAAGAATTTTAATCACCCTATTAGGAGTGAGCCTTGTTAGAGGACTTTAGGCCATTCACTTTATAAATGACTATTAGATCAACCTTAAACTAAAGGATTTACCCCAGACCAATACAATTGTTAGAGAGTAATAGTAGAGCTTTGATCTAGTACAACTTACAACTTCTCTTGAGGATTATAGATCTCTGTTCAGTCCTCAATTCTACGTGGCTTTCATACTTTGCAGCTCTGATAGCTTGTTCACCCTTCAAGCATTAATCTCTTTAAGCCTTCTTGCTTAACATGCCATTACAAACTCTTCTTTTGGGTCACTTGATGAAGAAAAGCCCTTGACTCCTTATCTCCCTTAGGTTCTCACACATGACTACTTTGCTTCATGACCAAACCATCCTATAAATAGGAAACTAATATTATTTTCCCACTCATTTTCCATCGTCAAAATTTAGAGTTCAGATGAATTAGGTGGGATACAATTTATCTACCCCATATCTCATATCTCTTCTAGAAACTTCTTCCATAATCCATTTAAATTCGCCTAAAAATGGTTTAGCACAAATTCTACACCACCAGCTTATCATCCTTATCTTCCTCCTAGCTCACAAAATTCAAGAAAACAAACTTGTCGGCTCAGATTCAACAAATTTTTGATCTTTTAAATGATGCAGTAGCTCAACATAATCAACCTTCTGACGCTCAACACATACTACATTGCTTGGCATCAACTGTAAAATCACTCAGCATCAACTAAAGTTTATTAATGCTCCACATCAATTAAACTTTACTTGACATCAACTGTTTTGCTCGGCATCCACTAGAATTTGCTTTTACTTAGCTCCAACTAACTTTCCACTCAGCTTGCATTGACTTTTCTTGGCACCTAATATCCACTCAGTCAAGCTTGGTAGACAAACTTTGTGTAACTTGTTCTTCTAAAACTTCTAAGCGTAACCCACCTCTGTAACCTTAAGTAGATTATCAATACATCATGTCATCACTATCTTAACTGATCCTTATACTTCATTACATAATCATAACTCAACCTTTCCTCTAGGTGTTGTTGTTACCTCTTATTAATAAAATCCTCTTCATCAATCAACTAGGTGATAGTACTTGAATCTTATAAGCAATTATCTTACCAGCAAATAGTAGGTTTGACATTACTGTCAAAATAATGATTGAAACACATAGTCTTTTTCAACAATCTCCCTCTTTCAATAATCTCTCTCAATAATGATAATTTTAATTAGATCTCAATAATCTCCCTCTTTAGAATTGATGGAAAACCAAATTGATCAACTAAGTCAATCGAATGATGAACAACTTGTTCAACCAAATTGACTAGGTTAAAACAATAAGACAATACCAAAAAGAAAACTTGTATCAAAATTTATCCCTCTATTAGCAACTTCCATCTTCTGATTAGGTTACAAAACTCCTTCTTATAACTCCCCCTGAGTTCCTTCTTGTATCTCCCTCTTACTAGGTAGATTAGGATTTCTCCCTCTTTCTTACATTTTTCTCTATCTCCCTCATCATACATGTGTTATCTTCTGATCAGCAACATCAACAATTATCTCCCTCTAAGATCAATAACACTCTAACTCTCCAGCTCTTTGACGACAATCTTTTGATATCTTTCTCTTATATACTTTCTCCCTCTAATCAATAAATTAAGATTTCTTCCTTTGATGATGATCAGTTTAATGTCCTTTTCTCCCTCTTTGACAACAATTCCAAAGACATATCATCTTTTCATCTTAAACATGTAGATATAAGCTTTTGCAGTTTCTTCAATTTCTCCCTCTATTACCTTACTTGTGACTTTTTTGAAGTTTTGGCACTTTAATTACTTCAGGCAGCTCCTAAAGTAAGATCCTCTACATCAATGTGTTACATATGAATATCATCTTGTTTGATGTAAGGCAATCTTCTTATTACTTAGATAGCCTTTGATAGGGGTATCACCCTTAATTTACCTCTTAGATATTCATGAGCATCCTTAGGTAATAGTTTTGTCAAGATATTAGCAATTTTCACCTTTGATTTAACATATTCCATCTTCACCTATTTATCTTGAACTAACTCTCTCAAGTAATGATACTTGATTACAATGTGCTTTTTCTTTGTGTGCATCACTGGATTCTTTGATATATTGATAGCAATTGTATTATCACAATAAAGTATCACTGGTTCTATGATCTCTTCCTTCATTCCTCTAAGTAGTTGCTTGATCCATATTATGTTTGTGCAATTTACAACAGTAGCAACATATTCAGCTTCAACAATAGATTGTGAAGTACAACTTTGATTCTTACTAGTCCATGTAACTAGTCTCTTACCTAAGAAAAATGCTCCTCCATTGGTGCTATTTTTGTCATCTATGTTTCCACCCCAATCAGCATTAATGTAGGTTCTCAATTCAAACCTTTCATTCTTCTTGTAGTATAGACCAAACTCTTTTGTTCCATTCAAATATCTCATTATTCTCTTCGCATCCATTAAATGATTCTCCATGGATTAGCAGAAAATCTTGCAACTATCCCTACAAATAATGCAATATCATGTATACTATGTACTACATATTGCAATTTGCCAATAATAGACCTATACATTGTTTGGTTCACCTCAGCAAAATCATCATTCTTTGACAACTTGTGTCCTATCACCATAGGTGTACTTACTAGTTTGGAATCTTGCAATGCAAAAGTTTTCAATATTTCCTTGATATACTTTGAATGAGTGATGTATATATCATATTTCATCTTATATACTTGCAATCCCACAAAAAATTGATCTCTCCAAACATAGACATTTTAAATTCTTGCTTCATCTGATTTACAAAATCCTTACATAAAGCATCTTGACCTCCAAATATGATATAATCAACAAATATTTTAGATAATAAAATACCTTTTCCTTTTTCTATTTTTATGTATAGATTTTTGTTATCATCAGTCCTTTCAAATCCAATCTTCATATGATAAGTATGAAGTCTCTCATACCATGCTCTTGGTGCTTATTTCAAACCATATAGAGCTTTGTGCAGTCTACATACCATGTTCTTATTGTTAACATCAACAAAACCTTCTATTTTTTCTATGTAAAATTCTTCCTCCAATATGTCATTCAGAAATATAGATTTACCATCCATCTAATAAACTTTGAAGCCTTTATATGCAGCATCAGAAAGTAGAGTTCTCACTCCTTCCAATTTAGCAACAGGGGCAAATGTCTCTCCATAATCAGTTCCTTCTTCTTGTGCATATCCCTTGCAAACTAATCTTGTTTTTTTCCTTGTGACTTCACCATTTTCATCTAGCTTGTTTTGAAATACCCACTTGGTACCAATCACATTTTTATCTTTTGGTCTAGGAACTAGACTCCATGTTTTGTTCTTCTCAACTTGTTCAATCTCTTCTTCCATGGATTTGTACTAGTCAACATCTTCTAATGCATCTTTTACTAATTTGGGCTCCTTCATGCTCAAGAAACATGATTCACTTCTCAATTTTTTTCTTCTCATTGGTCTAGCATCTTTATCTCCAATGATTTGAGTAGTAGGATGATGTATTTTAACATATTTGGACAATCTTGCCTTAGGTCTTATTTTTCATTTTGTCTTTCAACTTTAGATACACTATGTACATCTCTATTAGGTATCTTAGCATCTCTTTCATGTACTCTAACTTCAGAATCAGAATGTGCATCTACTTCACTTTGTAACTCAGCATCTAAATGCAGCTCAGTTCCTGAATGTAACTCGGCATTCATACGATGTGACTCAACAGTCATTGTAATTCATTGTTGATTTGCAACTTGATTTGTGGCATCTTCTTCAGTAGACATTCCTTTATAAAAGAAAACAAATGATATGTATTGTTCTGGTCTTTCCATAGGTTCAGCCTCATGTACTTTTGTATATTCATCAAAGTTCACATTTGCAGTTTCCACAATTTTATTAGTGTTAGTATTCAAACACTTATATGCTTTACTTCTTGTGAAGTAGCCAAGGAATATACCTTCTTCACTTTTTCATCAAGATTACCATTCCTAATATCTTTAAGAATGTAACACTTGTTTCCAAATACCTCAAAGTATTTTACATTGGGTGAGTATCCATACCATAGCTCAAAAGGTGTTAAATGAGTACCTTTCTTGACTTGCACATGGTCCAAGGTATAGATAGTTGTGCTTACAACTTCTCTCCAATATTTCAAAGCAACATTCCTCTCCATCATGAGTGTTCTAACACAGTCCATTATAGACCTATTTCTTCTTTCAGTAATCCCATTTTGTGGAGGGGTTCTGGGAGCAGATGTCTGTCTTTTGATTTCTGTGTCATTACAGAACATCTCAAACTCATTTAATGTGAATTCTTCTCCTTTTTTAGATCTCAAACATTTTAGACTTTTACCTGCTTCCTTCTCAACTCTTGCTAAGTACCACTTAAACATTTGAAAAGCATCAAATTTTTGTTTCAAAAACATGACTGTCATCATTCTAAAATAATCATCAACAAATAACATTATGTGCTTATCTCCCTTGTAGCTTTGCACTTCAGTTGGTCCACACAAGTCAGTATGAAAAATCTCTAGTATTCCTTTAGAGGTATAAGTTTTACTCTTAAAACTTAATTTTGTCATTTTTCTTAACTGACATTATTTGCACATTACATTATCAGGCTTCTTCAACTTAGGCAAACCTCTAACTTTCATCATGTTACTGATACTAATCAAGTTATCAAAATTAACATGACATAACTTTTTGTGCCATAGCCATACATCATCAAATTTTACATCAAGACAAGTAGCATCCTCTATATCTAAATAGAATAGATTACTTCTAGTTTGATCACCTTTTCCAATTGGTTTCCCATTTATGTCATATACCTTAGCAATCTTGTTTTCAAATTCAACTTTGCATCCCAAATTGTTTAGTTGTGACACACTCACAAATTGTAATTTAGTCCTTCAACATAGTAATCATTGTCACATGAAATATTATCTATGAGTTTGATAGAACCTTTTCCTTTTATCAAACATGGTGCATCATTACCAAATCTTACACTATTTTCATCATAACAATTTAAGGTAATGAACTTACTTTTGTCTCCAGTCATATGATGTGAGCATCCACTGTCAATGATCTATCTATCATTTTTGTTCACATAAGTCACAAGTGTAGTTACCTCATCTTCATCAAATTCATCCTTCATCACAACATACACCACTTCATCATCATGTTCATCAAAATCATCCCTTGTTTCCTCTTCAGCAATGTAGCATGACTTCTTGCCTTTATCTTTGTAATTTTTTTGTCATCTTCTCTTCTATTTGTGAACTTGTCACCACCTTTGTAGTTCTTCTTCTATTTACATCTTGCAACAATATGACCAACATCATTGAAATTGAAACAAATGATAGGTAACTTGCTTTTACCTCTGTGGAATCTTCTTGCTAGTAATGCTTCCAGTTGTTCAACATCTTCCTCATCTGTATTACTATCACTAGACACATATTTTCTCTTTCTCTTCTTCTTTTGCTTCTTCTCATTAGAATCCTTCAATAACAACTTAGCTTTGAAAGTAGATTCAAGACTCTTATGCTTGTAATTGTCATAATTAGATAGCTCAAAAGCAGTGAGTCTACCTACCAGGCCTTCAAGGGTTAGATCATTTCCTGGAATACATCTCAATTCTTGAATTGCAGAAACTCTAATAGCATAAATAGGCAGCAGTGTTCGCAAGATTTTTCTTAGAACAGTATCATCATCTATCTGACCAATAGTTCCTTTTATTGCATTAACAACTTATTTTATCCTAGCAACATATTGAGCAATATTCTCACCTTCTTCCATTCTCATATCATCAAACTTACCTCTGAGACTCTCAAATTTGTCTCTTTGAACATTTTTGTCTCCTCCATAGATAGTGTTTAGGGCATCCCACATTTTTTTTATAGTGTCATAGCCTTTGATATCATAAAATTTGGCATAGCTTATTGAAGAGGCAATCTCCAACATCACTTGATTGTGTTCCTTCTTCTTTTTCATATCTTCAGTAGCTAGGGTTCCAATTGGATCAACATGCTCCATTGAGATGGTAGATTGTGCATGATCTCCAAGTCCTCCAAGTTTTAGCTTCATCAAACTTTGTTATGCAAGAAATTTATCTCTATTAAGCTTGGGTAAATCTCTTTTTGACATCATGATCTTTGTACTTCTGGTACCTTCAAACTAGTCCTCTTAAGAAGATGGCTCTGATACCAATTGTTGAAATACATTAGAATAACTAAGAGGGGAGGTGAATCAATTATTCAAGGTCCAAATGTATAAATAAAACTTTTCATAGCTTAGTGAACCCATAAAACATTCATATCCGTACATGCATCCATAAGATTATGCAATCACTAAAACTTGCAAGTTACTGTCAAATCAACTTGCAGAAATGTAAAGCATGAAACATAATAGATTCGTCAACACACTTGACACAATGATTTATATGGAAACCCAATTTGGGAAAACTACCAGTAACATGCTACTCCTTTTCACTCTTCTGAAGTGATGCCCTATGAAATGCCAACCCTATTAAAGATTACAATACACATTGTTAAATGTGACTCTGTTAAAGGATTTCAATCACCTTATTAAGTGTGAGCCTTGTTAGAGGACTTTAGGCCATTCACTTGGAATTTCACTCAATTAAAGGATTTGCAAATGATTGTTAGGTCAACCTTAATCCAAAGGATTTACCCTAGACTGATACAATTGTTAGAACTATAGAGCTTTGATCTTATACAACTTACAACGTCTCTTGTAGATTACAGATCTTTGTTTAGTCCTCAATTATGCTTGGCTTTCATACTTTGCAACTCAAATAGCTTGTTCACCCTTCAAGCATTAATCTCATTAAGCCTTTTTTCTTAACATGCCATTGCAGACTCTTCTTTTGGGTCATTTGATGAAGCAAAACCCTTGACTCCTTGTCTCCCTTAGGTTCTTGCACATGACTTCTTTGCTTCATGACCTCAAATTTTGTGCCACCAGCTCATCATTCTTATCTTCCTCCTAGTTCACAAGATTCAAGAAAACAAACTTGTTGGCTCATATTCAGTGAATCTTTGATCTTTTAAATAATGTAGCACCTCAGCATTATCAACCTTCTGATACTCAGCACATACTACATTGCTTGACATCAATTGTGAAATCACTTGGCATCAACTAAAGTTTATTGATGCTTGGCATCAACTAAACTTTACTTGACATCAACTGTTTTGCTTGACATCCACTAGAATTTTCTTTTACTCAGCTCCAACTGACTTTCTGCTCGGCTTGTACTAACTTTGCTTGGCACCTACTATTCACTCGGTCAAGCTTGGTAGACAAACTTTGTGTAACTTGTTCTTTTAATATTTATAAGTGCAACTAGCCTTTGTAACCTTTAGAAGATGATCAATACATCATGTCATCATTGTCTTAACTAATCCTTGTACTTCATTACATAATCATAACTCAACCTTTCCTCTAAGTGCTATTATTAACTCTTATTGATCAAATCCTCTTCATCAATCAACTAAGTGATAGTACTTGAATCTTATAAGCAATTATCTTGCCATCAAATAGCAAGTTTGACATTACTGACAAAATAATGATTGAAACACATAGTCTTCTTCAAAAATATCCCTCTTTCAATAATCTCTCTCAGCAATGATCTTTTCAATCAAATCTCAACACTCGAGGTTAGGGACGAGGTCAACTCTGTCCTATGTCAAGGTCAAGGTCATCCTTGATCTAGGTCAGGGTCAAGGTCAACCTTGACCCACTAGGTCATCCTTAACTGAGAAGTTCTTCAATTTCACAAAGTAGGTTGTTAGAAATTGGTTGGAGAGAGAGAGAGAGAGAGAGAGAGAGAGAGAGAGAGAGAGAGAGAGAGAGAGAGAGAGAGAGAGAGAGAGAGAGAGAGAGAAGCAAAATAGGGGAAAACCACCAAATCTATGCAAAAACCCATTCAAGGTGCTTGACATGACCCCAGACCACTTACTTAGAGGGCTAAACACTCTTAACATGAAAGTGCTTCCATTTTAGGATGATACAGCTGCACAATAGGGACAATTAGAAAAACATTGATCACTACTCTTTGATCATGCATTTGATCCTATTCAAAAACATTGATTCCTTTAAGCAGAGCTTCTTTTAATGCACAAAAGAATGGGGAGAAAGGCTACCAGTACAAAGATGGAAAAGGGTATGGAAAAGATTCTACCCATATTCCAATGTTATTTCCATTTATAATATTTTTGTGCATCTTGTTTTAAAAATGATAGGATTGGCTAATGAAAGAATACCTGGGAGTGTTAGAAAGGTTGTTAAGCCTAAAATGTGTTTTGATGCTAGGAAACAATTGACACATGATTGGGGAAGTGTTTTTTTTCTTTATTTAATGAATATACTAATATCAAAGTATATGGATGCCATGAGCCACCTCACATTCTACCTAAAAATGTCCTAGAGAAACTAGGGTTTGTAGACTTTTTTGGCAATTGATTTCACTAAATAGAGAATATCTAGGTAAAGTTGTCAAGAAAGGAACATTTTAGTTTAGATGCACCAAAGTAGGAGATTTTGAGATAGGCAAGAATGCCATTGAAGAGACTGATGCCCATCTAAGAGGCTACAAATGACCAACTGGACCAGCAAGAATGTATGACCCCTACAATGTAGTCAGGCATGCCCTAAAGAACATGAAGGGATACTATTTACCTCATAAAAAACCTATATGGGAAGAGGGTGTCATAACAGATAGGTTAAATAAAGATATCTATAGGGAGACAATGATAAAATACAGAGATGTTCTTAACTTTGAGCAGGAGATGAAAAAAGTAAATCCATCTTTTAAGGGATTCTATCCTAAAGAAGGCTATTGGTCAAGGTTGGATATGTGTGTGTAGAATTTTGATGAAATATCAACATCAGTACCTGAAGGTATAAAGAAGAAAATTGATCCTAACTATTTTGATGAACACATTGTAGTTGAAGTCAGTGATGATGAAGAGGATCAACTTGAAAGTTTGGAATGGGCAAAGCATATGAATAAGAAACAAAGGATGGTGGAGATTCCACAAAAGGCTCAGCAAAAGGCCTTGCAAATCCTGCCCAGGGATAGGCAGTATTTTGATGATGTTAGAATGAGATATATGATAACTCAGGCCTCTAAGGATGATCAAAGGGCAAAGAAACTATAGCCACAAGTTCAAATGATAGATGGTAGAATCATTGAAGCCAATGAATTTATGAGCGATGATAACTTCATCAAAACTGAAGAGTTCAAGAGCTTTCTATTCAATTTGAAATAGAATGAATTATCCTTGCAAATGAAGCCAGTGGAATTTGATGAGGTAGTGGCTAAGATAGTTCAAAAATTGCAAGACTGCTAGTGAAACCCTCACTATAGAGCAAACCAGAGATCTAGTAGGAAGAAATGGCATGATTGTCTTCCTAGGATGGGATATTAGTTCCTCTTTTCTACTAGACCAAATGAGAAAACAAGACAAGTCTATCTCATTTGAAGATGAAAATTAGTTGGGAGAACTGAGAGGGTTAGGATACAACATTAATGTTCAAATAATGACTATATGGAGTTCAGCTCTAGAGCATCAAAAGCCTACCCTCATGGAATTCAAGGAGTCCCCTAAAGGGAATGTTACATTTTTGAATGTGCACTCCACCTCTAGCAACTAGATATATGAAATACAAACTTCAGTGGCACTGTTGGGTAATAACAAAATGAATATTCTTAAAGCATAGTTGGAGGGAACCTATGAGCGGTACATCATAACCAAGAGGCACTATGAGGAAGAAATGAATAAGACTTATGTCTTGGAACAGAAAACCCTCAAGTTGGAGAATGAAATAGTAGCACTAAAAAATAATGTCAAATTAGCTACATAGGTTAAAGACCAAGGCATCTAGACAGAGGGCCAAGCATCTCAAATAGAAGGAACATCAAGACAAGACATGATAGTTAATGAGGAAGACTTGGATTCTAGCAAGGAATTGAAATTAGTGTTGGAATATTCAAATAGGTAGAATGCTTTTGAGAGGGGGGGGTGAATCAGAAGTACTGTATTTTGATCATTAATACTTTTTAACTGAAAGTAGATTGTATGCATATGAACATATCAGACAATTATGAGAAACACATAAGCATCACCACATAACACTTCAGATTTTGGTAACCCAGAAACCCTCCAGAAATAAGAAGGTAAAACTGGGGTAGGGATGATACCCAAAAAATCACTGCAGTAATAATATTTAACCACTTCTGATGGTCTGCCCTGTTAAAGGCTTTACATTGTATCAATAGTGACCTGGTTAAAGGATTTACAAACACTTTACATGAAGTGTAACCCTGATCCTCTGAGATCTGATACTCTTTACTCTGAAATAGTGTTCCTTCCACACCCTTGTACATCCACTTCCTTTTAATGAGATTTTGTCTTCCTTATAAAGACATTCAAAGACTTAGGGTTAGGCATGGATCTATGATCCATATTGAATCTTTGCTTCCCGCTCATTCCTTGCACTTTTCTTATTGGTTGCATGCCTTCTCCATTTTTCTTATTGGCTTCTTGTAGATTGCATAGAAAATACAAAATATTCGATCTTATCATTTAATCCTTCAAGATTCGTCATATGTCGGGCACAAAAATGATTTACATATGAATCAATGAAGTTACAAACTCATATGTACATTCAGTGTTACTCGGCACTTGTTGATTCCAGATGCTCGGCACTAATATCAAACTGGCTTACTCAGCTCCTGTTGCATTTCTGTATTGCTCGGCATCATCTGTGACTTGGCACTTAAATATCACTCAGCACTTGTATCATGCTCGACACCTAAAGTCATCTGGCACTTGAACTTCACTCGGCACCTAATCTTCACTCGGCACCTGAAGGCTACTCGGCACCTGAAGTCTTTCCTGACTCGGCTCATGTTGTGGCTCGACATACATGGTGTACTCGGCTCAAATATAGAAAGTGGTTAAGTGTATTGGCACTCAAGTGTCAAAAACCATTATGAGGTTAGCAATCTCCCCCTTTGACATGAGTGACAAAAACACTTAACTGATCTTATGAGTACATTAACTAATCTGCTTATATACAAAGTTTTTTTTTTTTTTTTAACTTTAATCAAAATTTGTGTAACTTACAATATATATACCTCAAAATTATTGTAACTCCCCCTGAGTTGGTTGTTTGTGCCATTATCTGTATATCATCGTCCCCTTGGTTTCCTTGGTTTTATTTCCCCCATTCTCTCATTCATCTTATAATATATCCCCTTTTTGACACTTATGTCAAAGGATTTTAAGGGTTAAGACCATATTTCGCCAAAAATGTGTTGTTTACCTCCATAATCATCCTGCGAGCTACATCCCAATTGTTCAAAGCAATTTCTAGTGACTTGTGCTGGATGGCAATCTCTGCAGCAAGATGAATAAGTCCATCTAAAGTAGAAGGATTGGGATCTTTCTTGAGAACAGTTTCTGCATAGACTTGTTCCTTATCGAGTATTTCCAAATGTGGGGTAATGGAGGACTGGAGCTATATCAATTTTGCCTTGATATTGGCCTCATCTAATGTTAATAAAGCTATTTCTTTTTGAGTGTGAAGCGATTGAGAAAAATGCTTCTCACTTTGAGTTGGATCGTTTGGTAGCTACATGCTTGAGATATTTAAGTTTCTCTCCAAGCTCAATATCTTTTGGCTTGTCTCCTGTGTGAAGTATGAAAAGTCACACAACTTTTTGTACAATGAGAATATATTATCAAGTACCTTTTTCACTTTGTCTATTAGCTTTGCCAATTCAACCTGGGAGAATGCAATTTGACTTGATACTTGCTCATTTACTTTTCCCTGAAATTTCCTTTCAGACCATTCTATAAGTTTTGCATTTGTCTCTTGGTCTTCATTTGTCACCTGGTCAACAATATCTGATAATTGCTCTATGATATGCTTTGACTCATCTGGTGACTACAAACTAAAGGCATCCATAAAGATGTCCTTAATCTCATGTAGTGTTTGCTTTTGTTTATACTCCCTCCTGAGTATCGCTTGTCTAGTTCTCCTATTCAATACTTCCTGCACCTCATTGATTTGATCAATGGTTATTGTTTTTTAGTCATATCCTGGTATGACTATCTCCTCATCTAATTCAGGGTCTCCTTAGTGAAGTACCCTTGCAACTTTTGTAGTAATAGATCCAGGTGTAGATATGTGCAATGGCTGTTGTGAAGGAGTTCTCGAGGTAGGAAAATTTATCAATGTTTGTATTGCCTCTTTCTCTTTAGGGGCTTCCTCTATTTTCTCCTCCTGTTGTCTACTACCTTGATCAATTATGGTAATCTTAGAAGTGCACCTTGTGTTTGTGTTGTAGGATCAGATGTAATAGTCTGTCATGTTTGTTCTATTTCTTTTTCTACAGCTACACTCGGCTTCTGTATTGAGGTGTCAACTATGCCTAATGAAATAACTATGGGCATTTGAGGTTGACCACTAGTAGTTGTAGAGATGATAGAAGGTGGTTCTTATGGATTCACCTTTTCTCTGACTATGCTTTCTACTAGTTTTTGTAATTCATCCATACTGACCAATACTGGATCTATACACAATCTTGCTTGCTGCGTAGATTGGTCAAGGATTCTTTTGAGGTCTTCTACAATTAATGGATTGATGTTCTAACTAGAAGTGTCAGGAACATCTTTTATAATTATAGTTTCTGCAGGTGTGATGAGTACATGAGGAGGGCTAGAGGGTGGCAATTGTGTGTCTTGCACACTCTGGTCTGATTGCTACTCTTGCTCAGCTGTTGCTGCTACATCTTGTTCTTGTGTCTCTTCCTCCTCTCCATCATTCTTTTCTTCTTCCTTCTTCTCTTCTTCTTCTTTCTCTTCTTCTTCTTCTTTCTTTTCTTCTTCTTCTTTCTCTTCTTCTTCTTCTTTCTTTTCTTCTTCTTTCTTTTCTTCTTATCCTTCTTTCTTTTCTCCTTCTTTCTTTTCTTCTTCTTTCTTTTCTTCTTCTCCTTTCTCTACTACTGTCTTCTCTTCTCTCCTTTTTCTTCTCTCTTCTGGTGGAGCAGAAGCTTCTTCCTTGTATTCTTCTTCAAGAAAATCTTCAATCTTTTTGTACAAGTTTCTCCATGATTTCATTGTTCTTTGAACAATTTCTTCCATCTTGTTTTGGAGAATGAAGAATGCCCTGTACTTAGGTGTAAACCTAGTATTATGCCTTTTGACTGCTTTCTTTATTTGTTCCTTAGTCAAATCAAGCAATACGCTTGCTAGGGTTGATTCCCTCATCTCCTTCTCCATTTTCAAACAAAAATGCCATCTATCTTCTACAATTTTAGACAGTTCTTTTAGCAATTGTCCATCTAGTTCAAGAGGAGTGTACTTGAACTGTGCCATCATTCCATAAACTGTTTCCTCTATCCTATTATGTTCTTCTTTTGTAAACTTATTGAAATCAACTTTATTTAAGTTGCTTAAATCACCATTTCCAATCTTTTTACATAAAATATCAACTGAAAAATGGCTTACCTTTTCAGATTGATCTTCTTCATCAGTATCAGGTTGAGCCACATATCTTCTTCTTTTCCTCGGTTCATCCTGTGTTTCCTTGATTGGTTTCTTCTTTGTAGCTTCCTCTTTAGCCCTTTTAGTTGAGGCCCTTGTTGCAGCTCGGGTTGTTGGCTTTTGAGGTGATGGCATAGTAGATTTCTTTGGTTTTTGCTGAGTTGGAGGCTATTCTGTTGCCTTCCTTTTCTTTGACTCAGCTTCAGTTGGTGCTTCCTTGGCTTCTTCTTCCTCTGCACCTTCCTCCTTTTCTTCACCTAGGCCTTGGGTCAATTCCATTGGGCCTTGTTCTTGTTCATCTTCATCATCATCATTGTCATCTTCATCTTCTTCTAATTCAGTCTCGATTCCTTCACCAAATTTCTTTTTAATCTTCTTCAACAATTTGTCTTTCTTCTTTAATGTGGAGGTAGTCTTTAATTCCATATTTATCTTTGATCTTACCACATCATAAGTGCCAAAGTGTGGAGCATTTTTATCTATTTCTTCTGCCAATAATGCAGTTATTGCTATAGAAGCTTCATCTATATTGATTTCATATCCAAATGGCCTTAGCCATCTTACCCTTGGAATTACTACTTGAATATAGGTAAAATCAATGTCAACTAAGAAGCACAAATCATTAGTATATTTTTTCCACTAAAGAAACTGGTATTCTTGATCTTTGCTTCATGGATTTCTTGAAATCCTCAAAATAACTTGTCATCAATGTATCAAAATTTTCTCCCATTTGTTCTATATATTCATTGATTTGGGCAATGATAGTTCTATCATTCCTCCATGTAACTTTGCCGAAAGAGGGAAATTTATTCTAAACATAAAAGAATATACAAACTAGAATTGCTCCAAATTTGCATTGAGCACCCTTTGTCCTTCTTATGGCAGCTAGGTTTTCAGTAATCTGTTGTAGTTGCAGTTCTACAAGATCATAATTATGATCCTTTTTCACCAATTTGTAACCTACATCTACTGCAATACATGGCACACTGTTGAGTCTACTGGATTGATAGAACTTATGGGCAATGACTCTAACAGCAAACTCAACTAGAGGATTTTAGATGGTGTGAATTTTCATTCCTCTTTTATTTCATTGAGCACCAGTGTTATTTTCAATAACCTCCTTCGATTCACTTCTCAAGGTTTTGAACTGATCTAAGGTAGGATACCCAGTTACCCTAAGTATAATTCATTTGGTTAATTTGATGGGAATATCTTCCAACCAAAGACTTCCACCATGAATTATGCTTAACACAAGTTTAACCCATTCTGTCTTGAATATGGTCAGAAAGCTCAAAACTTGGGTCAAACCCTTTCTTTCAACAATTTTGAATTCATCTTTTAAGACTCCATCTATGCACAATTTCTCATAGGCTTGCCTTATTTCCATATCTCCTAGGGCTCCTATCTTACAATTGTAGCATCTTCTCATGTCTTGAACCATTACAACTTTTGGAGGTATTTGGGAGAGAGCTCCAGCTGGGTCATTTTTGTATGCAACTTCAGGGATGGGATGAAACTCAGGTTGCTTGACCTCATTAGACACTAACTGAACTTCAAACGACTCTTTCTCCTCAATTTTCATGGAACTTGACGCCATTTATGCAAACTAGGGTTTTTTTTTTTTTTTTTTACGAAATATGAAATTGCGTAGCTTGTTACAAATGAAAATACCTCAAGATCGATGAAAACGCATTGAGAGATGTTACAATCTGCTTGAAATGCTAGATTCTCTGCTATGAAGTCTCTTTCTCTTCTTTGCTTCTTGATCGCAATGAGGAAAACTGATTGGAATCGCGATAATATACCCTATTTTCATCGCATTAGATGCTCAACTACCAACTCAGCTTCTGATGGATTTAAACATTACTCGGCTTGTACTACACTTCCACTTTACTCAGCTTGCACTGGAGTTAACCAACTCGGCATCAGTTATCAACTCAGTCGCTGTTAGGAACTCGGCATGTGTTGGAGTTTAGCTCGGCATCCAAACACAGCTCGAAAACATCATTTAGATTTTGTCTTGACATCTTGTCTCATGTAGATTTATTGTTTGCATTGCTTCTTTGTCTTGGGACTGATGTGTGATATAACTTTGTATATCAGTCCCATATACTTCTCATGCTTAGTTTGATGAAGTGTGATCACTTGACCCATTGGGTGAAGTGATCCCTCCACTTGATGTGTTGCACTCATCTTTCCTTTTCCAAGTCTTATTCATTTTCCCCCTTATCTTTTCGACATCAATATTTTCTTTGCCCTTATTTTCTTCAATCTTGGGTGCCTTTGACCTTGTAGGACAATTTCTGCTGGTATGCCCAGTTTTCAGACAACTGAAGCATGTAGTTTGGCTCAACCATCTTTTATAGTTTCCCTTGAAATGTGTTCTTATGCAAATATGGGGTGTATGTCCATATTCCTGACAACAATGACAGCTATTCCTAGTGTTGTAATCCCAATGATAGTGACTTTCATTTCCTTTTGATTTTGCTGGTTGATTTGATGTCCACATAGGCTTTGATCTGCATTCAAATGCTTTATGTCCATACTTCTTGCAATTATGACAATGTCCTTCAAATCTTTGAGTCCTTGTGACATTGGATCTGCAATCTTGTGTTATATGTCCTTGCATATTGCACTTGTGATAATAACTCTTGCTCTTGGGTGTATTTGGTTGATTGAATCTCCTACTCCTACAAATATTAGCAATATGTCCCTTTTTATTACAATAATGACAAGTGGGTTTAGAATCCTTACCTTTGTCACGTCTTTGCTCAACATTCTTTGATGATTCTCCAACTTCATTGCTGTTGTATCCAAGTCCTGGTGTATCATGGGCAGATTTTGGGGATTTCAGCAACTGTTCAAAATACTTGATAGCTTCACTTGACTTGTTGAGATTCTCTGCTACCTCTTTTTCTCTGTTTAATTCATTCTTCAGTTGTTCATTCTGCATCTTCAAAGTAGAGATATCAATATCTCTCATATTGAGTTCATGATGAAGGTTCATCATTTGGGCAAGTGTATCCATCTGCATGTTTGAGATCCTTGTTAATTCAGTACATTTTTCTTCAAGTCTGTTTGCAAGATTTCTTTTGTCATTTTCCATCATGACTTTGTCCTCAACTGCTCTTTTCTTTTGTTCAGTGATTTCACATAACATTATAGCTTGTGATTCATGTTCCATCTTGAGAGATCTTATCTCTTCTGCTTGAGCTTTTTTTTTCTCCATCAGTTCTGCTATTGTTGCATCAAACTCTTTGCTATCTCCATTGGCACACAGTTTATTGGTATCAATCTCTTTGTAGTTTCTATCATTTTTAGCTATGGCTATATCCTTCCTTTTCTTCACGGATTTTCTCAATTCCTCCCTTGCTTCCTCTACTTTGTGTAGAGCCAGTTGCACATTAATCACTTGATTGTCAATAATATTCTCAAGTTTGAAGACTTCCATCTTTAGATCTTTTTCTTCAAGTTGTTAGACTTCTTCTTGTGAGAACCCTGCTCTGATACCAATTGTTGGAATATTCAAATAGGTAGAATGCTTCTGAGAGGGGGCGGGGGTGAATCATAAGTACTGTATTTTGATCATTAATACTTTTTAACTGAAAGTAGATTGCATGCATATGAACATATCAGACAATTATGAGAAACACATAAGCATCACCACATAACACTTGAGATTTTGGTAACCCAGAAACCCTCCAGAAATAAGAAGGTAAAACTGGGGTGGGGATGATACCCACAAAATCACTGCAGTGATAATATTTAACCACTTCTGATGGTTTTCCCTGTTAAAGGCTTTACATTGTATCAATAGTGACCTGGTTAAAGGATTTACAAACACTTTACATGAAGTGTCACCCTGTTAAAGGATTTAATCACCTATTTAAAGGATCTACAAAATAGTTGTTAAGCTAACCTATCACCATAGGGTTTTTCATTATAATACAATTGCTAGAGAGTATTAGGTACAATAAACCTAATAGCTTACAATCCTTCATTTTCTGAATACAAGCACTTGATCTGCTTTCTCTAATCTTGATCCTCTGAGATCTGATACTCTTTACTCTAAAATAGTGTTCCTTCCACACCCTTGTACATCCACTTCCTTTTAATGAGATTTCATCTTCCTTATAAAGACATTCAAAGACTTAGGGTTAGGCATGGATCTACAATCCATATTGAATCTTTGATTCTCGTTCATTTCTTGCACTTTTCTTATTGGTTGCATGCCTTCTCCATTTTTCTTATTGGTTGCATGTAGATTGCATAGAAAATACAAAATATTCGATCTTATCATTTAATCCTTCAAGATTCATCATATGTCGGCCATGAAAATGGTTTACATATGAATCAATGAAGTTACAAACTCATATGTACATTCTGTGTTACTCGACACTTGCTGATTCCAAATGCTCGGCACTAATATCAAACTAGCTTACTCGGCTCCTGTTGCATTTCTATATTGCTCGGCATCATCTGTGACTCAGCACTTAAATATCACTCGGCACTTGTATCATGCTTAGCACCTAAAGTCATCTGGCACTTGAACTTCACTCGGCACCTGATCTTCACTCGGCACCTAAAGGCTACTCGGCACCTAAAGATCACTCGGCACCTGAAGTCTTTCCTGACTTGGCTCATGTTGTGGCTCGGCATACATGGTGTACTCGGCTCCAATATAGAAAGTGGTTAAGTGTATTGGCACTCAAGTGTCAAAAACCATTATGAGGTTAACAATTAGAACCATAAGGAACTTGCTAGCTCACAAGGTAAATACATTAAAACTAGTCTCCCAGGATGTGCATGACAACTATCTTATGTTGCAAAGAGCTAAATACAGGTGTTTAGAGGAAGTTTCTCTACTATCTCCTATTTTTATTGCATGGGGTCCTTTTACTCCATTTTTTTATAGCCTTGTGTTGGCACAAAAGAAATATTTCCCCAAAGTGGTTGTTATAAATACTAGAAAAGTGATAAACAAGGCAAAGGATCTGAATGGTTTCTTTACTAGCAAGTTGCAGTTAATTCAGAATAAGATGAAAGCAATTGCCATAGGAACACCCAATTTTGTGCCTACAATTTTGGAAGATGATGGAAGAGTTAAGGACTGGGTGGAATGATCAACATCTTCTGATACTATTCTAAATCATCCTAGGTTCCTAGCATATTGCAATTATGAGACAAGTATAGTTGTACTGTATGATTTGATTTATATGCTCTACAAGTTAGAAACAAAGATGTCTAATATAACTACAAAGGTTAAGCCAATAACATATGCCAAATGGAACAAATGCCTCAAAGAATTAAATGTAGTTAGAGATGCCACCTGACCCGATGTGGATATAGACATTGCTATCTAGGAGTTTATTACAGATATAAAGGCTATACCATCCAGTGATAGTGACTAAGCAGTTCAAAGATGCAGTTGGAGGTAGAAGAGACAAAAGATTAAGAAAAGGCATAGAAAGCAACAAGAAGCTAAAAGACAAATAGAATTAAGTTAAAAGCTCTTGTAGTAAATGTCACCTTCCGATCTTGCAACTACCTTCCTATTTTGATCAAGTGTAGAGAATGTGTTGAATGTAACTTTATAGAAATACCTTGCCTCTTGTCTATCCAATAGATTTTTGACATGTGTCCTCCTCCCATCTAAAGCTTGTTGCAATCCTATATACGGATTTCCAAGATGTGGAGTAGAGGTTCCAATTTTTATGACTGTGATACCACAAGGTTGGTTCTAGTTTTATTATTGTGAGACCACTGTTCTCAACATTTTTTCTATATGAACAACATTGTAATTCCTTATAAGCATTAAGATAATGCAGTCATATATTTTGTATTTATGAGTTAATGTATATATTTGATGTATTGGTTTCAAGGAAATTAATATAAAGCTTTATTGAAAATTTCAATCTAAAATTTGTCTCCTCTTTATGGGTTTGTAGTTTTCTGTGATATATGTACAGTGCATATTGTCTAGTTATAGCTTGGATTTGAAGTTGTATACCTTTATGTATTTTGTTGTTGGGTCAAGGACTCGAGTAAATTACTTGATATGCATTGACAAAATTGTAGGGACCATGGAAGGATTTGATAAGTATGATTTTCATTTTGAAGATAGATTTTTGTTTGCAAGGTGAATGGATAGATCTAATATCTGGGTATATGAGTATATTTTGGGTATCCTTGTGTATGTTCTAACTTATTTTATGCCCAATGGATAAGGGATTGATCATCTTGGAGATTGCATGTTTATTGCTGTTTCATATGTGGGTTATGTTGATTCAAATCATTAATCAAATATCTTTTCCCTTTTTGTTGAAGAGCTAAAAAGAGTTGTGATCACTTAGCTTATCTAGTTCATATATCATGTTACTAGTTATTCCATGTCTATGTTGTTTGCATAAGAATAGAAGATTTAGGGTTTTTTTCAGCTTTATAAGATTCTTTTGTATGCTTTGAAATTGGTATCATATGAAGAAATTGAAGTTCACTCGCCTAGGTCTTGTAGAGCCTAAAGAAGAAGAAGGATTATAGCCTTATAGTTGGCCTCAATATCTGAATGGGTATGTTGTAGATGGGAATTATTTGCCCCTAGATGTATTTCTATTCTCATCATTTGGTTTTTGAAACTTGATGTTTTAAAACACCAACATAACCTTCACTTGGTTTGGTAATTCTTGTAACCCTTTCTCAATTGTGTCTTGACACTAACGTTGTAGTTGCCTTGGTTCTCATTCTGATTGGTGTAGGACAAGAGAGGGGTGTAGATATAGCTTTCTATATTGATTTCTTCACCTTAGGCTCTACCTTTGTAACTTTTTTTGCCTTCTTTTCCTATGGTGAGACAAGTGTTAGGGCTTTACCCTTCTTTTTTGCACTTTCTTCCTCTTCTTCTTCCTCTTCATCATTATCATCACTCTCTTTGTCTTCTCCAAGACCTTGAGTAATCATGAAAGGTCCTACACCTTCAATCTATGTGCCTAGTTTTTCCTCTAGGTCTTTGATCATCTTTTTTTTTTCTTGTCAAAAGAAGTAATTCCGATATCTACTATTATTCTTGATTTTGCTTCTTCATATTTTCCAAAGAGATCAACCTTTGCATCAATCTCCTTAGTAAGCAATGCAGTGATTACTGCACTTACATCATCAATATCAATTTCATACCCAAATGGTTTAAACCAGGTAACCCTAGGCTTAACTACCTGAACATATGTGTAATCAGTGTCAACTAGAAAACACACATCATTATAGTACTTCTCAACTAAGGGTGTAGGAATCCTTTTTCTTCTCCTCATTTTCTATTTAAATTCATTAAAATACCCATCTAATACATTCTCAAAACTATCTCCCAAATTTGCAATATATCCACTTATCTACCTAGGAGCAAGTTTTCCTTGCTCCCGTACAAATAAATTTGAACATAAAAGAAAATGCACATTATCAATGATCCAAAATTACACATTGAATTCTTTTCCTTCCTGATTGATAGAAGGTTCTCTACCAATTGTAATCATTAGAGCTTGGAAAGATCATATTCATGGTCTTTCATTACAAAATTCCAAGCTTGGTCTACTGTCGTACACAACAAGTTGTTCAATCAGTTTGATAGGTAAAATTTATGCGCAATCACTCTCAAAGAGAAATCTATCAATGAATTTGATATATTTTAAATCAACATCCCATGCCCATTCCTCAACCTTGGTGTTTGCCTCAACTGTGTCTTTGCTCTAGCATCTCATAGTTTTCTTCTTGTCAAATGTGATATACCCTATAACAGCATGTATGCTTTTCTTTGTGATTTTCACTAGCCCATTTTGCAGCCATAGCTCCATGTCATGAATTCAACTCAACATTTCTTTAATCCATTCAATTTTGAAGTTTCTCATAAAATATAGGGAAAGTGTCAACCCCTTCCTTTCTACAATCTTGAACTCATTTTTCAATACTCCTTCATCACACAACTTCTGATGCGCCATTTGGATCTCATAGTCTCCCACTTCACTAATCTTACACATGTAATAGCTTTGTACATTGTGTATCATAATAACCTTAGGTGGTATCATTGATAATGCACCCATTAAATCTCCTTTCATTGCAATTTTAGGAATAACACAATATTTAGGTGGAGGACAAGTGTCACTCTTCACCAATTGAACATTACTAACATATTTGCCTTGATTCCTTATTGTTGACGATGATCCAAATGTCATTTTTGCATTTAGGGTTTGAAATTTAATTCCAAAGTATCTCAACACAATTGACTATCAATACTTGATCATGCTTCGACAATAAATTTTCTTACAATTGCCTTTGAAATTGCTTCACAATTTACTAAAATTGTTCAGGCTCTTAAAATTTGAATGCAAGGTGTGTAAACTGCTTTAATTTTTACTATATACCTTCATTCATTCAAATTAGGGAACTCATAAATGATGTTTATTTCATTAGGTGGAATCTAGTTGTCTCAATCGTCATTAAACTTTTTAACTCGGTCTCTAATATACAATTCTCAATACCATTTAGATCAATCAACCCATTAGCTCGGTCATTGTAGGCATTCTATTCATATTGCAATGCTTAGTCAATTTAGAGAGTATTGCTAATGCTTGACACTAATAATATATTTGGTTTTTATTGCTCAAATCTTTCCACAAATATGTTCGAATGCATCTTATCTTACGCAAATATGAACTTTGCATACTTTGTGTTAGGAACTGATGTATGATATGTCATTTTAATATGCATTTCCTTACATACCTTTCTTGATTAGTTTGAGGTACTGTGATCATCCTCTCCAATAGATTGGGTGATCTTGACTTCACTTGTTACACTACTTCTAGCTTCTACCTTCTTCTTTTAGGTTTGAACCATCTCCTTCTTTGGTTGTTTTATATCCACTTTTCCCTTTCTCTTGATGTGTACATTATTTGGTGTTTGTACTTGGGTTCTGCAGTTCTTGCTCACATGTCCAATTGATGCAAGAGCATCCAGAGGTATAAGGGCAATCCTGTGTCACCCAAAAAATATACCTAGACATAGTTTCTATTTCATGTGTTTTCATTTCTGGATACCCATTTGGGTCAAATAAAGGTTCCAACTCTCATAGTTCCTCTATTAGTGTTTTGGGTTAGAGTTTTTAAGCACCTTGGGATACGTGTAAATGCCAAAAAATAAGGACTATGTAATTGATGTTAGGATAAACCACGGACAGAAATAAAAACTACATGCAAATATAACCAATAACAAAAAATAATAGATCGCACAGATGTGAACACAAGGCACCAAGATTTAACATTGTTCACCCAATCCTTGGGCTATGTCCACCAAACTGCAAGTCCAATATTATTACAATCTAGTGATTACAACCTGATTACAATCTGTAATCCCTTACAGCTCAATACCGCCGCAAGAAGCAATTTCGCATCACAACATAATGAAAATACCTAACCCTAAACCCTTTTATACAAGTATTTTATGTCGTTTTAGGGTTACAACATGTTAGCCATTTGTCGGCCATATATCGGCTACAACGTCAACCACGGCCCAAACTCCACTAATTATGAAGTATGTACAGTACTTTCATGATCAATCACCATAATCTAACAATCTCCTACTAGGGGACTGATCAGGCTCCACACTAAACAACAATCTCCCACTTGGAGACTAATCCTATAGCAATACCACTACCACATGGGGCTCCCACTGGATCAAACCACCCTGGACTCTGTTGTTCTTTGATTCATGTTCAGTCTAAAAGACCAACCGAAGCTAAAGAGGAGTTTAGCTTCTCCCTTGTTACAACCTTTGTCAACATATCTGCTGGATTGTCATTTGTGTATTCACCTACACAACTTCATCATAACTTTCAGGTTCACCAGCATCACTAAGTAAAATAGAATACAAAGAGGGAGAAAATCTTTGTGGAGGTCTAATTTGCCTCGTTGACTGTCTAACATTCACTAGTGTGTGTGGTATTTGTTGTTCCAGTTGTTGCACATCATGAGGAATGGCTGAAACATTAGCTTTTGGAGTACCATCCAGCACTACATAATCATCTTCTTTCTTCTCATGTTGCTGCAACAAATCTTTGTACAACACTTTCTCATTGAATATGACATCCCGACTTCTAACAATTTTAAGATTTTCAAAATCCCAAAGCCTATAACCAAATTCATTAATGCCATATCCAAAAAAGACACATTTCTTTGATTTAGCTTCTAGCTTGGTTCTATTTTCAAAGTCTATATGAACAAAAGCTTCACAACCAAAGGTCTTGAGAAAAGAATAACTCACCTTCTTACCAGTCCATGCCTCCTCTGGAATACCACATCCCAAAGGAGTAGAGGGACCTCTATTAATCAAATATACTGCAATATTGACAGCCTCTGCCCACATGTGTAAGGGTAACCCAGCATGCAACCTCATGCTCCTTGCGCACTCCATTATAGTCCTATTCATGCGTTCAGCCACTCCATTTTTCTGTGGAGTCCTTGGAACAATTTTTTGTCTACGAATACCATTAGTGGAGCAATAATCTTCAAATTCATGACTACAATACTCACCACCATTATCATATCTGAGACATTTTAATTTCATACCAGTCTCATTTTCAACCAAGCATTTCCATTTCTTAAAAGTTTGAAATACATCAGATTTCTGTCTAAGGAAATAAACTCATACTTTTCTAGTTGCATCATCAGTAAATGTAACATAATAATGAGAGCCACCAAGGGAAGATACCTAAGCTGGTCCTCATGCATCTGTATGCACAAGCTCTAATTTCTCCTTTTTGTTTTCCTTCCCAGTCTTTACAAAACTCACTCTCTTTTGTTTTCCATACACACAACTTTCACAGAAATCCATATTAACACATTTTAGACCTAGTAAAACTTTCTTTGAGTGAAGTACTTTCATACCTTTCTCACTCATGTGCCCAAGTATGTTGTGCCATAGTGTTGTATCAAAATTTACAGCAGCTATTTGTTCTCCCTGCTCAACTGCAGCAATTGTTCCTGAACATTCATTTTTCTCTGAAACAATCAAAGTAGAAGGAACAATATGACATGTACAAAGATATAAGTTGCCTACTTCACACCTTTTGCTACTACAAGGGAACCTTTTGAAACCTTCCAATTTTTATCATTAAAAGTAACTACACAACCCTCATCAGCGAGTTGCCCCGCTGAAATTAAATTCCTACTTAGCCTTGGAACATGTCTTACCTCATGTAGTAGCCAATGATTCCCATTCTGCAACTTAATCTTAATTTTTCCCTTTCCAACAATTTGACAGGGTTCATTATCCCCCAAATAAACAAGCCCAAAATCCCCTTGGACATAATCAATGAAATAACCTTTATGAGGTGTAGCATGAAATGAAGCACCAGAATCTAAAACCCATGAATTATCAACACTTTCTAAAGACAGAAGCAAAGCATCCTCTTCAGATTTGTTACTTACCACATTTGTCTCCATGTCTCCATCTGATTTATCTCCTTCATTTTTCTTTCAATTCCAACAATCTTTCTTTTTGTGCCCTGGTTTCCCATAGTACCAACAATCATTTGGTGCTCTCGATTGAGACCTCTTCCCCTTTGACTTTCCTCTTAATTTTCCACGATTTCTAGAGTTACTTCCTCTCTGAGTCATTCTGCCCCTGCTTTGTGCATTCAGAGCACTTCCTAATGTAGATCCACCTGAGGATTTCCTACGAGTTTCCTCACTCAAAACAACACCGATCACATCATCATATTTTAGGGTACTAGGTCTAGGAACAGAATACCTCACCACCATTCCAGCTTTCAAGCAAAGAACACAAAATCAAGAGAGCCCTAATTTCTTCATCAAAATTTATACCCACAGAAGATAACTAACTAGTACTAGTATTAAACTCATTTAAATGATCTGCAACAGATCCACCTTCTGCCATTTTCATATTAAATAAACGCTTCATGAGAAATACCTTGTTTGAAGTGGAGGGCTTTTCATACAATGTCGCTAGGGTTTTCATCAACTCTTCTATCGTCTTTGCTTTTGTAATATTAAATGCCACCGATGGTGCCAAGCATAACTGAATGCTTCTAAGTGCCTTTCTGTCCAAAAGATCCCATTCAGCATCTGACATAGATCCCTGATTCTTTTCTTTGCCTTCCAATGGTTTCCATAAATCCTTCTGATACATATAGTCTTCCATTTGCATCTTCCATAACTGGAAGTTCTATCCATTAAACCTATCAACCCTAAGTTTACCCTCATCTTCCATTGCTCCCACTCAACCGTGAGACTCCCACTCAACTGTGAAACTTTCCTGGAGAGGATAACTAAAAAACAACTAGGCTCTGATACCACTTGTTAGAATAAACCACGGACTGAAATAAAAACTACATGCAAATATAACCAATAACAAAAAATAATAGATCGCACAGAAATGAACACAAGGCACCAAGATTTAACGCGGTTGACCCAATCCCTAGGCTACATCCACCAAACTGCAAGTCCAATATTATTACAATCCAGTGATTACACCCTGATTACAATCCGTAATCCCTTACATCTCAATACCACTACAAGAAGCAATTTCACATCAAAACATAATGAAAATACCTAACCCTAAACCCTTTCATACAAGTATTTTATGTTGTTTTAGGGTTACAACATGTCGGCCATATGTCGGCTACAACGTCGGCCATGGCCCAAACCCCACTAATTATGAAGTATGTACAATACTTTCATGATCAGTCACCATAATCTAACAATTGAGCCATAATTATGGTGAGCTAGAAGGTGTAAATTGGTGGGATGATTATAATTGTAATTTAGAACATTCCAGAAAAAGAATCAGATCAAAAGGCCCCAAGGTTTGAAAGTTATTGCAGTTTTTCAGTTTCTGGAGACCTCCTAAGAATGCTTCAAAGTTAGGTCAGGGGCATTAAATGACCTCATACAGGGCCAAAAAATGGGGGACAAGTGAAGCTATTCCATAGGGCTATAGAGCACTCTAAGAGGTTTTTGGAAATGTAAATGGTTTGTCAATCAGAGCTATGGTTCAAAAGTTATGCCTCCCGAAAGTTCGGCTACCATTTCTAGATTCTTCTAATTTTGCGCCGACTTCTAATACGACTTTTGGAGCCTTCTATTTTGGTGGTGGATGCCAACTGGCACTTTCTAGAATGTATTCCTAATCCTTAACCCTTTGAGATCTATTTAAGAACATTTATGACATTGTAAAAGGCAGTTCAGAGTGGAGTTTGAGAGGAGGTACTAGGAGAAGAAATTATCTCCAATTTCATACTATTGTAAGCCCATAGGGCATGTTTTGGAGTCTTTTATCTCTGCACTAAGTGTATTGGCATATTTTCATAGTTAATAAAGTTTTCCCTTTTCTGTTGTGTCCATTCTATTCTTGGGCTTGACCCCATCACCAATCTTGTAACAACTAAAACAAATTATGCTTTCATTCAACCATTTCTTGTAACTACCTTTGAAATGTGTTATTATGCAATTGTATGGAATGTTTCCATATTCTCCATAATAATTATAATTGTACCATGTTTTATAATCCCAATTGTGAAAATTACCTTCCTTAGGTGCATTTACTTGCCTTTTGGGTGTCCAGTCAGATTTTGCCTTAGATTTGTATTCATGTGATCTATGTCCATACTTTTGACAGTTATAAAAATATCCATCAAATTTAGGTGTAGTAGGTGTATTGCTAGCCTTTGATCTACATTCATGTGCTTCATGACCTTGTTTCTTATAATTAAAATAAACTTAGGTTTATGATTTTGCTTACCAATCTTGCTTCTTTAGATGTATTCTATGTGTCAAAGTTTTCCACAATAATAGCATATAGGTTTATCTTTTGGTTTTGTATTCCTTTTCTCTCCACTTTTGGATGATTCTCCTTCTTTAGTAGATGAATGGTGCTTGATATGTCCTAATTGAGTGGTATTACTGGATGACCTTGGTGATCTCATTAGTTCTTCAAAGTATCTAATAGCTTCACTAGGTTTGTTCATCCTTTCTAAGAGTTTCTTCTCAGATCTTAACTCATTCCTTAGTTGGTCACTTTGTCATCTTAGATTTGCAATCTCCATGTTCTTTTTGTTCAATTCTTGATTTTCAAGTAGCAATTGATTCATCGTGTCTAGTTTATTGTTTGTAAGATTTTGCACATTAGATGACCTTTCTTTAAGTTTGATACCCATTTATCTTTTGTCTTCTTCAGCCATGACTTTGTCTTCTTCAACTTTCTTCTTTTATTTAGTCACTTCACATAGCCTTACTGATTGGATTTCATGTTCTCTCTTCAATCCTCTGACTTCTTTATTTAGAATGTTGTTCTTCTCTAATAGATCTTCTATAGCTTTGTCACTTTCACTAGAATTTCTGTTGTCAAACAATCCTTTGGTGTCTAATTCTTGATAAAGTGTGTCATTTTGTTGGATAACCATATCTCTTCTCTTCTTCAAGGACTTCTTCAATTCCTCTCTTGTTGTTTCAAGTTGTTGCAATATGATTTGGATGTCAAACATCTAATTCTCAATAGTATTTCCCAATTTGTAAGAGAACATAGTTCTAATACCAATTGTTCGAAGTTTATTGGGAAGGTGAGATACTGAGAAGGGGGGGTGAATCAAGACCACTAAAACTTTTAATCTTCAAAATAACTTAGTTGTATTCACCACTTAATCCATCTCATATCTAGATCATAAATCATATAATTTTAAACTTTAAATGCTGAAATAAATCTAACTATTTATCACATCCATAAGCTTAAAGATAAACACATAACACAAAAGATTTTGGTTACCCAGAAAGCCTCCAAGGTGAAGGTAAAACTAGGGTGAGGATGACACCTACAAATCTTCACTACTGCAGTAACAAAGTTTGCTTGTTAGGACTATAAATTTGATCACTTCTAATTATCTACCCTATGAGGGGTCTCCCCTATTAAGAGCTTTACAAGACTATTAGGTATACCTTGATTAAAGGATTTAAAACTTACAATGAAGAAAGCAATCTGTTAAGATACTTAGTTAGGTTTGTTAGGACCACTCTATTAAGAGATTTACCCTGATTCACTTGCCCAAATGCATTAGTACTTGATCCTTCAGTCTACACTTACAATGTTAATTATATATCTTCTCTTTCCACTCTCTGGTCTAATTTCTTATCTGATATATCTTTACTCTTCTCTTCACTACTTCACTTGGTCTCTAAACTGTGTTGCTTCACAACCTTGCTTCTAGCCTCCAAAACTTAACTCCTTCACATAAGTGTTCACGACACTTTACAACCATATGAAATAGGGTTTTGATGTGCCCTTAAATAGACATATGTAGAGTCCTCTAGAATAAAATCAATGATCTAGATGTTTCCCTTTTAGCCTCTTAATCTAATTGGTTTACTTTTCCTTCATATGGTTAAATGATCCTTTTCAAAATGCGTAACAAACTCTATGACCATTAAATGTTATTTACATGTTGTCTCAAAACAATTTACCTAAAATTTTGTGTCATTTTAGACATTCTTGTTCAATTGTGTTACTCAACACATATTGTCTATGATTTCTTGGTCATAATTGTTCTTCTTATTGACACTCGACCTCAACTAGCTCAACACCTTCTGTATGACTTGGCATCAACTTACTCTTCTTTACTTATCATTCACTAAACTCATCTTTCATAAGAATACTCGGTGAACATAGACTTTCTTGGCTACTAGAGAGCTCAACATATACAAGATTATTTACAAGTCTTACAAATACAACTTGACCTATTTAGAGTGACTCGGTCGCAGTGATGACTTACCAACTCTACCTTCTATATGACTGAGTGTTTGACATTAATAGAGAACAAAACTAGAGAGTTCAACAACCTATTAATCAACCAACCCTTGTTGAGTTACACAACAGAAGCAAATTTGTAAAGGACAATTCTAAAAGGAGAGAGAACTAGAAATATTTCATTTATTCATCAAATTTCATCATACATGCCTAACTATGAGGCCTTCTGGGTTAAATCCCATACAAAAATTCAAATATAGAAATTACCCTCCATCATGTAAGATCTATGATCTCTTCCGCTCCAGATTCTAACTCTTAAAAAATACCTTCCAAATCTAGACCGATGCCCTCTATTTATACTTGCCAAAATGGCTTATAGAAGTTTCTAAATTAATAAATTTAAGAAGGTTGACCAAATAATAGTCTATATGCACCCCAAAGATTAATCTAATACATTAAATCATGACCAATAGTTAAATACAAAATTTGACTCTCAAATAAGAACCAAATAAACAATTCGATGAAAGAAAAATAAGACATCACCTAAAAACAGCCACAAAAGGTCACTTAGGCACTTGGTGGACACAAAATATAAATCACTTGATAAATAAAGAACCTGATCCATGCAATAAATGAAGAGAGGAACACATCCATTGAGCCAACAACAAAGAAGTCATCAAATAGGCTCACAATGATAATCAAGCACATATTTACCAAGTAGGATAACAATACAACCCAAGATGCTCTTGCATTAGACAACTAATGTTGAAAAGCAATAATTCTCCAGAATCATGAGTGTGTCACAATCTAAGCTAAATCCAACACCAATTGAGAAATCCATGCAACATCTTCAACTGGCATGTTCTTCCACTTTACCAAATCTCAAAGTAATCCTTTCCTCATGTACTCTTACCAACTCTCTGGTCCAATATTTGCTCTATATCTTCAGTCTACTTCTTAGGATAATCACTTGGTATTTTCAACTCATCATTAGATTCATAGTACTTGTGCATATTAGTAACATTAAATAAATGAGATATATCCATGTCATTCGGTAACTCGACTTCATAAGAATTACCAGTATCAAATTTCCTCAAGATTTTGTAAGGAACAAATGTATTCATCTTCAACTTATTATATGTGCCAATGAGAAATCTACCTTTCTTCAAATGAACCATCACTTCATCACCAACTACAAAAATCACATGTCTTCTTGACTTGTCTACATTCTCCTTATATTTCTAATTACTCTACCCCAATTTATGTTTCACTTACTTATGCAAAGACTTCATAAATTATGTAAATTCATCTCCTTCAACACTTCTCCTCTCTTCTCTAGCAATATTCCTCAAATCGGATATACCTTTAGGTTAAATTCTTGTAATAGTCTCAAATGGTGTTCTCCTAGTACTCATGTTCACATAATTATTACATGCAAACTCTGCTTGTGCCAATACCAAATCCTAGTTACTCAGTTTATCCCCAACTAACCATCTCAATAAATTACCCAAGCTTCTATTCACAACCTCTATTTGTCCATCATTTTATGGATGAAATGTAGAACTTAACTTCAACTCAATGTCAAACTTCTTCGACAAAGTCTTCCATAAATAACTAATAAAATTATTGTCTCTATTAGATACAATACTCCTTGGTAATCCATGAAACCTTACAATCTCCTTAATTAAAATCCTAGCAACATTTATCACATCATATGTCTTCCTACAAGGTATGAAATCACTCCCTCTTGCTATCCATGACAACAAATACATAATTCATTCCCTCTTGCTATCCTTGATAAGCCAAGAACAAAATCCATACTGATATCACTCCATGGTTTCTCATGTACTAAAACAAGTGCATATAATCCATTATTTTAAATTACCTTCTTTTGCAACTTGACAAACTTCACAACTCTATACAAACTTTTGAACATCCTTATACAACTACAACCAATAATATTTATCCTTAAACAAATTCAATGTCTTGTCCATACCAAAATGCTCAATTAATCCATCACTATGTTTCTCCTTAATCAAATTAACTCTCATAGACCCTCTCAATATAAACAACCAAATTCCTTTGGACAACATACCTTCACGAATTAAATAATCTTCGTACTTATTCAGTTGATCTGGTACTAGTGCTCTGCATTCTCTCCATGCCTTAGAAAAAATAGGGTCAATATCATACAAATCCTTCATCTCATCAAAGCCAAGAACTTCAACTTCTATTGTAGTTAACAAAGATTTTCTTTTGTTCAATGCATCTACAACTTGATTACATACTCCACTCTTATGTTAGATCACAAATGTAAAATTCTATAGGTACTCAAACCACTTCATATGTCTCTGATTCAACTTATATTGACTTCCCAAATACTGTAAAGCCTTATGATCAATGTATAACATAAATTCCTTAGGAATAAAATAATGTCTTCACTTCTTTAAAGCTTGAACAATAACATAAAACTCTTGATCATACACATAATACTTCATTTTACGTCATTCAATTTCTCACTAAATAAAGCAACAAGTTTTCCTTCTTGACTCAATACAACTTCAATTGTACTACCACTTGCATCAAATTCCACTTAAAATGACTTATTAAAATTAGGCAAAGCTGACATAGGTAATTCAGTGACCTTTGTTTCAAAGTCTCAAAACTCTTATTAACTCCATGTGTCCACTTGAAATCCTTTTTGTATCCTCTCATTGTCTCATTCATAGCATTACAAATCAAATTGAAATTCCTAATGAACTTCTTATAGAAACTTTCCAACCCATGAAATGATATTACCTCATTTTTATTCTGAAGTGTAGGCCATTCAAGAATCCATTTAACCTTCTCATGATCCATATTTAACCATCATTTGAAATCACAAATCCCAAATACACAATTTCCTCCTTCATGAATGAACACCTCTTCAAAATAACCAACAACTACTCTTCTTTCAATCTTTGTATCACTCATCTAATATGCTCAAGATGCTCTTCCTTAGTCTTACTAACTATCAAAATATTATCCAAATAAAAAATCACAAACTTACCCAAGAATTTCTTCAAGACTTCATTCATCAACCTCATGAAAGTACTCAGTGCATTAGTCAAACCAAACGTCATAACTAACCATTCATACAAACCTTATTTTTTCTTGAAAGCGCTCTTCTATTCATCACTCTCTCTGATTCTAATCTGATGATACCCACTCTTCAAATCAATGTTTGTAAAATACCTTGCTCCACTTAGACAATCTATTATATCATCTATCATCGGCATAGAAAACCTATATTTAATTGTTATCTTGTTAATAGCTCTTGAATTGGTACACATTTACCACTCACCATTCTTCTTAGGTGCCAACATAGTAGGTACAACGCATGGACTTAAACTTTATCTAATCAAACCTTTCTGTGATAATTCCTATACTTGCCTATTAAGATATTCATTTTTGGTAGTTGTCAATCTATAAGGTGTTTTGTTCAAAAAAATTGATCCAAGAATTAGGTCCATACAATGAGTTATGATCTTTATTAGTGGTAAATCATCAACTACATTCTTTAAAATAATCTCCTAATATATAGTGAGCAACTTGTCAACTTCTATTAGAACTCATTCAATACTAGTATTACTTGATGCATGAGGAATAAGAGTAAAACAAACTTTTTCTTTCCTCGCATCTTTCACAAATTGATTTCCATTAACCATGCAAACCTATATTATGGTATAATGATTCTTATTAGGTGTCTCTTTTAAAGGTAACAAGACTTCTCTTTTTCTATTTGCCCAAATAGTATGTTGATTCAATCTATGATCATGTAATGCTTTTCTATCATACTGCCAGGGTGTACCTAAAAGTATATGGCAATAATCGATAGGCATAATATCACATAGAACTTTGTTATAATAATTCCAAATCTTGAATTTCACAAGATAATTTTCACTTACCAGTAACTTATGATCGTCCTTGTTCTAAGCAACTTGATAGGGTTTAAGGTGTCTCATCCTCTACAACTGCAACTTATTAAGAAACTCCTCTGATGCCAAATTTTCTCAGCTACCACTGTCAATGATCACCTTGCAACATTTTCTCACAATCTTGCATGAGGTCTGGAAAAGACTTCTCCTTAGGAGAGATTCTTCATTAGTTCTCTCATTGCACAAAGTTCTCCTTACCATTAATTTTTTACCTTTTTTAGGTCCATTTGGTGGAATCGTAGATTCTCCATGAACTAAATCATTTATGTTACTACTTTTAGTTTTATCTCCAAAATAGTTACAGTCAAAGGCTTTATGTCCTTCACAACATTTAAAAAGGGTTCCTTGAAATTCTCCTCTTCCATAACCACCTTGGTAAGATCTACCTCTTCCTTGGTAAGACCTACCACCATTCCACACGATCTTGCCTTTCTTGTCACTTTTCCATCTAGCATAGTATTGTTAGATCTGGTATTTTCTCCATTAGATCTACCTCTACCTCTTTTGGATCTTCCTCCTCTACCTCTTTGTCTTTGTCCATGGTTCTTTATCAATATCTCTTCAACTTTCAAGGCATATTGATATGCTTCTTCCATAGTATCCAATTTTAGAAAACTGATCTCATCTTACCTTATCTAGCCACTTTTTCTACCTTGTCATCCACATGTCAAGATTTGATGTCTACTTTGTAGAATTCCTTAGTATACTCTTTCACACTCATATCTGTTTGCTTAAATTTTGCATCTTCCTCAACAAATTGACTTGGTAATTAGTAGGGAGGAACTCCTTCAATTTATTTCCCATATTCATCCATATTCTAATCTTTTCTTTCCCTTTCCTTTGTCTATAAATTTGCAAATGTTCCCACCAAAGTGAAGCATGACCCTTCAAATTGGTGATTGCTATCTTCACTTTCCTATTATCAGGGGTGCCTTCATATTCAGAGAACTTCTCCATCTCAGAGATCCAATCTAACATATTTTGGCATCCAACCTTCCATCATAACTAGTAATCTCAACAAAAAGCTTAGAATGACCCCTAGATAAAGCTCTCAACAATCTTTCCTCATTAGATTTCACCTCAGGTTTAGGGTTAGGGTTTGTAATGCCCCACCTGGAGATCCTTGGAAATAAGGATAGATATAAGCCAAGATATAAAAAAAATTGAAACAAGTATGGATGCACACAACATACAACATATGATGATTACAAAGATTGCAACGAAAGACTAACCAAACATCCTGACACCAATGGATCTCCAAACGCCACTATTGGCCAAACGATTGACAATGGAAGATGCATAACTGAATCTGAAATGAAACATTCTAAATTCAAAATGTGACACCAAAGGATTGAAGAGCACCTAAGAGGGTATCTAAAACACCTCTTGAAAATTTTGGGTCTTACTAATAAGTGCCCATTGTTTGCTTGGATAGGTTTTTACAAAAACTAGGCGATACTTTAAATCAACACTGGGCGATATTTTCTAGTATTGCACGATATTTCTCAAGAAGGAGGGCAATATTTTCAAGGTTTGGATGACACTTCTCTTAAGGGTGTGTGATACTTTACAAGTATCATACGATACTTCTTCGATGAGGGTGACACACTAGAAAGTATTGCATGACAGTTCTCTAAGAGGTGTGCAACACAATCAGGGAATGCATGACAAAACTATATTGGGCATGTGACACATTATTGTATCACCCCATGCTGACACATAGTCACACAAGAACACAAGAAAAAACTCTTAAGGACAAACAAAAGGTACAATAGAGTTCAAAACCTCCACACTAGGGAGTACTAGATCCATAATTCGAGGCCTAAACACTCAAACACACTACTGACAGACAAAAACTACATCCAACCATCTAAACTAGTAGTGAAGGAAAAGTACAAAAGGAAACATCATAGTGTACTAAAATAACATTGCAATGAATAGAAATAACATTGCAATGAATAGTACCACCAAACTAAGTATGCAATTCCTCCCAACCATAATAGCATCATAAGACCATCGTGGGCCCTAGCCATCCCCCATGTGTAACATCCTAAGCTATCAAACAAATTGTTGGTACTATCATAAGAAGGACGTCACTACTAAAATGTGTTACAACATAGGCATAGGAAAATCTAACATGTTACAAGTAAAGCATAAGATAATACTATAAAACCATAAATAATCATCTATCATATGCTACTCATCATAATAAGGAAATGCATCAATAACTAACATCATCTAAACATGATATACAAGCATCCAAATGAAATCATAAATCATAAGAAAGCATACTTCAGAACCCAAAGTACCTAGTGAAAACTATACACTCGAAAGTGTCACACTCTAAACCCTTCTATCCAAACGATTCCATGAGTTGGAATGCATAGATGTCGGCTTAGAGCTCCCTATCCATGGAGTGCAAGAGAGTATATTTCAAGAATAAAAAGGCTCTCAGATGAGCCTTAGAGATACTCTTCTTGCTAGTAAACCATGCAATGGGAGGTTCCAAAGACAAGATGCAAGAATGCAAATGTCCCAAGGAGTTCCTCAAGTATGCAATGCAAATGAAGATTAAGCTAGAATGAGAATGTCAAATGCAGCTATGCTAGAATATGAATGAGAGTGTTACAATCCAAATATTAAGCTATGTGAGAGATTATTGCAAAATAGAAGCTAAACTAACATGCAACATGAATCTAAGCTAAAATGCCATGGATGAGAGAATGTAGACAAGGAAGAGAAGTTCTCCACAAAGCTCCAAAGAAAACCTGTTAGAAAACCTGCAGCATAACAATGTTCAAAAGATGGATTGGATCCTTTGAGGGGGAAAGCTCTCTCCCTTTTAAAGATGTATGGACGGTAGAGATCAAGATGAAGATGGTGGATGATCAATGGTGGAATTTGAAAATAGGAGTGATCCATGTGCACACACAAGTCAACCAATAGAATATAAGTTGACTTGTCATATAAGACAAAAGTCATAAAGCCTTTTCTTTTAATTGCAAAATAGAAAAAGGACTTTATGTGTGCACTTTAAGTGGGTTAGAAGAATGGGGTCTTTTATTTAATTAAAAGGGGACATGTTCTTTTAATCAAATAATGAACTTAGGATAGCATAGTCAAACTATAGGTTATAATCAAATAAATTGATTATTAGCAATTTGGTCTAGGTAAATGATTAAATTAATTTAGCCAAAATGCTGAGAAGGGGGCTAATAGTCTAGATGACCATTTTTAGGTGATTACAAAAACATCTAGCAATAGTTGTATTAGGACAAGAACCGTCTCTATACACTAGTCCCTAGCAGTGGTATAGGTAGCTATGCCTCCCAACCACATGACACCTGTAGATCCACTCTCATCATGCTAATAAAGATAATGATCCAGCCACAAACACACATAAAGCACAACATCCATGGCTAACACTCATGCTAGACAATATGATAACTAAAACCAAGACACAAACAATGCATAAACTATAGGTCCTAGTCAGACACTTAATGGGCTACTAAGTAGGGGCTGACATCATTGAGAGTCACTTGGCATTGACAAGCCCAAGCTCAAAATGTGTAAATTCAACTCCCTCAGTGGAAAGGCTCTAGCACATTATTATCTTAAGTTTTATTACCATCCAATGTTTTATTTAGTTATCACTTGGTTAAAACTTCTTTTGCCAACCCTTTAGGCGCAATGATCATGAGGCTACGAGATAGAAGCCCCCTCCATATGCTACCCTGCCCTACCCATGCTTATCCAACGATGAGTGCTTGTAGGCATGCAAATTCCCAACCCAACCCTAATGATCATAAATTTCAAAAGTACCACAAAAGATTAGGACTCGCAAGTCACTTGACAAATATACGTGCATGTACTCGTGTGTGGCACACCACCATCACAAAGATCATAACACAAGGATTGGATGAGAACACAAAGCATAAAAGTCACTTAACCAAAAATAGACTCGGGAGGATAGATGTGACATGCATCCCAATGTAACATAAAAGTGCAATAAAGGTCTGACCGACATCCAAATGGATAATCTAGGTCCATGACTAAACTCATGCCAAGAAACGAAAAATAGGGTGGTATGCAAAAAGAGGTAAAAACCCCAAAATTTGGAAAACTTCAAAATTAAAAGCCATTTGGCCTTTGGGTATAAAAACCCTAAAAATCTAATAATATTTGGGTTCGGACACAGTATGCAAAAATGACCAGCATAACAGTGTGAAACCCCAAACCCCCATCCCAAAAAATGGGAAAATGTTCATACCCGACCAATTGGGTAGAACCAACAAATAGAAATGGAGGGGAACACTAGTTCTTAGCCTCCTTAAAAATGGCTAACAAAAATAGAAGCTAAAAAAAGAGGAAGGCCCTGACAAAAAAAAGGGCAAAATCTGAAACCCGCATAATAAAATAAATAACCTGTTGATACTACCAAAAATCATGGCAAAGCAAGGTCTCCCCAAGCTAGATCCAACGAGACTAACCTCGTGAAAATCCCACGCTCATAGCTCCTAAAACAAACAAAAATCAAATCCTTCAGAAGAGGATTTTAAAAAAGCTCTCCAAATTTCTATTTTCAAAAACTCAGAAGTGAATAATAAAATTCCTTTTTCAATACTTATTCACTTTTTGAGTGAATACTCGATTAGGGAAAATAGCTAGTTATACTAGCTAGACTCCAAATGAACCCAATAGAAAATAGGTTATTCCTCATAATGAGAATTCACCTAAGGCAAAGCTGCTAGAAATTAAATTTGAGAAGATTTAAAGCGTAAAAACCCAAAATCACTAAAAACTCTGTAACGCCCCGCCAAGGGATCCAAAAGAATTAACCTAAAGTTTTACTAAGTTTGCTAAACATTTTTTTTTTTTTAAAAGTAAGAATGCATAACATACACATCAAACACATAGTAGCGGAAGCAATAACATGTAATCATCAACAAACATACATAACCAGTTACATTCCTTAAGGATCCCAAGACGTTGAGTCACATTTAAATTTAATTAATTCTAAGTCTAACAACTACTACCTCCACATGAAAGAATAATAATAAAGTCCAATGTCCATAATATACATTTGTTCCGAATGCCTCTTGGCAAATTAATTCAGAATGCTCAATCATCCACTGTACATGTCATAGGGTATGAAAGGCTTAAAATAATATACATATGTAAAGATAAAGATACATCATCCTCAAATCCATGATACAAAGTACAGTAAAATAAATGAAACTAATAACATACCTGATACATCCATACATCCATAATGATAAAACATCTATCATAAAATCTAACCATCCATCATAGTAATCCAAGAACATAGTTAAGGTAAATGCCAACCAAGAAAGCTTCAGCCACGGTGACCACGGACGGATCTCAATGGTAAGAGTAAAAAGCACTACCACCCGACCGCGTGGAACCTAAATGGTCCACTCCCACCGCGCTGAGGAGATAGTCTCAAGTCCCAAACAAGGTATCAAACACAAAACACAAGTACTCTCTAAGTCTGGGAAATCCTAAAAGTATACTAACTCAAAGGTTCCAACATAGAAAGACATCTAGACCCAGAGGCACCACAAAGACACGTAGGAAACCTGCTATGCAAGCGGGAAAGTGTCATCACAAAAGTCACGTAGAAGTTACCCGAGCAATCCCTTAGGAATCCCGGGTCCCTAGTGATCCTTGCGGCCACTAGTATCCTCTCGTACTAACGAGGCATACTGCGGAATGCAAGGTCGTAACCAAGCGTTCTCTCTACCCCATCCTAGCCTGTACTAGCACTCAAGGCATGGGAGAGAACATACAATTATCTTATTAGGTTCATTTAAGTCAGTATTTAGGTGAGATGTTTTCACTTGTTAAAACAACTTACAATGGGTTACTCCAGGCAGCCTCTTAGGGCCCCGATCCCCATTGCAAGCCACTTCCTGACACTACACATAGATAACCTACCCTAGGCTCATGAAATCACAAATCAAAGAATCATAATAAAATCACCTCAGTCCTATACAAGAAACTGAAAAACATCATAAAAGATAAGCCACAAAATTACATCAGTTCTTCATGAGCAACAGGTAAGCATCAAATAATAATCATATGATCACAACAGTTCTCTATCAGCAACTGAAGGCATCAATGATAATTCACAATACTGATCAAAGACTCCAAAATGGTCAAGTCAACACATGACATCATCAAGAACATAACAAACACTTTAGTCCTCTCAAGCGACCGAAAAGCAATCCAAGTATAACTGATCGATGACTCAAAAATGGTTATCAAATATAACTAATCGATGACTCAAAGATGGTTATCAAATATAACTGATCGAGACTCAAAAATGGTTATCAAATATAACTGATCGAGACTCAAAAATGGTTAAGTCAGGTATCTTATATACATACACTTCAGCTTCACACAAGGAAACTAAAAAGCAATAACAAACAGTAAAACATCCCTCATAGAGCACTCCATCACATTGCCATGGTTGGGTTTAAAAGATCAAGAACAAATCATCATAATACAACAATCGCATAATCCCCAAGCCTCTGGTAACAACCTAAACTAGTCAACCTAATCAACTCCAAAACCCCAACCATAATAGCATAAAGAAAACAGAACAGTACAAGACAGTTCATAGTTGGATACATTTTTAGAAAACACACAAGGGTTTAAGTTAAAGTTCAATTCATGTTTCAATGTACATTTTTAGTGTAGAAGTTTCTCATTATTACCCTTATGCTTAAACCCAATTATTTATTTATAATTATAAGATTACTCTCAAGATTAAAAGTCATTTTTATTTTTATTTTATTTTATTTATTTATTTATTTTTTAATTTTTATTTATTTATTTATTTATTATTATTATACATCATTCTTAATTAAAAATTACCTAATGTTATTTAAATAAAAATTACATTTATAATCATTATATAAATATTAATAAAATTTAACATTTAAATCTATCAATAACATTAATATGAAATTAATTTAAAACTTATTATATAAAAAAAAAAAAACTACTTTCAGTTTAATAAAAATCGAATGCCAATAAAATATGGCTCGACATCATATGTTTAAGTTTTGATTTTATAAAACAAAACTAACAAAGCGATTTAATAATCGCTGCCTGCGGCTTAATTGCAGCGCAGTGACTGCTACGCAGGGTACTGCTACGTCAGCAGTACCTGCTGCGACACGCGGGCCGATAGGTAAGAAGGGGGGGGGTAAGTATATATATTTTATTATTATTTAATTTTAATTAATTTTAATAAAACTTGTTATATGTTATGATTTGTTACTCAATTTCTTGTGAAATATAATTTACTTTTATAATAAAAAGAAACTTTGTTATTATAGTAATTTAAAATAATTTTCTTTTAAAATAAATTTTATTTATTTTACTATAAATATGTAAACAAAATTATCAAACAATTTAATAATATATATATTTTTAATATATATTTTTGAAATTATTTTCCTCTAAACTCTAATAGAGAAAATACTACCAACCATCCAATTTTATTTATTTTTATTTTTATTTTTAAATTTAGAATTTCATCTTTAAATTCGAACCCTCCCAATTTTAATCCTACTTTCTTTAATCTACAAGATGGGATTTTTCCTAAATAGTTTTTTAATCTAGATTACAAATGAAATCGAATAGCAAAAGATCCAAAACGAAGAAATGATACATTCAAGAAGACAAGATTCTTACAATCACGAAGTAGACAGAACATATTAAATTTCTTAAATCATTTAGGGGTCAAAATACCAGACCCTACCTGAACCTGATGCTAATACGCAATCCCCAAAATCTGTAAGAGAACTCGCTCCTCTTCAATAACTTTCTTCTGAAAATCTTTCCTAGAATTCTCCTTCTGAAATTTGCTTCCAAAAACTCTCTCCAAAATTCCTATCTCCAAAATTCACGGTCCAAATTCGTGTCCCCCAAAAATGAACCCCAAAGTTGTGATAAGGAGTTTTCTCCTCAAATCGGGGCACTAATTGTGCGTTCACCCGAGAGGACTCTTTGCTCAACTGAGTTAACTCAAAATTATCTTTTATTAATCTTTACTTTATCTTTTTAATGCATATTAAATGAATCATTAAATAACTTTATTTAATTTTTCCACTTGACTTCTATTTTTAATCTTTATTACTTTTAAACCCATACGCACTTTATGAAATTAAAATAACATTATAATTTCCTCTTATTTTATCTTTTTAATTAATTTCTTTATTTTCAACACATGCTCGCATCATGCAATCTTACAACTTTTAATAATTAATAGATTTTCACTTTTTAATTTATTTTAGAAACTTAATTGATAAAATATTTAATTAACTTAAATAATAATAATATTTAGCATTTATTTAAAAATGAGCTTTAAATATATTATTATTAAATTAAATAAATATTATAATGTTCTAAATTATCCTTAAACTTTTATCTCCAAATTTAATTCTTTTTATTTAATTAATTTCTCAATTAATTAAATATAATCAAATATTAAAATATCATAATAATCTTCTATTAAATTAAATCATTAATTAATCATTTTAATTAATTTCTTTTATATTTAAACTCATGCTTAGATCATGCGATCTAGAAACCTTTAATAATTTAATATCTTTTCCACTTTTAATTTATTTAAGAAACTTTAATTGATAAAATATTTATTAATTCAATTAATAATAATATTTAGCATTTATTTAAAAATGAACTCTAAATATATATTATTATTAAATTAAATAAATATTATCACATTCTAAAATTATACTTAAAATTTTTATTTCCAAATTTAATTCTTTTTATTTAATTAATTTCTCAATTAATTAAATATAATTAAATATTAAAATATCATAATAATTTTCTATTAAATTAAATCATTAATTAATCCTTTTAATTAAACTTAATTAATAGAAAATACATCAAGGACTCATAAAGCAATATACGAAAACCCATCATAGAAAAATACATACTAAATCAAACAAAAGGGTTATAATCACGAAATAACATCATTTGATGCATTCAGAGGGTACTTAACTCAGATACTTGCCCTAATTATCAATTAGGACAATTGGCTAAAGGGTTTAGGAATTGGACTTAAGAGTTTATCTCTCCTCTCTTACCATTGAGATAATGCGATAGGGTACGCTCATCCTGGCAATTCAGGGAAGTCGATACCCGGTACCTGCAACTTGCATAAAATCCACGTATGTACAGACACAATATTCTAAGCTAAATAGACAATGGCAGGAAGTGGTGCATCGTGTAGATCCCGACTAGTAGGTGACTACGACTCCCTTCCTTAACCACATCAAAAACACCATACATAAAGAAAACAAACATGCACACCATACACATGCAGTATGGGGTAAGTATCCATAAGAAAGCACATGTGATAATAAACCATATAACTAATCATCATCGATAATTGAAAACATTGAATAATCATCATACATGCATGAAATATAGAGTACCAAGTCATCTCATCATATAATAAATTGAGTGTAAAACAACATCTGATAATCTGAAAGTAATGCTACTAAACATCAAGTATAAAACTGGCCTAAAAGAGTTTGGCAATTAAAACAAAATGTGAACTAGGGGTAGGCACTACAAACTCTAATCAACTTTCATGACAATGTGGACTTCTAAATGCATAGACACACTCACTGGTCTAATCACATAATGCAAATGAGTTTGGATTTAATAATCACCGAAAAGTTTTAATTTAAATAATTAAAATAAGGATACATTAACCATACAGGGATGGCATTGGTAAAATATGAATAGCTGAATCACTAACTCCATGTGCCACTGCCAGGGATGTAAATCCTGCACAATAAAACACACGATCAAGTGCAATTGCATATAATAACATAGCCAAAGCAATAATGCATTAAATAACTTATTTAACCATTTATTCAGTTATATCTGAAAATCCATTTACATCACTCATGTTCGCATAAAGCAAAAAGAGACAATAATGAAGTAAATCACCATGGCATAAAATCCATCACATACCATAATTAGAAATTATGTCCAAATATTAGATAATCATATATCATCATAGACCTATTGTCATCTCAAAATGGCATCAACATGCAAATATGATAACTGAATAGCATAGCAGTAAAGCATCTATGATAGTGAATCAAAGTATAATATTTGACCCTCAGTTCATCTTCAAAGTACCTAAATAAGAGTATCAGGTATCTCTCAAATAAAAATAGACAAGTTACAAATTGCAAACATGAGAGGCACTACAAGGTTTGGTTCTCTTGGGGTTCCTTTATCATCACTAACATCACCAAGATGTACTCCTCTCCTCTAGGTTGTCTCAACAACTTCAAGTCTAGTTGCATTTGTCACAACATGTCCATAATCACATTATCTACATTTCCTCTACCGCGAACCATTTTGACAATAGGTTCCCACAAGATTGTAACCCTCTACAAGTTATAGGTCAAATCACATATTTGCCACCCTATAGCCAAATCCACTTAGGGTTCTACACAATCCAATCTTCACAAGGATGAAACCTTGCTCTAATACCACCTAATACAAGGAGAATACTCAAATGGTAGGGCCAAAGACACACCTACCAATCAACCAACACTTTATGAGTTACACAACAAAAGAAAATTCATAAAGAACAACACTAAAAGGAGAGAGAACAAAAAATATTTCATTTATTCATCAAATTTTATTATAAATGCTTGGTTGGAAGTCCTTTCGGGCTACGATCCATACAAAGATTCAAATACAAAAAACATTCTCTAGTATGTGAGATCTATGATCTCTTCCACTTTAGATTCAAACTCACAAAAACTAGATCTCCTAAATCTAGACCAAGGCCCTCTATTTATACTTGCCAAAACAACTTACAAAAGTTTCTAGATCAACACATTAAAGAAGGATGACCAAATAATGGTCTATGCACATCCCAATGATCAATCTAATACATTAAATTGCAACCCAGAAATAAATGCAGAAGTTGGCTCTCAAATAAGAACCAGATAAATAACTCAGCGAAAGAAGAGCAAGACATCATCGAACAACATCCACAAAAGGCCACTAAAAAACTTAGGAAATGCATAATAGAAATCATTTAGTGAACAGAGAACCCAAGCCACTTTGTGGATGAAGAAAGGAACACATCCATCGAGCCAACACCAAAGAAGTCATTGACTAGGCTCGCAGTGATAACTGAGCACATATCTACCAAGCTAGATAAAAATGCAACCCAATATGCTCTTGCATCAACTGGGGTGATTATTCTTAAAATTCACCCATTTAAGTTTCAGCTAATGTACCTTAGGGACTCCTCTCTTCATGATCTTATGTCTTGACAATGGATAGATGGTTCCCTTACATATGGTACTATATGTTTTAATTCTCTAAAAAGTTTCAATATATCAAAAGGAAACTCAAGAAATGGAACAAAGAATATTTTGGGAACCTTCACTCCATGAAGAGGCTTGCTTGGGAGCATCTTAATGTCATTACCAAGTAGATTAGGGATCTTGGTTTCTCGAAGGATCTTGGTAAAGCTGAATCCCTTGCTTCTAGAGATGTGGAAGAATGAGAACTTCAAGAGGAAACATTTTGAGAGCAAAGGGCCATAGTTGATTGGCTCCAGGAAGGTGATAGGAACATTAGCTTTTTCCACAATACTATGAAATCTCATTAACATTAGAGCTCTATTTCAACTTTGGTTAATTCTGAAGGTATTCAGTTGTCTTCCTTGCTAGCTTTGTTTCAAGAGGCTACTTGGTACTTTTCTACCCTCTTCTCTGAGGATTATCCTCCCACTAAAAATGAAGAGAATACTATTTTGTCTTATATTTCCTTCCTTAATACCTAGCAAAAAGAATGATTATCTAATGTGACCTCTCTCTTTGGATGAGTTGGAGGTGGTGGTCTTTGGTATGCCTAAGGGCAAAGCTCCTAAACCTGATGGCTTTCTTGTTTAATTCTTTCTATAATTTTGGAACTTCATCAATTAGGATTTTTTGGAGGTGGTTAAGCAATCATATTCTATCAAGTAGATGCTTCAGACATTGAATTCTACTTTCTTGGCTTTTATTTCAAAAAAATATGGGGCTACTCAATTGGAGTTTTCTAGACCTATTAATATGTGTGATGTGGTTTATAAAGTTATTACTAAGTTGATTGCTAAGAGACTTAAAAAGTCATTCCCCGTTATTATCACAAAATATTAAGGATGTTTTGTTGCAGGAAGACAAATTTTAGATGGTGTGGTTATTGATATGGAAGCTATCCACTCTATGGCTAGCTTTAGGAAGTGATCTATGTTTATTAAAATGGATATCGAAAAGGCCTATAATAGAGTTGAATGAAACTTCATAAAGAATATTCTTCTTACCTTTATCTTTAACCCAAAGTGAGTGAGTTGGACGATGGGTTGTATTACATCCGCCTCGTTCTTGGTTCCTTTTAATGGCCAACCTTTCCTAGTTATTTAGTGCTTCTAGGGATCTATGTTAGGGTGATCCACTTTCCCACTATATTTGCATCATTATGGATGAAGGCTTGGGCAGATTCATTAAGTATCAAGTCTCCAATAACTCAATTCATGTATGACATTGGGAAAATTGATTACCTTCTCTTTCTCACCTTCAATTTGTTGATGACTATATGCTCTTACGAGAATTGCTCGAGTTAAGGAAGCTAAAGCATTTCAACATACTTTGAATATTTATTTAGCAACATCTAGCCAAAAATTTAATGAGCGTAAATATTCTATACACTTTTTTAACACTCTTGAACCTATTCAACAAAGGATTGCTAATATCCTGTGGTTTCAGATTGGGTTGCTCTGTTTGACATATCTTGACATCCCTATCATTGTTTTGAGGTAGTTGTGACTCTTTTGGAATAATTTGATTAACAAGCTTTGGGAGAAGGTAAATAATTGGACTCATATATGACTCTCTATTGTTTGTGTTACCTTTCTTCAATATGTTATTTAGGCTCTTTCTATTTATAGAAGCATGGTTTAGGGTGCTCCTGTTTAATTTCTCAAGGAGTTTGATGTTCTTTCTTGGAAATTATTTGGCGTGGCAATTTTTGTATCTCTATATGGAGTTTGATTAGTTGAGATACTATTTACAGGCCTAAGAAGGAGGGTTGTATTGGTCTTTGATCTGTCATCTTGAGTAGTCAAGCTTTGGCTATTAAGCTTTATTGGCAATGGTGCTTTGAGAAAGATAAACGTTGGGCCCATATAATTACTCATTAGTATTTTAGAGGTGTTGATCCTTGTTCTATTTCTGCACTTCCTCTTGAAGGTTGTGGCTCTATGGTGTGGCATACTCTTAAGACAGGTGCTCATTAAGTTAAGAGGGGATTTTTTTGGATATGTAAGGAAGGCTTCAAGGCTTTGTTTTGGTTCGATCCTTGGGATGGAAACCCTCCCATATTATTCACATAACCTCATCTTTAGACTCTATGCGATTCTTTTCTTAGTTATGGATGGGATAAAGTGGCTCATTATAAGACTCCTTATCACTTGTGTCCTATTGTTGGCTATAGATGGAAGAATCTTCAGATTGGCCTCTTGGGGACTCAGATGAGGACCAACATGAGCTTCATAGGTTTTTGACCTCTAGGGAGTGTTGTTCTCTATTGGGGCTAGATGTTTTGGCTTGGGGTGGTATCCTGTGTGGTAAATATTATGTATTTGTTGGGTACTAGAAGATTACTAGACAATTATTAGGGGATGTTGAGGTCCCTTGGTGGAAACAAGTTTGGAATAATTTTTCTTGGTCCAAATTTAAATTCTTCATGTGGTTGGTGGCTCATAACTGGTGTATTATGTGGGATAATATTTGTAAAAGTAGATTTTAGAGCCCCATTTTTTGTGTGATATGTGGTAATGGGGAGAACTCCCATCTTTTCTTCCATTGTTCTTTTTCTACCTAGTTATGTTACCTTTAGTGGAGTGCTTGGGGTTGCTCTTGTTGGCATGCTTCCTCCTTGCCTAAGTTTTGGGATCTCTTGGGGAGTGCCCCCACCAGCTCTTCTCCTCTTCAAGCTATCTGGTTGTTTCATCAATTATTTTTCCTTGGACCTTCTTTTATTCTTTAGCATATTTGGTTGGAGAAGAACCAATGAATCTTTCAAGATGTCCGGATTGGTGCTACACATCTTTGGTGGAACATTTCCTACTCTCTTCAAGAAACTATTCATACTAAGTGTGAGTTAGATGGAGGTATGGATCATGGTGATCTTTCTATATGTAATAACCTCAATTTTCATCTTCAGGATGGGATTCTTGGGGTTGCAATTTAATGGCATCATGGTGTGCCCAAACATCTGAGGTTATAGAGGAAGTGATGGGTGAATCGTAAAGAGCATTGGCTTGATCCTCCACTTGGATTTCATAAAATTAAACCTTGCTGGTTCTTCCCAAGGGAATCCAAGTCCTGCTAGCATTGGGGGTGTGGTTCATTTTAGCTCTGAAGAAGTTCAATTTATTTTCTATGTGCGTAAGAGTTATCATACTAACAATCTTATGGAGGCTTTGCCCATTTTATATGTTCTAGAACAATGTTGTTCGAGGGAATGGCACAAGATTATATGCGAGTCTGACTCCCCAAGTGGTTGTGAGCTTTCTTATTCATGTGAACTTGAGGATGTTATTTGGCAATTAGCTTTAGTTGTTTATTAGATTCTTCTCTTTTGTTCATCTCTAGAGTTTGTTAGCTTTATTTACATTCTTAAGGAGTGGAATAGAGATGTTGATTGTTTGGCCAAATAGGTTTTGACTATTTTCACGATTGGAATATTGTGGATAGGGGGCACCTATCCTTGGATCTGCCTTGTCATTTTGATGACCTTGTTGATAAGGATAGAGCTCCTTGGTGAGTTCTCCTTTTTGTATATGTTTTTATCTTAAAAAAAATTTACCCTCTTTTAGTTTAAAAATAAATAAATTATCATTTATTTTATATATAATTATTAATCAAAATTTCCCTTTTTTATATTTTTATAAATAAATACATATATCTATTTATAATTATATGAAATATCTTCTCATCATGAATTTAGGTTTTCTTTTCAATAAGAATTCTAAAATTTAAGAGAAGTCAAATTTAAAACTCAAGATAAATTTCTCAAATCTCAGAACTTGTTTTCCTCTTGCAAAATTTACTAAAATAACACATGCAATATCAAACTTTCATAAGGAAACCTTACTCAAATCTCTCCACAATTTTACTCAAAGATCTACTTTTAACTTAATTAACAAGGAAGACAATTGATAACCACATGAATACTAGGCATTAAAGAGATAATCTTTTCGAATGGAAAACTGCATAAGATTGAAAAACCTACCTTAATTTCACCAGTTGATTTGTAACAACAAAGGCTAAAATGGAATTCCAAGATACACCTACTTTAAGACAATTCTTTTACTTCCAAAATTAGACCCACACAACCTATAGCCTGCAATATTGTCTCCAATTCTTAAAAAAATCTTCCAACCTAAAAGCAACTAACTCCTAAATTGATAATGTTCACTAATTTATGTTGAGATTATGGGTGTTTCAGACATTGTATAATATTGTTATATTGTATTTATTTTAATTTATTATGTAATGTTGCACCTAGGAGCATCTAGATGGACTTGTAACATGTACAGATTTTAATGGAATATTCTTGATGAGTTTTATTGTAACATTGTGATAATATTTGATTTAGTTATTTAATATTGGAAGAAATAATTAAATGTCCAATATTAAATGTGTGCCAATAGAGGTTTAGTAGCACATGGTTTATATAATACCACTTGATGGTTTTATGAGAGCTTTCTAGTATATAACGAACTACAAGGGTAGTTGTTTTAGTAAGACAAGAGGGCATAAAGGAAAGTCGAGCAAGATAATGCTTGACAGGTTAGCCAAGAGAGCATTTGTGAAGGTTGGAAGCATGGCATGTGTGCTAGAATGGGGTTTTTGTTGCACCAAAAGACCAATGTGTCAATGCTTGATACAACCACTCAACTTGTAGTATATAGGATGCGGTTAAGCCCTTGTCATGAATCTTGAGGGGAGCACTAAACAAATTTCTAACAATCTTCCCCTCGACATTACTTGAGGGACTGAGGATCGAACCTATGACCAAGCTCTGATACCACTTGTTAGAATGGGGTTGGCATTGCACCAAAAGACCGATCTATTGATGCCCAATACAACCACTCAACTAATAGTACATAAGAGGTGGTTAAGCCCTTGTCACGAATCTCAAGGGGAGCACTGAGCAAATTTCTAACAATGGGATGTGTGGACTCGTGCTTGTTCACATGGATTGCTAATTTATGGCTATGGCTTATAAGGGTTCCATGGTTGTATTACAATGGTTTTTCATTGAATAATACATGGTGATGGATGCTTTTGGTGGCTGACTTTTTTTCCCTCGATAAGGATTTTCCAGGATATATCTTGTGTCACATTTTGTGGGTATGTTGTCTATTCTCTTGCATGTGGATTTTGTTTGTATGTTTATTTTCAGATCTACTATGGATTATGTGGAAACAACATTTTTTATTGGTAGCAAGTTTCCTTGCAAGTGGCATAAGAGCTATGACTTTCTTATTATAACCCTAGATTGAATCCATGGGAATGCATGCGAGGATAAAAGAAAGGGCAAGATACATGGGTTTCATAGGTTGTTTATTGCAAGTTTGAGGGTTTTGGGTTAGTTTTTATGATGAGTTGTTGGTAGATTTTGGGCATGTGAAATTATTTGTCAAAAGGACTTTTTTGGATGTTTCATTGAAATGAGGGTTTTAGGGGGGAGCTTGAAGAAATGACCTCCCAAGCAAACAAAGACCTCACCATTGGATTTGGGTTAGTTTCTGTCAATGCCCAATACAACCACTCAACTTATAGTACATAAGAGGTGGTTAAGCCCTTGTCACAAATCTTGAGGGAAGCGTTGAACAAATTTCTAACAATGGGATGTGTGGACTCATGCTTGTTCACATGGATTGCTAATTTATGGCCATGGCTTAGAAGGGTTCCATGGTTGTATTACAATGGTTTTTCATTGAATAATACATGGTGATGGATGCTTTTGGTGGCTGACTTTTTTCCCTCGATAAGGATTTTCTAGGATATATCTTGTGTCACATTTTGTGGGTATGTTGTCTATTCTCTTGCATGTAGATTTTGTTTGTATATTTATTTTCAGATCTACTATGGATTATGTAGAAACAACAATTTTTTCTGGTAGAAAGTTTCCTTGCAAGTGGCATTAGAGCTATGGTTTTCTTATTATAATCCTAGATTGAATCCATGTGAATGCATACAAGGATAAAAGAAAGGGCAAGATACATGGATTTCATAGGTTGTTTATTGCAAGTTTGAGGGTTTTGGGTTAGTTGTTATGATGAGTTGTTGGTAGATTTTGGGCATGTGAAATTATTGGTCAAAAGGATTTTTTTGGATGTTTTATTTAAATGAGGGTTTTAGGGGGGAGCTTGCAGAAATGACCTTCTGGGAAAACAAAGACCTCGCCATTGGATCTGGATTGGTTTTTTCATAAATTTTGATATATAATATGCCCTAGTTTGGCCAAGTTGATAGAAAATACAAAAGCTTTCTAGTTTCAGCCTATGACAGCCGTCAAATTTAATCTTGTCAAAAAAGTTGTCACAAAAAAAATCACTTTGAAATTGGTAAAAAGGATGTCTTGGTAAAACAATCATAAATTTTACTTAGGATATCAAATTTTGGACTTCTTATAATCATTGGAAAGCTAATTCAAAGCCCTACAACTTGGTGTAAATTTGATTTTGTGATTTTGACATTTTGTCAAGTTTTTAGAGCCCGAAAGTTGGATATTTATTTTGAGCACAATTTTGGTCATAACTTGGGTATACAGAGTCAAATTTTGGACTTGAATAGTCAACAAAAAGCTCTTTGAGAGCTTTAAACACTGTTTTATATTTGGTATAGGTTTGGGATGATTTATTTGATGGTATATTGGTCTGAATAGTTTATGATATTTATTGACTATGATAACATTTTGAGTTTATGACATTGTATGTTTTGAAGGTTTGAGATTTGATGTCAGTGTATACTCAGTTTATATTTCATATTGGTCTCATGATGATATGGTTATCAATGTTTGGTTTGGATATGTATGATGACTTGTTAGGTTTACAAGTTGTGTAGTGTTGTAAGAGGTCTATACTTGTAGGTTGCATTTATGGATTGGATATGGGTTATCTTTACACATTGATCTTTCATCATTGATGCATATTTAAATTGGTGGCTTAGTTTTGGGTTGTTTACGCTCTTAGTCACATGTTTTGCTATTTTTTCTTCATGTAGAAGGGATGAGACATTAGTACTAGGTACAATCATGGTGAAGGATTGTGGTTGATTATTTCATGCTGACAAGTTGAACACTTTGAGAGTTAGATGTTTGGATCATGGTACCATGGATTTGGCATGACATGATTAGATATATAGGAAATTAATTGGTTCTCATTGGTTTGGATTCCTAATATGGTTATGGAGATATATCTTCTTGGTTGAGGATCATGGCTATTTGGTTTATTTTGAGGAGCTCATGATGCACATTTTGAGTTATTTTATGGTTTGATGCCTTGGTTTATTCTCGTGGTTGAATGATGGTCTTCCATCATGATGTCATGGATATCTTCGATATACGGTTTAGTGGGAGCTTGTGACAGTAATGATGTGGCAATGCAGGATTAGTTTTTGGTTTGGTTTATATCTTCTTGGTTTGGAGATCTTGTTTTCACTTGGTATTGACACTTTGGTTATGTGTGCAAACCTGAAGGATCTTCATTTAGGAGATGAATATCATGATGTCATGGGAGACTTGGTACCATGATTGAGTGGGAGTTGTTGGCATTGATATATTTATTGAGTGTTTGTAGATGTTGGAGGATGTCTTAGATCTTGTTGTTGCAGAAGCATATTTGACATTTTCATGGTGCACTTGGTTCTTCATGGTGTATGTAGATGGTTCTTCACAATGTGTAGAGATGGTTCTTCATGGTGTATGAAGATGGTTGCATCATGATGACTCGTGAATTTCTTAGTAAAGGTACAGTTTATGATTTTATTTGACATGTTATCCTTGGTGTTAGAATAGTTTCATTATTATATCATGGTATACTCTTCACATGCATTTAGAGTTTTGACATGTTATGGCATATTCATATGGAGAATGTTATCTCTTTGATTGAGATGATTTATATCATGTTTATGTTCCTAAGGCCATGGTTAGAACTTTGACATTGATCTTGGTTTATTTTTTTGTGTTGAAAATGATCATTTGATAGATACTTCATGAAATTGTTATGTTGCATTTGGAGTAGGCATAGATTGATTGGTTATAGGTGCTCATGGATACTTAAAGACGATGTTGATGTTGATTTCTCTAGTGATTATAGAAGTATTCTCTGGGACAATTGATATCAACTTAAGAGGAAATTGTTCTTAGATTAGTCTTTGTTGGAGACTTGGATATCTTAGTGAGCATTCTAATTCCCAAATCTTGGCCTACTTGGTGATTTACTACTTGAGAGATATAGCCCATTGTTTCTCTCAGGTGCATTATGTTTATGCTTGTCTTTCATTGATATGGATCTTGATTTATGGTACATGAGTTAGTTCTGGAAGGTTCATTTGAGAGATGGTTTGGTTATCTCCATGTGCATATGTTATTATTCTAAGTTGAGTTTGGGAGATGGTTTTATATTGAGCATATTCCTTGGATTAGGAATGGTTATTCCTTGGTTTAGGAATGGTTTGTGAGTTTGATCTTCTTTTGAGAGGCTTACATCCATGACTAGTTATATGATATGGTTTAGGTGTTGTTGTGTCTTCTTGGTTGGGGCTTAATGGAGATATTACTTGGCACAATTTACATCTGGAGGTGTGTGTAGGACACGATACAAGTTATGATTTGCATGGCATCTCTTTGGTCTTGGTTATCTTACTTGATTTTTGGTTTACTTAAATTAAATTTGAGATTGGTTGGAGATTGTGACCACTAGTTTGTGTTCATGTATGTTGTGAGAGATGACATGGTTGTTCCTTTATATATTTCCTTTGTTGGTTGTGGATAACTTGGAAGAGTGTTGGAGACATGTTATGAGAGTTGTTCTTGTAGGTTATTAGTTAATGTGTTGTAGATGTCATTGATACTACACGGACTCACTTCTTTGAGATATTGTCAGTGGATTGGTTATAGATTGACATTATCTTTTGCAGTGGGAGCATCATGGTGTATATGTGGTAGGTATTTTTCTTGAGGTTTTTATTATTATTGTAGGTTATAGGTTGGATATGTTGACGATGTGAGATTCACTTGGTATACCTTTAGAGTTATGGATAATTGGTTGAGTTGGCACTTCTTGTGGGTACTATTTCAGCTATACTAGAGTTTTGACAGCTACAGATACATGTGATTACCTTTGGATCAATTGTTTGTGCTTGACATTTTAGCCGAAAAAGAATTTTATGATTCTTATGTGGCAAGTTGGTTGGCTTTCTATTTGGATGGCTTCTATGTATGTATGGGTGACAGTGGCGTAATAGGAGGTGGGATCATTCATGTTTGAGATGTTGGATACTTTGATATTTTTTGTAGGTACCATGATGGAGCACATGGTGTACTTTGATCCACGATGGTGAATGTGCTAGGAGGGATTGTTCTCTTGTTCATTTATGTGACTACAGATTGACCCTATGCAATGTACATGACAAGTCAGAGATTGTTGAGATTATGGATGTTGTACACATTGCATAATATTTTTACATTGTGCTATTTTATTTTATTATGTACTGTTGCACCTAAGAGCATCTTGATGGTTGTGCAACATGTAGAAATTATTATTGGGTATTCTTGATGAGTTGTATTGTAACATTGTGATAATATTTGATGTAATTATTTATTATTGGAAAAAAAATGTCTAATATTAAATGTGGTTCAATAGGGGTTTGGTAGTGCATGGCTTATAAATACAATTTGGTGGTTTTGTGGGAGCTTGCTACTATATAAGCAACCACAAGGGTAGTTTTTGTAGTAAGATAAAAGGGCAAAAAGGAAAGTTGAGCATGATAAGACTTGGCAAGTTAGCCAAGGGAGCATTTGTGAAGGTTGGAAGCATGTCATGGAATGTGTGGATTCATGCTTGTTCACATGGATTTCTAATTTGTGGCCATGGCTTTGAAGGCTTTCATGGTTGTATTACAATATTTTTTTGTTGAATAATACATGGAGATGGATGCGTTTGGGGGGTTTTTTTTCCTCAATGAGGGTTTTCTAGGATATATCTTGTGTCACATTTTGTGGGTATGTTGTGTATTCTCTTGCATGTGGATTTTATTTGCATATTTATTTCATATCTATTATGGGATTTGTAGAAACAATAATATTTTTGGTTGCAAGTTTCCTTACAATTTAAAGATGTATCCAAAACCTAGGACTTGGAATAGAGAAGTCCTAAAAAATAACTAAACTCAATTTAAAATTCAATTAAAAAGATTTATTATTAATTTTTAACATAACTTGAATTAATCTACTTGACTTCTGATTAAAGTTTAATTTTGGCTTTATAGACTATATGTGCACTCCAAAGGCATGATTTAATTTTTATTTAAATATAATTATATTATGTTTGTATACGATAAACCCAAAAAAAAACCATATTGCACCCTATCCTTAATATAATGAAACACTAGATACTAAGTTCAACCTCTGTCTTATAGATAATTGATACGTTTTCTTAAACAAAAAAAATTTCTAACAATTTAATACAAAATGAAAATAAATCGAAACGCGAAACTAAATTAAATAATATCACTAAAAAAAATTAAATAGCTACTATTTTGAATAATATTATGTCCATAAGACATTCCATTTTAATTATTTTAATTTTAAATAAAAGTAATCTTTAAAAATGAAATAATTAAGAGGATATAAAACATATTGAATAAAAAGTTAACAATGACCTAACTAGAATTTGAACCATAGTTGGCACAATAATACAACCACCAATTCACCACCCCACTCTATGGTAAATCTTTCTTTGAATATAATATTGGACATGAAAATTACCAATAAACAATTATTTAGTTCTTCACTCTGAACATGTAACTCTACAAATGCTGAGAGTTTTCAAGGCTTTAATTAAGCTAATAGGCTTTTTATTGTGGAACACAATGACCAGAGAATAGTCATATGCCTGAAAACTGTCAGACACTGGTTTGAAAACTATTGGGTACCAAAAACAAATCTCTTTAAAATTTATGTTTTTAGATTAAAAATCAACTCTTCATTGCTTTAATGGGTATCCAAAATACATGCAAATGACACCATATTGGGTTAACGTGGATGACATGGTGGTTATGGTTTTAATGTAGTTATCTATCTATGAGTCATATTAATCCCACTAGTTTTGGTTGGAAAATAGAAAAATTGTTATAGGTTTTAACAAACAAACTCAAAGGAGTGCTACAAGAGTAATAGCGAGAAAAACAATATGTGAGTGATTTGATTAGGTTGTAGAGGTTTCAGTTACAGATAAGTTACAAACATAGTTTTGTTCATTAAAAAACATAGGTTTTCTTTTTAGGTTTCATCTCCAATCATAATTGTGGAGAGAGTAGGGAGCTATGGTTGGACACACAAGAAATAGCGAGTTCGTGCAGAGTTTGCTCAAACTGTTGCAATGCCATTAGTCTTTTTGCTGCTATTGAGCTTTCATTCACCATGTGTTGCTTCCATTGATATTGAAGTTTTCCATTGATAGTGAAGTTGTCCATCATTGCCTTTGAAATTGTGTTCTACAATTTTTTTTTTCTTATGATCATGCTTATCACAAGTCTTCAGTGGCCTTGTCAATGTGCTTTCATATGGTTATTTTTTAACTCTCATCATACTTTGTTCTATCGCCATTCTATGTCTTAATACTTATTAGTATTTTAGGTTACAATTACTTGATGACACAAACAACAATGCCAATGCCAAGGAAGAAACTATATTATGTTTTGAGGTAACGTAACAAACTTTTAGATTTTAAACTTTATTTACATCTAATTGTCTTTATGCATCAAACTGTTCATAATAGGTTGTACTATCAATTTATTTTATATTATTCCATAAAATATATTGTTATTATTAGTGGCTTTCTTCAAGAGATGTATAGCATGAAGGACCTTAGTTCGGTGAAGAGCTTCAACTACATAGTCTTCATCCTAGCCAAGTCTTCTACATAAGATACTTATACTTTTTTCCTTTCTTGCTAGGCACATATGTTGGGCTTCTCTTATTTAGTGCTTTGTTTGGCTAGAGATGCATTAGAATACCACCATTATCATTTATGTTCCAAAAATTCATACTTTTGCAAGAGTAAATTAAAGTAGATATTTGTCTCAAGCTACCATGTCAACAGTTGTTTAGTACAACTAAAGGAGATGAGTGCCAGATTAGAGAAGATAAGACCAAAGGTGTGGCCATTTGATGCATTGGGTGGTAATGGTATATTTTCATAAATCTACAAGTCTCCCTCTTATGTTAATGGTGTTGGAGTGGCTTCATCTTATGTTTTCTATGAGAGGCTCGATTCCAACTTTTTATTGCCTATTACAAGTCATGACAAAGTTTTATTGTTTCACTAATATTATTAAAGGACTTTTTTCTTAGACGAAACTATATGGTAGGTTTTTTCTTACATTCTTGAGTTAAATGCTAAATAACTGTATTTACATAGATAGTGTGAAAGGCTTTGTGCTTGGATATGTATACAACTTTTAAGCATCTTAGGTAGTCTGTGTGTTGATCTTGTTTCTTGAATTTAGAGATTCATGCTTAAATATTTCTGATTATAAAACCCTTTTACAATCTTGGGGCCTTTACTTTTTATTTTTGGGTTGAGCATTCCATTAAAATACATAAATGAGTTGTTTGTTGATCAAAATTAGATTCCAAAGAACAAGCCATCATTGGAATATCTAGTAATAGACTCAATATAGCATAATGAACATAAGATAGCTTAGGGTTGTCTAAGAGCTAGATATCATTGTGTTTTGTTTGCCATAAATGTTATTATCATAGTAAATTGCTCCTACAAAAGTCAATGTATTTTGAAGGTAAGCTCTGCATTGTGGGAGATTGAATGCTCATCAATGAATTAATCTATCTATCCATGTGGCCATGATGACATATTTACTTGCTCTCCTGAGAGTAAATTTGAGTAGTTTATTGGCATCACTCCCTTTGGTCACCTCATGCACTTTATGTCTATATACTCCATACTTATATTAGATCTCAACTTTGAAATTGTAGAGAGACAAGGGTGAACATACTCAGCAAAATAATGAATCTTTTATCTGTCTGTATTTTCGAAAGAGATATCTTTGCAAGTTATTTACTTATGAGTGTTGTTATTCCAATATTGTTGACCAATAACTACCGACAACTAGTTTCTAATTTTCTTGTAAGGTTGTGGTTTTCTAGTGGGGACAATTTTGAAATTTCTTCATGATTTTCTTTAGAGATCTAAGATTCATTGGATTTGTGTTAAATTATACAGATAATTCGGAGGCAAAATCCACTTCTCCTTTATAGGATTTTTGGTGATTATGCAGAATAGGAAATGAGACTGAAGATGGAAGGCCATGTTTAATTCTTCTACTAAAGAATTAATCTCTTCTAACATGGACTCTAAAGCTCTACATTGATGCATGCTTTTTATGTTGTTTCCAAGTTCTTCTAATATCTCTGCCCCTTTTTCCCCAACTTTGATTTATTGTTCTTTGAATATATATGACTGTATTGACTTGTCTGCATGGGAAGAAACAATTGGAACTTTGTAAGGTTACAAGAAATAATACTGTGTATGTCCATTTATTTGGTTGATTAAAAAATTGGACGAAGAAAGAGCACTGACTTCCCTCCAAGAAGCAACAACTACTCCCTTCACATTCATCCACATCCCATTTGCAAGTTGTATCCATGGTATGTGAGCCTTTTTAACAATTTGTTGGCCAAATACATTCAATGCTCACTTCTCATAGTAGTAAAGATTTTGTAATGTTTTTTTTCCACTAGGTTTATTATGTTTGTTTCCCTTATTTTATGCATACCAAAAATAGTATGAAGTACAAACATAGTATATAGTAAGTTTGTGCTATCAAGTGTTAATGCTTTGATATCTAAGAAGCATATGATCCTATAGATGATGAGGATGGAAATGATCTATAGCAAAAATCAGGGTATGGGGTTGCCACAATTCATCTGATTCTAATTTTTTGGGTTGTGAAGCATTCAATCTTCCATTGTAAGATAATATTATACCAATATTCTTTGAAGATTCCAAGGATTACTTGTATGAATTAGTCAAACATTTGTATCATCTTCACTCCAACTTTAGAGTAAGGGTATTTGAAATTGTTGTGCATAGTATTTATATGCAATAATGCAATGTATACACTAGCTCATTATCAGTCAGTAATAAATGACAAAATGATTGAAAGTAATTTTTTTTTTTTCAAAATTAAAATAATAAAATTGATTTCTTTATTAGTCTAATGCCAATTTTTTATTTTAGCAATATTATTTAATACATTGATTGTATACAAATATATTTCTTAAATACCATATAACATATGTTGATATCGACTGAAACATTACACCTTATTGGTGCAAGTGCTAGTTTAATAATCTTTAAAAATAAATACATTATAAAAGTAAAGCCTTGACAACTCTTGACTTCCTTAAATACATTATAGAATATATATAAGATAGTATTAGTATGAAGAATTATCATTTAAGCTTTCCTTATATTACACTATCCTCGACTAAAAATCTCCACCTAACTTTACATTTCTTAATTTATTAAAAATTGGACCCTAGATCAAACACTAAATTCAATAAGGGCCCGTTTGGTTGCAAGCGTAGGAATTGAGAATTAGAATAGAAAATTTGAATGAGAATGGAGAATGAAGAATAAGAATGGAAAAATGCAATCCAATCTTGTTTATCCCTTGTTTGGTTATGCAAGCTTAATTTGGAATAGGGTTAACTTGCAATCGGTGCCATTTGAAAATATTTCTGAAGATGCAATCGGTGCCATTGGAAAATTGCTGAAATATTTGAAAATATTGAAACCAAAGTTCTAGCGCTCACCCCAGGTCAAAGTGGATTTGAAAATTTAATCAAATTTGAGAAAGTTAAAATGAATGCAAGAATAGCAATTCCAATTACAGGTATTTTTTGGAATGGACAAAAGCTCATTTTGGGGCTAAAATGAGAATATGTATTCCTATTCCCTATTCCTATTCCACGCACCAAACAAAGAATACAAATCATATTCTAATTTCCTATTCCTATTCCGGTTGTATTCCAGCAACCAAACGGGCCCTAAAGCTTAAAGCTTATGGAAAGTGGGTTTAGATTTAGTCTATCCTAAATCAAGGAGATGATAAAATAATTAAAATAATATTAAATGGAATTATTAATGTAGGATTTCGGTAAATTTTTATTACTGAGAAGCCTCCTGTAATATAACATCTTATTTTCATTATACACTTGTGGACTTTCTGCATTTTCATACAAGAATAATATACATATGGATAATATCTATTCTAGAGTGGCAAACTTAGTGTATTTTGCACTTGTATTGGGTGTCTTTTGCCACGTGCACTTTTTACACCATTTTTCAAGTGTGACAAACATTGTTCTTTAAATAAATTACACTTAAAAAAAGGTAATGTTGAGTATCTTAATTATAATTTAAATTGTACTTATAAAAAGCACCCACTTTAATTTAGATTTACTAAATTGAAGATTCGTAAATTTAAAAGAACTTACCTTCTATTCCTATATTACTCAATACAAATTGACCTTGCTTAAACTCCACAATGCATAAAAAAATAGAATGATTTAAAGTCAAACTTATTTTTTAAAAAATTTAATATAATATTTTTTTCCAAATTTTTATAACATTTTTATTATGAATTATAAAAAAATTATTTATTTTTCGTTTTTGAAATTTGATTATATATCTTATATAGAAGATACTACATCCATACAAATTAATCCATCAAACGATGAAAACTTAAAATGCTAGCGACGGGTCTGTTTGGTTCGTGGAATTTAAAAAACTCAGATTTCTACAAACCTTGGTTTAGCTAAATCAAGGTTTCGCAAATCTTCAGTCTGATCTTTGGGATTTTACTTGAAACGTTTGTTTCACTCGAAAGATGCATGTGAAGACACATTTTTATGCGTAAGCTTGGAGTTGAAGGCAAATTTCAAAAAGTAGTCCGATCTATTGTTTTTACACTCCTTAAAAAAACCAGGTTTTGATTTTCAATTCCTACTTGCGAGTAGGAAGTTGGAAAACCTGATTTTGAGGCAGTATGCTAATACCATTTTTCCAATTTTCAAACAAATGCAAAAAAATTCAAACCCAGATTTTGAAAAAGCCAATTCCTATCATCTTCCATGAACCAAACATACCCTAATTAACTTTCTTATAATGAAATCCCATTTACCAACTCATTTCATTTCAATCGTGACTTAAATTTTAAATTTTGAACTCACATGAAACCCTAAAACGCGCACTAGCAGCTTCCTCCATGAAACCGCTACCTTCCCATCACTTTTCAAACAGCTATTTTTTCAATAAAAAGTTACAATTACCGGCGCACTTGTTTGGTTACACCGTATTTATTTGGTTTAACCTCGTCCACGCCATTTATTCCCTCGGACGTTAAAAAAAGTCATAATAACCAGAGGGAAATCGAACTGGTGTCAATTTTTTTACAAACGCACTGTTGTCTGTGCTAAGAGACCAGAAATGGCCCTCACGAGAGCTCTATCGCGGAGCAAATTCATTTTTCAGCTGAATGGAAGGCAGTTTGCTCCTACTTGGCATACGCGTCTACAGCACAGCAATGCTAGTGAGGAGATTTCTTCCTCGTCCAATTCAACCCGCACGTTGGCTGATATTATACAGAGCTTGAGCCGTCCAATCCCAGAGAAATATATTAGCACCAGAGTAGATAATGGTTTTGTCATAAGATACATTCCATGGTATGTTTAGCTTACTCGGTTGTGCACAGCTAGTTTTCCTTTTCTTAGAAATTGGTGATGTTCTATACAGTCTTTCGTAAAACGAAAGTTCTCTTGTTTATTTTTCATGTTCTTCCCTTGAAAATTTTGGGTGATGTTCTATACACTCTGATTAAATGAAACTACTATTGCTTATTTATGATGTTTTTAGCTTGGAAATTTTGGGTGATGTTCTATACAGCCTTTGATAAAATGAAAAATTTAGACAGTTACCCTTGTTGTTCTTTATTTGGGTTTTAGAATACTCAAATAAAAAATGTCACGTGGGTTGCTTAGTTTAAGCTATAGTTTGGACGAAAAATCGACCACTTTCTGTAATTACAGAGAAGAATCCGCAAGTCCAATTTTCAAAGGATTGAAACTTGGTTCAAATATTAATAGTCATATTCTTAAGATTGGTAAAATCAGTTGGCCCGAAATAATAACACCACAACCAATCCGTTCTAATTGGCGCTCAAGTTTATTTCATACCTTCTCCAAGCAACTTTGCAGAATAGGTCAATTATAATAATGCCACCAATTGTTGCACCACAAACCCACCCCGTGGCTTATGGGAAAGTTTATTCCCCAATCATTACACAGCAACCCTGAGTCATAGATTATACTCAAATTTGCAACAAGATCATTCTTGTTCCATATGTCTTGACAGCTGGGTCATGGTATAGTCTTTTCATTTAGTTTTTTTATAGAAATTGGGGGATCTCATCATTGTCCTGCATAGAAAAAGAATGAAACTGCTCGGTATAAAAATTGCAAGGCTGACTACCCCGCAGACTATTTAATGTTTAGCCTTGTGGATGTTAAAAATTCTTCATCTTCTTCTTCTTCTTCTATAGGCCATGCCTAAATTCAATACATAATTCTTACACTACAGCTTGCCACACAGGTCACATTTTTCAATTGTTAATTTCGTGAGAGTTGTTGCACCCAAATTTACAACATAAATGTTATTGCAACCTAACCAGACAGGTACAGTTAAATCTACCCTATAATCTTTGTGCCAAAGCCTCAGAACATAGGCTGTGCATGAAGTTTTGAACATATTCCGCAATTGTTATACTTTAACCTTGTCATACAGTTTATGCCCAAATTTAGCCCACAGTTATTATACCCACAGCGTTGCCTATAAATATAAGTTGCATGATCAGCCTTGGGCAATATTTTTAGCCGTTATTTAAATTTTTTAGTTTCTTGAGCTATTCACAGCTGGATGGTTTATTTCCATTGAACCTTGCAAATCTGGGCCGAAGAAAGGTAAATTTGTGGCAAATTTTAAATGCAGTGGCAAGACCCGGCCAGACTTTGGCATAAAAATTATTTTTTCTCAATGTTTAAGTTTTTTTTGGTCTAATTTAGTCTGTTTGATCCTCCAACCCTAAAATAGACCACTAAAAAGGCATAAAACTCTAAAAGGTAAAACATGTGTCATTTGGATCCAATTTGGTCCCTTGAAGATCATACAACACATTGACCACAATGCTAAAGCATATTCAACACATAATTATATCGAGATGTACAAATATGCAGATAAATGACAGATAGAGAAATCAAGGAGAATATGTGTGTGTGTTGCTGGTTTGGATTTGGGTTCGGATTCAAGTTCGAGATTCGGGTTAAAAAATTTGTTCAAAATTTTTTGGGGGTAGGTTCAAATTTGATTTGGGTTTGTCCATACAAAAACATATATATGTATATATATGCAGCAACAAATAAGTTCATACACCACTATGCTAATAGTAAAGCAACATAGCAAAATACACCCTAGTTTGTATTTGCATTTTCGGTGTGTGTTATTCCTCATCCTAGTCTATAGTTGGAAATATCTTTATGATATTTCATATTGTTCTCCAAATTTATCTTGTCTTTTTTGCGAAGACAAATTTGTGCAGTTGTATATAATCACATGCAGAATGTGTAGTGCGCGACTGTGCAGTGTGCAATGTGTAGTGTGTAGTTGTTTGGTGTGTTGTGTGTGGAGTGCAATGTGCGGAGTATAGAGTGTAGTTATGGGAGCAATGTGTGGAGTGCCGACATGCGGTGTGTATTTTGTCAACTATCATTACATATTTAGTGCCAAATTGGATTGGTACGTTACAAACAACTTCCCTATATCATCTAATGTTGGAAGCTCAATTGAAGATGTGATATGTTGCCCCACTGCCTTTTCCAAATAGGACACACGAAAGATGTGGATTTCTCTTGGGGTAGGGGAAGGCTCCAATAAGCCACCTCACCCACACGTTGTACAATTGTGTAGGGGTTGTGGAGATGGGTTTAAATTCTCAGTTCCACTTCTTTCTAAAACAAATTATTGATAGTGTCGTAACTGGAGAAAAAACATGTTTTCCACTTCAAAATATCCCTTAATACAATGACTATCAGCATGAATCTTTTGCTGATTTTGTGACGTTGAAGCTTATTTTGTAAGCCTGATCAATAAATCTCTTGCCATGTGAATTGGGTCTAAAAAATTGTCAACCTTGTAAAAATTTGTGGATCATATCTAGACAATGCAATGAAACGGGACATATTCATGAGCATGTGGTATGCGATATAGTGTCATGTCTCCTTGAAATAGGATTAATAATAAACAATATAATTAAGTTAAAAATATAAAAGAATCAACTTAAAAAGAATAAAATTTTAGTTAAGAAAATGGTTAAAAGACTTGAATGGAAAGTTGTGTCTTCCTCAAATAAGAGGTATAAAAGGGAGAGAAGAGAACTTCATTTGAGGGGAAAAGAGGGAAGGAGGAAGAAAGAGTGGAGCATAAGAATTAAAGAAGATATAATTGAAAGGAAAGGGAAAATATTAACGAAGTGACTTTCAAGAGGTGAAGGGTTGTGACTCTTCAAAAGGGTTGGGACTTTTCAAAAGGTTGTAATTCTGAAGGTTTGCAATTGTTCGACTTCTAAAGATGGAAAATTATAAAGGGTTGTGACTCTTGCCAAAAGGAAATATGATGAAGAGGTGCGACCTTGCCTTCTCATGGGAACATATGATGGAGATGAAGGATTTAATGGAATGGTGGGAAAAGGAATAGAGGAGATCTAGAGTTGAAGTCTAGGGAGTGGATTTGAAATAAGAATTGGGAAGGAAAGAAGAAATGAGACATGTAGATCTGGAAGAAGATATGCAAATCTTAAATGGGATATGTGTAGATCTGAAAAGTAGTGACAAATTTTAGAATCGAGAGATTTAAAGTGAAAGGGGCTGCAGTTCTTGTCAAATAGATGTATCTTTCTATAACAAAAGGGCATGACCCTTTCACAAGGACAGGAACAAATGGAAGGATGTAACTCCCTAGACTCAAAGGAGATATAAAAGAGAACTTCATTAGAGAAGTGCATGTAATTAAAAAAGGGGGTTCAATTGGGAGAATAATATGTTATTCTCAAAGACAACAATGAAAAGTGGTGACTCAAATCTTATGGAAGGTGGTGACCTTTTCACTTATAAATTATAACGGGAGATCATTCCAAGCAAACATCAATACATCATTACTCATCAATGCATCACAAAATCAAGTAATCTATGAATCAGCAAGGTTGAATCAAATAATTTATCAGTTAGCAAATATCAGTTCAACAAAATCAGTAACAAGCAAACAAATCATCATCAATTAATTCTCACATTAGAATCATAGATCAATCATCAAATTTCTATCAAATCAATCAACTCATCATTCAAACTTCAATCATTTGAGTATCATTGTATCATACCCCATTCATTCATTCAATCATTATTAGAGAAGAAAAAAGCTAGTAAGAACAAATTCTAATAATAATATCAGAATACTGATGCATTGGTATGGTTATCCCTTGATATGAATATCTAATAATAAGTGTTTATTGGCTGTTCTTTAGTAATATTTTACATGTACTTAAGTGATATGATAGCTATACACACTAACAAATATATACATTTGTATATCAATGGTTTAATATGCATTTTTTTGATAAACCATAAATGCTTTAATATAGAACCTACGTGTAAAATATTATTTATTATTTTGTCTGCCATAATTAGCCATGGTAAGGGAATGTAAAGGTCCTAGGAGGGAGATTGGTGACAAAATTTCTTCTAAGCACGCTACCCCATGCTATGTGACTAAGGAGTCCCATGGGGCCAAAAGGGAACGATGAGATTGCCTTTGGGTCTAGGAAGTAGGGACTTTTTAGGCACCCTACTTTGAATGATCTTCAGAACTTCTATTGTGTTGAACCAATACATATGGATGCTCACTTAGTGGAGGCGAGTTAGTAGTGAAAAGGATGAAGAGAGTGATGACTGAATATCACACTAGGTACACCGACTCATTTTATTGTAGGGGCCACTTGAGGCCAAGAGGGATGGTATATTTGCTGTGGGACTCTCTTGGGCACCTCATCAAATCACCTTATTGTATGACTTCTATGGTTGAGAATCTTAGTATTTGATTTAGGCAATCTAAACTGATCTATGTTTAATTTTGAATTATGATTATAATTTTCCCTAACTTGCTTGCAAAATCTTAATCAAAGAGTAACATATCCTCAAAAAACCTACGTGGCTTTATTATAGAACTCGTAATTTAGGGCAAAATTTGGGTCCTTTCAAGCCTAGGGAAAATAGTTAATGCAACTTAGTCAACGAGCAATTAGGACTCTAGAAAGGGAAAAGAAGAGGGGCTACAATACCCTTGCATCCTCGAGCTAGAAACAAATTATCTAGCTATTCTTTACAATATAATTTGTAACATGATAAATTGAAACTTTTCCATAAAACAATACATAGATATGTATTATACCCCATTTAAAAATCTTTAGGGTTGAAAACCATTGGTAAAATTAGATATATCTTATGATTGAGTTAATCTTTCTAATCTGATTGGGTAGATTATTGCAAGTGATGGATCTAGTCTTGTTTGGATGTTTTTGCCTCTTGTGGGCTAAATGATGATATAATTATCCCAAGAGATGGATTTGGTCTTGGTTAGACATTCTTGCCTCTTATGGGCTATGTGGTCACATGAGGGAGAATGGTGATGAGGCCATTTTCTAAGCATGCTACCCCGTGCTATGTGGCTAAGGATTCCCATGGAGTCAAAGGGGGGAAAGGGATTGTCTTTGGGCTTAGGAGGGTGGGATATTTTGGGCAGTCCATTATGAATGATCCTCACAACTTTTATCATGACAAACCAATATATATGGATGCTCAATTAGTGGAGGCGAGGTAGAAGTGACAAGGATGAGGAGAATGGTGATGGATACGTGTTTTGATCACACATGCCCCATTGCAAATGGGAACCCCTATTCTTTTTTTGCTTGGTAGCTTAGTAGCGTGTATGTGTCTTTGATTTGGACTTTGGTCTCTAGCTTGTACAAATTTTATAGTTTTTGTTAGATTCAAGATTGTCATCAAATCAATAGGAAGCAAGCACGATCAAAAGAGTACTCCGATGCTAGAAAAATGTTCAACTTTAGATAGATCAAGGGACGAAAATCAGAATTCTTTTGAGGTCAATTTAGACAACTTTCTATTTTTAGAAAAGTTTCTTTTCTTGACTTTTTGTATCTTTTTTGCAAGTTACATTTTTGGCATTGATAGGCCAATTGAGGTCTACATTTCTCTCTCTTGCTTTTTTGGTTTTCTTGAAATTTTTGTTTTGGAAAGGCCAAAGACTGAGTTTGTAACTTAGGAAAATGGGAAATTGCCCAAGGGTAAAATTTCTATTTTCAACAACAAATCCTTTAAATTTCATGGAAAAACATTCAAAGTTGTAAAAAATTCATGATTCCAATCACCAAGTCTCCTTGAAAAATTATGGAAAATTCATGTTTTTAATGCCAAGTCCCTTTCAAGTCTCATGGAAAAGCATTCAAAGGGGTGAAAAATTCTTAATTCCAATCATTAAATCTATTTTAATAAAATTATGGGAAATTCTTGTTTTTAAAACATCAAGCCTGTCGTTAAAACTTATGGAAAATTCTTATTTTCAACACCAAGTTTGTCTTAGATTTCATGGAAAAGCATTCAAGGTCTTGTGAAAATCCTCAATTCCAAGCAAGTCCGCCGCAAAAATGTTGGCTAATTGTGGAAATTCCTAATTGCAAGACAAGTTCATATAAGAAATGTTAGCCATGTAAGGAAAATCCTTATTTCCTAGCAAAGTTGGGTCAAGCCTAGGAGATTTTAAACTAACTTAGTGTTTGGCTAAATAAAATCCACAAGCACAAGTGAAGTTTGCCATCATGTAATAAAGAATATTCTAGGGCAAGAAGAAAGCCAAAGATTGACTCATGAAAAATAAATTTTGGGTGAAAGCTAGAGATTGCCATGACGAAAAGAAAAGAATGAAACAAGGCAATTGGACCTCTTCATGGTTATCCACAATTCAATATACCCATGAACTTGGCATTTCATTCATTATTTCATAGTAAAGTCCAAACAAGCCTAGGAGATTTTAAATTGACTAAGTGTTGGCTAAATAAAATCCACAAGAAGCACAAGTGAAGTCTGCTAACATGTAATAAAGAAAGTTCTAGGGCAAGAAGAAAGCCAAAGATTGACGTGTGAAAAAGAAATTATGGGTGAAAGCTAGAGGTTGTCATGACAAAAAGAAAGGAATGAAACAAGGGAAGTGAACCTCTTCATGGTTATCCACAATTCTTATATATGCATGAATTTTGCATTTCATTTTTTCAAAACTTGGAAATCAAAAGTTTTGGAGTTCAACTCTTAGCAAATTTTTTAGATTTCAAAGCAAAGTGAAGGTGTAAGATGACTTTTAGACTATCGAGAAGGGAATTTCATACTAATTGGAGACAATTTCTCAACACTAGTCAAAGCTTTCATTAGGACTTTCATGTTTGTTGGAAGTTTTCCATTCCAAATTCTTTTAGGTTTAGAGACAATTCTCAGGCCAATTTTCAAAATTTTCTTAAACATTTTGAAAAGGTTTTAAGTGAGACTAATGTGAGTAACAAGTTTAGGATCTTTTGTGCAGACACGAAATAAGTTTTCAATCCAAATTTAAGATTTCAATCTGAAAATCTTCACAAATGGGGCATATTCAACATCATTTATTAGTCTAGGACAGAATTTTAGCAAGTGTTGAGCAAGTTCATTTTTTCCCCATATTTACAGTCCTAGTTCTTGACTGAAAGCTCATATTTCAAAGGTTTAAAGGTAAATTTTGGATGTAGAAATGCTAATCAGAAGTAGGCTTGATTAGTATGGAATTCCATACCTTGCATTCATAGATTAAAAGTAAACATTGTACCCTTGTCCTAACTTAGATTTTATTTCATCTTTTTACGAACTAGATGTCAACCCAATGAGGAATTTCTAGGAAGGATTAGATGAAGTTTTAGAGCAAAGGACAATACGACTAAGATTTTCTCAAAATAAAAAGTGCTACTAGAGATGCATACAATTTCAACTTGTGGTGCAAGGTGTTGATGACTAAAGCTGAAGTCTTAGAGAAAATAAAAGGTGATTGTGCCAATATAGAAGAATTAATAAAAAAATCAAGACAAAGTCCTCACTGTAGTTGTCAATGTGCTCTAACAAGAAATAGTCTTGGAAAGTGATATAGTTTTAGAGAAAATGAAAGGTGATTGTGCCACTATAGAAGAGTTAATAAAAAAAATCAAGGCAAAGCCCTCATTGTAGTCATTGATGTGCTCCAACAAGCAATTGCTCGGCAAAGTGATATGAGCTGGAAAATTTGAAGGTTAAGGTCCAAAATAATATATTCACTCTTGGAGGCCCAATCCTCAAGCAAGACTTGAACAAGGTGTCCACCTTCCTATCCATTGAGGATGGCTTTTGAAAGCAAGGATTAGATTGGACAGATCTTTTTGCCACATATGTTGATGAGTTGGTTGTGATACAATACAAGATAGACATTATGTCAAGTGTCACAATTGAAGAGCTCAATCCTGTTGTGACTAAGTTGCCAAAGAAAAGATAAGGGGAACATTCTTCTATAAGAAAGCTCCATATAATGCGTTCACCTTTCATGGTTCATACTAGATTACTATTGTCGCTAACCCTAATCAAGGTATTTGTGTCTTCATCATAGTTGTTGATCTAGGCCCTGCTTGTTTTGAACTCCTATATAAGACTTTTTTATGTGATTTGTAAAGGGGGAAATTTAGAGAAAAAATGTTGCAATGATGCTTCTTAAGTAATAGTCAAAATTCATTGTTCAAAATGTTGTGAATTTTTGTTCACTTTTGCAAGTCAGCATGGTTTCTTGTCTCTAAACAGAGTAGATTTAATTTTAAAGTTGTTAAAATGAATGAAGAATTGATGGAATTGCTTAATGTGGAATTGATATGTTCATATCTTATATAATTGGATGATTTTCAGCTATTTTGCAAGGTTAGTCTTAAAATATAAAAGAAAGCTTAACTTTGATTACTGTATTAATTGTTCAAAATGTTGGCGAATATGTGTGATGCGAAAAACTTTTGAATACTTTAGAAGATTGTACCGATTTAGTAGTTGAATTTGGCCTGGCAAAGATAGGTGTTGAATTCCGCTTATGCAATTTTGTTTCCATAATTCATTGGAATAGGTTAAGGTTAGAAATATCTTTCCAAATCCTCCTCTTTTTCATTTTGTTTTTGAAATTTTTGTAAAAGTTATCCCAAAAAATTACAAAAGAAGAAGAAAGGAAATTCGTTATCAAATAGTTGAAAGATAAAATCTTGAGCAACTATGTCCCCTTGGACTTTTCAACAAAACATTCGTCATGTGAGTTTATCCTAAACAACAAAATCAAACACATTTAGAACCTTGGAGTCTACTTTGTGATCATATAGTTTAGCACATAGGCGGTTTTGTTCAAGAGAGGCTAGAGTGCCCTTGGTATTTGATTCTAAGTTTTTTGTGTAATAAAGCACACACCAACATGAAACCACACTATGTACACCACCTCATTTGTATTGCAAGGGCCACATGAGGTCAGGAGGGATGGTGTATCTATTCTTGGGCCTAGGGTGGGTCTCTCTTGAGCATCTCATTGAATCACCTATTTGATGACTTCTATGGTTGAGATTGCTTACCCTATGGCAAGACATATTGTCAATTAGTGACAAAACACTTAGTCATTAAGGAAGGTTGGTAATATTGCAACTGAGCTTTCCTTCAGTCAGCATGTTTTAGTGTAGCCTGAGCAAATTGAGATTATCTTGTGTTAACCAAGCACTACCATATGGAACAAGCATCATAGTGTTACCCGAGTCCCAGAGTATTACCTGAGTACATTGTATCGCCTGAGCATCAACATAATACACAATTTGACCCGAGCATCACCATCAATCGACCCAAAGATGTAATTTGATTATTGAAAAGACACCTTTTCTTCTTAAGCTGACTTGGAATAAAAATATTGATTGGATAGATATATAAGAAAGATGTAATGTTTTGTCAAATGATAAATAAGTGGAACAAGCGAATATGGAATGCAAGAAGAAGATAGAGCAAATTGATTAACAAGCTACCAAGTAGTATAAAGGGTAGAGCAAAGATATCACAGCCAGGTGATTAGAATCTTCAAAGGATCTATATCAGCAAATCAAGTTGCTAGCAAGGATCATCCTACTGATTGCATCCTAATAGGTGCATCAAGTAAATCCTCTAACAAGGTGGATCTAGCAATCCTTTGTAAGATCTCCTAACAGAGTACATACTTCATTGTATTGTAAAATCCTTTCACAAGGTGGATCTAACAATTCTTCATACTCCTAACAGAGTAGATCACCATAAGTGATCAATTGTAAGCCCTAACAGGCCAACTTTATTTCTGCTATAGTGAAGCATTTTCGGTGTCATCCCCATCCTAGTTTTACCTTCTCCTTGGAGGGTTTCTGGGTTACCAAATATTGTGTCAAAGTGTTATGGTGTTGATTTCTTTATTGCTTTATGCTCACTCATGACAAATAGATTAGACAATCTAATAACGAAAGACAAAAGCAATCTAAGTGAAAAAATTGAAGTGGTTCCTGATTCACCCCCCTCCCCTTCTCAGTCACCTATCTATTGTTACATTTCCAACAGAGACATCTTAAGATCTGATTTTGAGCACCTCATTGAATTACCTATCTGATGACTTTTATGGTTGAGATGTCTTAAGATCTGATTTAAGCAATCTGTCAATAGTATATACGTTTACGTCTACCTCAATGAATGTTCAATTATGAATTGCGATTATAATGTTCCCTGATTTGTTGGCAGGATCTCAATCAATGCAGAAGAATGGCCTTGAAGCCCTACTTGCTTTAATATAGAAATCATAATTTAGGGCAAAATTTGGGTCTGCATAGTTTGGGGACATTAGTGTAATACCTATATTTTTTGTAACACAAAGAGCACCTCTAAGAAATGATGTTCGGAGGCCATTATTGCATGAGAGTTTGTAAGCAGCTTCAAGTGTGTTCAATGATGTTTTCTTTGCTAATGAATGAGATTTTGATTTTCCTCTCACTCATCATTATTCTTTTTTTATTGGTCAAAGGTAGACTAAGGAGTCTGAACAGATTTTATCGAGATTGATATTTTGAACCTAGCCCAAACAAGGAGCGACTATAAATAGAGAGCCACCTCCATGTTGAAACAAAACATCCAAGTGCAGAGATCCATGAACAGGTCAAAACAATAGACTTGCATCCAGCATTAAACATGTTTTTAATGTAATATCACCATTCAAGACTATGTAATATAACTATCAAATTTGCAAAGTTTTGATCCCACTATAATGTTCGCTGACAAGACAAATTCTGTACAATCTCCCCCTTTTCTCTACCTTATTTAGTCAAATAGTCTGAAAGGAATCTGACTAGGAATTTGAGCTATATATGAAACTAAGGCAACACATCAGTATCTACTGCAACATCCTTCTTCTGAATGTAGTTCAAGTCAATGATTCCAAGCTTATAAATTATTAATGATACAACAGCATAAATAACTCATCTTGTACTATTGTATAAAAATAATGAATCAGGGTTGAGTGCTCATATTTACAAACTTAAATCTTCCATTTTTATGCCAACTCCTGCCTTAGCTCATAGCAGTCAGATATGCAATGCCCAAAATCCACACTACAGCTTCAAAATCTTTATTATTACTGCCGGAATATGCTCAGAATTTGATATTAGTGCTGCTTAGTGACAAGCTGGCTATGATTTGTCAGAGCAGACAGTAATAGTCGTCTTTAATAGCATCTCCTTATAATCTTTGATATACAAGCCTTTACCCTTTCACAGGGCTGGTTAGTAATGATGAGTTTTGGTGCCTTAACCGCAAAGTTTCTTCATTTATGTCTTATGTCTGATGATTCTCTACCCAATCTTTAATCACCAATGGTAATATATCGATATTTTCTAAAGTCAAACGTGTTCCAAGAAATTCACAGTATGAACTACTTCAGTGAAAACAATTATTTATCAACCTCTTGCTGATTCAATGGTTTTCATTGTGGTAATCATATAGTATCTTTCTACAATGGAGGGATTGTAATATGGGACCAAATATTGCTGTTAGCTATCACAATGCCAGGACAAGACCATCCCAAATGATGATGGGTGATGTTGCCAATCAATCACTAAATAATACTCCACTGACCAGACGCTAAGAGGTGCTGAATATTTACATCTTATTCCCCTGAAGTGTTCCATCATGTATATCTTACATGTCTTCACTGCTGACCTTGATTCTTCTCCGTTGATCCTATTCGTTGCTATTGTCCCACTATAGTCCATGTTCTTTTGTTCGATGCCCGAGCGATCGTCTAATCCGTCTTGTTCTATGTGCGAAGGATAGACCAATCTATTCTTCCTTCGATTGTTGCAAGTAAATCCAAATACTACTGCTGCTCAGCGAATTAGTAGTTTGTTTGCTGACTGTATGTTTTCCAAGGTTGACTGAACTCTTATTGCTGATTGTAATTTAAAAGTGCTGAATGGATAGTAGCTTTCGATTCCTTGTTATGATTCCCCCTTTTCTTTCTTTATGTATTCAATGTCTTGTTTATATTTCTGTACATGTCCTGAGATGGAATGGTCGCAACCAATTCCCTTGGGTCACAACTATTGGCTTTTATTAATACTTTAAGTTTATAATGTAATGTTTATATATTTAATACATATATTTTGTAATTTTTAAATTGATTAGATTCCCATATATATAACTTATATAGTCAGATTATATATATATATATATGATATATTTTATTTATATTTATATTCATTATTAGATATATATTACATTATATATTTTGTACTTAAATAATGTTTGATGCATTATTTATTTTGATATATCAAATTATAATATTATATTACATTAGATTAATAATGATATACAATATATTATTAATATATATTCTAGCTACCATTTTTTATTATCTATTTATTATTGATTAGTAATTAAGGAATATTATTTATTAAATTCTATTTGGGAATGGGGACGTTACATTTTATTGTCATTATTTTCTCAAGGCCTTTAAAGTTGACAAATTCTTATTATGCTAATCCTTAGCAGCTCCCTTTCCAATATCTTTTGTGATGTCATACTATCCTTTCCTCTTCTACCAAATTATATTGGGAGAAGATCTCATTCCACCACATTGCTTGTTTGTTCAGTTTTTGTTTAGAGCAGTGATTAGTGATAATACTTTGTTTGAAAGCATCTTCGACATCTAAAAGGGATTCCTTCATAATCCACAAGTTGCAACCAATTTCCCTCTGTAGATTTCAATAGTAAATCTGCTGGTTGACCTTTTGTCACATTCACGACATTCATTATATGGGCATAAGTGGTATGAAGAAAATCCATCCCCAAAAATCTACCCAAATAATTTCCAATAGCTTGAATGCAATATCCAAACCAATATTGTAATGGAAGATTAGGAAGTCTTCCGATTCAGTGGTAGGGTTGAAGACCGTCTACCATGGTTTCAACAAACACTTCTGCTCCCAGCTCCATTGATAACCACACAAAATTTTATTCCTGTCTTGTTTATTCTCAAAAAAATATCACAAAACCCTTAGGCACTAGGATAAATCCAAACATCCCCATCCCTAGTACATCTCCAAAATTGTGTAATCCACTTATGCAAATCAACGAGGCTTGACCACAAACCTTTAAATCTCTTAATCAAACTTAGATGAGGAAATTTTTTCTCATTTTCTATCACTTTATTTACTTCCCCTCCTCCTAAGCACACCATTGGCTTGTTGGTTGGTATATCTTGATTTAGGTCCAAAGCAACCTTATCATGTGTGCAACCTCATCCTTTCACATATTCTAAATTTATGCCGTCTTTGTCACAAGCCATAACCAATATATGTACAAATATATTATTTTCTAATATGTTTGTATAAATGATGCAATGCCATGTTAAATAGGTGTCATCAATATTAATTGATATACAATCAATATATTTGTTAGAAATAATGATATAATGTATTATTAGACTAATTAAATAAAGCAATTAATAATCTATATGTATAAAAATAATGATAATTAATTAATAATGAAATGCGTCTCTTATATTGTTTCCTATTAATACTAAGTGAATTTATAAATGATTAGATTCCCTATATTAATAATTGATATATTTGTCTAATTTATAAGTAAAATATATAGTCTCCTCCATTGTAAATAAGTGGAAGGATATAATTTACAAATTGTAACAACCACTTTTTCTCGGGTCTTAATTAATAACTAACATATCAAAGAAATACAGTTATTACTTCATTTTCATAGGAAGATAGTTATATCAGTTACGTTCAAGTGAATGAGATTAGTGGTTACAATCAGTTAAATGGAAATTTCATAACTAACAATTGAAAACACCATTAATGAATTTACTGTGGAAATTAAAATCTACATACCATGTAATTTGAAACCGAAATCAATCTAAGGATGCTTTTGCAAACATCCAAGTTAGTGCACAAATACCACTTAGGATCAAATGACAATTACCATCCAATACTACTATATCAAAATCAAATCACAATTACCATCTGTACATATCAATATCAAATGAGGATTACCATCAAATACCACTATATCAATTAGGGCATCACATACCGTTGTATCAATTAGGGCATCAAATACCACTGTATCATTGGGGCGTCAAATGCCTCTATTCCATTCCTTTTCTTCCTATTACTAACTGTGGAAATAACATAAGATTAAAAGATATGCTCATAATCACTATTTTTATAAATGCAAGACTCTATGCTCCACAGAGTTTTCAGGATGGGGATGTTTTAGGGGACGGGAATGTATTTCTGGTACGGGTACGCGTTGAAGCCAAAATTTAGGGGACTGGACCTCAGGGGATGGCTATAAAATATAGGGGATTTTTTTTTTTTTATATATATTGAGTATTAGACTTTAGAGATATATTTGAAATATGCATATCATAACATTGATAAACTAGTCGACTTAGAATACATGGAAATTGAAAACTATCAAGATTAAAATCAAAATGAGAATATGATATGATGATATATTTGAATATTGCAAACAATTAGCAAAAATGCCCAAAGGCTCCAAGTATTAATGTATCGGGGACAATACCCGAAATTGCCCATTTGGCACGGCACTGGGGACGGCCAAAAGGGGTACTCGCATCCTTCTTTCGTACTCGATACAGGTACGAGGGTAAAACCCCAGGAAATGCATCCTCGTGGAGCACAGGTAAGATTGAAACATCAATCCTATAGATAAATTCCATATTTAGTTGGAAGGTCAACCGATCTAAATGGTTACCAATTACATTGACAAGAAAGGTTGCTTCATCAAAGGAAATAACTGAATTCAGTGATATAAATTAATTCATCATATCTTCTACTTGTATAAATATCATAAGAGTAAAATACCTGTTACCAATAAATGTTTGAATGCTCAACTTATATTTATTTGATGCACGTCCTAACATCTCATGGAGAGGGGAAACATTGTCAAGGGCTTAACCTCCCAACAACGGACCTCAAAATTATCCCCACACTTTCTCTAACTAAAAAGGCCCTCCCTACCCAGAATAGACATTGAACACCTTGTTAGCCACTGAGCATCTTGGTACTTAATCACATCACTCGACTTGACAACAGAGAATGAATTGGACATGCATGCGCTATTAAATGATTCCTTTTAAAATAATAAATAATTGTTGTCACATCTAATTTTGTTTTCATGCTATTGCAGCGTCCTCTCTCTCACCTCTTCATCCTTTTCCTTGGCTATACAATCGGGTGAGTCCCAGGTGATTGAATCTCAAAGTAACCAGCTCTTTCTGTTGATCCTCAACTGATATAAGAATGTTACATGTTTTCAGCAAATCACATTTCTATGACCTGAGAATATAATCTTAAGACTTGCATAATAAATACCATTTGTTTTTGACTTTCAACGGCATAAATAAAATATGATATCATGTCATGGATACTTGGCTTGTATTCATCATAACCAATGATATTATAAACAAGGATGATTTGCTTCATAATCCGGAATTGTATCTCACTGTTATAAAAATCAGATTGCAGTAATACCCGATATAAAACATATTGCAATACTTGGGATATGGACAACCACATAACATGGTAGAAATTTGGAAATAAAATGGAGTTTGCTGGGTGCTAATAATCAACTTCTCCACGGAATGAATCTTCAGGGGTGACTTTCAATGTGATTAACAATCACGTCTTCAGCAAAATCAATGAAAAAGGCATTTGTTGCAAGGTAAATGTAGTAGATATCAGGTGGTATATAGCAAGGATATTGTGTAATATATGCAGAAGTTTTCGGTTGATATGTCAAGAAGAAATTGGGTGATATGTTGTGTTTTTAATGGTCTCTCTCGACTTCATAATATAAGAAATATTCGAAGTCTCTTTGGCTTCCAAGAAGCCGTAACTTAAAAAGAAGAGACTTGGCTCTTGATCACCAATAAAATATGCCAAGTGTGCATTTCGATTTTAAGTAAAGAATTGAATAGATCAGGAAAAGAATTTGGAAGGTTACAAATCAAAAGAATAATATAAACATATTAATTTACTTGCACGCAAATATATTTTATTAAGATGACACATATTAAATGTTTATCCAAAGTCGTACCTTATGTATATCTAAATACATGTTTCATCTTGGAAGATTTATTTTATCTTCTTGTACAAGCATTTAAATGTACGTATTGAATAGATAAAATTTTGTATAAAATAATACTATAATGTCATCTTTAATTTATATCTATGTACGTACATAAATATGTGGTGGAAAAGTCAACCAAAACCCATTAAAGATATGCACTTTAATTAAGTGAGAATCATTAATATTTTTAATGTTTATCAAATAGCTCATGTGTGTCCATTAATTGTATCTTGTTATGCAGTCACTAGGTCCTCAACCATGGTGATTCACGATTCATACCCATTTGCCTAGTGATGGTGATGCTTCTGTGTTCAATTATTTTCTGACAATGTTTCCACCCCTTCGATGTGCTCCTTACAAGGAAAATCTCTGTTGTTAAATCATATTACCATAACAAGTTATTAATCATAAATAATCATAATGGCTAACCGCCTTTTCAATTCTATGAATTCATGATAAATAATCAACTAGCATGTTATCTTCATATGAAATTATAACGACTAACCATCTTACCATTTCACAAGATATAACAAATTTAATTGTCAACTGACTTCATGTGAACCTCAATAGCTATATGAACATTTTAAATTAGGTAAAAAATTGGGATGTAACACAAATATCACCGATGGAGAATTATAATTAATACTAATACCATCGATAAAGATTTTTACAATAATCAAATGCAAATTACTAATACTATAATTTGAATGATGTGAATGGTCATGTTTATATATATTGAGTGGGCAAATAAATTATATCATAGGAAAAGGAAGAAACATTAAGAAATAATATGGAAAACTTGGGAGAAAATAATATAGGAGAAAATGAAGGAGACAAGATAGGAGAAAATGTACGAGAAAATCAAGGGAGGTAAAAAGTATAAAAGGAAAGTAAGAAAATATTACGACCTTATATTGGGACCATAGAAGGGAAATAGAAAAATAAAGTATAAACTATTATTTGCAAGGTCAAACCAATATTAACAAAAGTAATAAACTTATTTCATTCATTACGCAGTAATAAGGAGGTCAAAAAAATAAAGGTATGTTCTCTTAGTATGATGAAAAATATGGAATTTAGTTCTATTTCATATATATATTAAATTAAATATCAAAGCTTTAGTAATTATGGATTATAGTTTAATATTAAAAGATTTAGGAAATAGAAGGATTAATTAAGGAATATAATGGATATTTTTCAAAGGGAAGTGAAGATGGAATAAGACAACAACTATGGAAAGTATTTATGAATCAATGCTAATAACAAACTATTATATTTACATTCTATCAAGACTAGAGGTCTTTATATATTCTAATGTATTTAATAAATATTGTATAAATCCAAGCAATGGATCTTTGTCCCAAGACAGGGTAGGGGTTAGGGTTCCGTAAGCCTTCGTGATATTGACTTGGAATTGTAATATTTGAGGGAATTCATCGCAAAGTTGGTATGTAGGCAACTTGGATTACAACCCACCCCTTCATTGAGTTGAAATAGTAATAAAGTTGGATATGAGTGTTAACAAATGTACATATAGCTTAAATTTAATAAGATTAATAACTAATCCTATCAGGGAATATTACAAACCAAACCCTAATCGAGAAACTTATGATAAATTAAGCAAAGTCCCAACATGGGACATTACAAGCATGTGAGTGAGCATTCATTCAAATATATAAGCTTTGAAAATTAAACCTCACATTGATTGCGATTCCAAATAAAATTTCAAACATTGTAACATATTTCCATTAACGAGATGCTTGAACTTAATATAATTGTTTATTTTCCTCAAGGCGCATTGAACTTGAACTAGTGTCCATTCCATATAGATTGTAGTTTACTACCATAGAAGTTAAGAAAATATTAAAAAAAAACAAAAATAAAAAATGCAATTCTAAATTATATATAAACTAATCAAAGTTTAAAACAAGAACCAACAAACATTTTGAAAGATAATGAAATTGCGCCCCCCACCCCCCTTGAAAAAAATAAATAAAAAATTATTTTTTAAATTGTTAAAAAGGTGAAAGAACTTGTTGAACTACGAACCTTAAATGAATAAAGCTCCTTTGTACAAGCTACATTCAATCCCTTCGCACATTGTTATCATATTCCGTTTAAACCCAACTATATTAAGAATGAGTAGCCATGGTGTGTCCTTGCTTTGGCATATGCATAGGGAGACTAGGGTGGCAAGGATGTGTCTTGGGCCTTGATTGCTCTGGTCTCTAAACTAGAATTTAACCTTGGTGGGTATAGGATTGGGACCCAAATGGTTAATTGCATGTGTGTATGCATAACATGTCCAAAAATTGGAAATGAAAATTGAGAACATGGGTGATAATTGATAACTCCATGTTAATTTTTAAAACATAAATTTTAAATCAAAACAGTTTATATCATAGTGATGTTACCTGAAATTGGAACTGACTCGACAAACAATAAGTATAAGTGGAATTCAATTGCTTGAAGTTAAATCAGGAAAACTCGGGAAAACATGTTTCTTTTCTGCTCGACGCAACACAGAACAATCTTTAATCTTTAAAACCAAAGTGAGGTCTTGGGGTAACAACCGCAAGAGGGGTCTGAGGCTAGTAATGCCATTTGCTGGTTTAAAATAGCAAATGTTTTGGCATAACGGGTTTGGGGTTTTCTCTTTGGTCTTTTCAAAACTATGATAAGTGAATGACTTCCAGGTTGTGGCGAAGATGCCACATGTACATTGAGGACAATATCTTATCTTCAAAAACCTATTTTATATGCAAAATGCCTTGGTAAACATTCTTTGGATTGGGGATGCAACTCAGGGATGATGACACTGTCTATGCAGCAACTTATTTGCACCTTAATGATAAAATGTTGCTAAAAACCATTTGTGTGTTAGGATATATGTTAGCTAATTGTATTAATATTTGTTAGTAATTTGCAAACACTTACAATTAGCTAACATATATGCTAACACACTAATGTTTGTTAGCACCATATTTTTTATTAAGGTGCAAATAAGTTGCTGCCTAGACAGTGCCGTCATGGAATGGGGATGGAGAAGAGACATTTTACCCATGCTCTTTTGTACTGATAAGGTACATTGAAAAAGCCATTGGGATGCATTTTTGAGGTACATTGCTTGTATCTTTTTACTAACAAAGCCCTTATTAGTGAAGATGGTAATGTGATAGAAAAAATGTTTTAATTGTTTCTAATACTTCTGAATGAATGGTCAATCATATGCTCAAATCCAATGCTTTGTTTCCTTAGAAAGATGAAGGTTATATATCTTGTACTTCTTTACAATCACTGGCATATTAGCCTTGTGGAAGTTGGAACTCTAGATATAGCTGATCAGCACAGGAGACTCTAGATATAGCTGATCCACCGCAGGAGTTATGGTTTACACCACAATGAACACTGACCAAATCAAATGTTTGACCTTCATGAATGAGGGAACAATTTTTTCCATTAAGATGAGCACATTCATTGTTCTCTTTTTTCTGACCTGTTTAAAGTGTCTAATTTACAATGTTTCTTCAAGGCTAGGGGAAAACTTGGATGAGAAACTTCCACATAATTAAGTATGATGCCTTGATTAAGAAGCATAACTAGGATGTGATTGAATTGTCTATAGGTTGAAAGCCCATTGGATGTAATGGGTTTACAAGATCAAATTTAAATTTCATACTATTTTGAGCCACTATTATGCTCATTTTTTTGCGCAAGCTCATTCCTAGCAAGAGGGTATGGATTGGGAGGGTACTTTTTGCTTTTATTATAAACATGGTCACTTTTTAACTGCTTTTTTTCCCTGGCAACCTAGTTTGGCTGGAAGTTGTATCAGAGAAATATGAAGCATGTGTTCTTAAATCAATATTCAGTAAAGGAGATCTACATAGGGCAGCTTGAAGGATTTTAGTTAAGTGGTAATGATAATTTAGTTTGATGGCTTGTTAAGTCTCTCTATGGGCTTTAAGCACTCTATATGAGCCTGGTACTTGAAGATTGATCAAAATCTGCCCTGATTTTGGATTCAAATAAAGTCTTTTTGATCCAAATCTCCACATAAAAAGAAATAGTGTTGACATTGTGATTTATATGGTTAATGTTGATCTTGTTGTCATATGTAGCAGGGACAATGCATTGTAGAGAGTAAAATCTGATTTATGTTTGTGTTTGAATCTAAGTTGCTGGTTCGGATTCTGGTTTGAGATTCTGGTTCGAAATTTGTCCAAATTTTTTTGGGGTTGGTTTTGGATTCGTTCTGAGTTCTTCCGTATAAACACATGTTTAAAAAAAATAAAATATGGATGTGTGTGTATATATATACAACAAATAAGTCCATACATCACTTTGCTATTAGTAAAGCATCATAGCAAAATACACCACCATATCTATATGCTCCAGTTCAATACGATATTAATTGCATCACTTAAACATACATACAACATCATACACTTGCTTGGTCACATGCATGGAACATATTTCCATATCAAGGGGACAGTTTGAGAACAAAGGAATTGTCAAAATATAGTGCAGTTATCTGAATTTTAATTTTGTATTGGTATGAGGATTTCTAACCAGGCTAAATCAAAAGTTGAGATTCAAATTTTAAGCCTAGATTCAAAGATATCGTAACTTTTTTTCAGTAATTCCTATATGATTGTCAATTTGGATGTCACCTATTGTCAATTTGGATTTCCTCTTTTCATTTTCATTCACAAATGCATAAATGACATATAAACCATATTTTTTTGGTCTTTTTAGTGTTCACTTTAGTGTTGGGAGAATTTAATAGACCAAATTAGGCAAAAAAAGGAACACTTTCAAAAAGTCTAAAAAACAATGTTTTGAGACCAAATTCCACCCAGGTCCAGCCATTGGGCAGCAAATTCTTCAAAATTCGCTGCAAATTCTGCCTGGGTTCCTCTGACAGAATTTGTAGCAAATTTGTAGCTCTGCAAGAGAATTTGTGGAGAATTAGACAAGGACCAGACTTTTTACAGAATTGAACCAGACTTTGAGGGTTGCTGGAGAGAATCTGGTAACTTAGGTTTGAATGAATGAAAGAAATATTTTAATAATGTCCACACGACCAAGTAGTCTATGGGATGAATGAATCAAAGTTTTTGATGTGCCTGATCTAGCTTGACTACAATAATTGTTTGAGTGTAGATTTTGGGGTAATGTTGATCTCATTTTTCTAGTTAAGATCAAGTATGCTATGAATCTTTTGGAAAGGTTTGACATGATAGACCGTAATCCTTCCTCCACATTTATGAAGGTTGAGAAGAAGTTGTCAAACTATGATTGATCATCATTTGTTCACGAGTCACTTTACAAATGGTTGGTGGTAGTATGATATATCTTACATTTGCATTCCAAGACTGTCATTTTGTTTTTGGTTTTCTCTCTTAGTTCTATTAGCAACATAAGTTTGTTTGTTTTCAGTCAGAATGATGAATATTATGATATGTCAGGTACTATTCACTTTGTCATTTTTCATTAGAGAACAAATGTTTTCAAGTTGACAAGATATACAGATTTTGACTGGGCTAGTTTTGTTGATACATGGAATCAACTGCCGGTTCTATTTTCTCTTTTGGTTTAGGATTTTTACTATGCAAAGTGAGTTGCAACACACTGTAATTTTCCACTGAAACTGAGTTCAAAGCAGCTGTTTGTGCAAGTTGCAAAGGCCTTAGGTTACATCATGTTTTGAATGATCTGTGACATCTTTATATTATATGAGCTCATCTTTTCTCTGACAATTAGGGAGGCTTGATTTTAGTGAACAAGCACATATCATGCTTGCACCAAATGCATTTAGGCTCATCATTACCACATCTGGCCTTTCACTGAAACTGAATACAAAGCAGCTGTTAGTGCAAGTTGCAAAGGCCTTAGGTTACATCATGTTTTGAATGATCTGTGACATCCTTAGATTATATGAGCTCATCTTTTCTCTGACAATTAGGCAGTCTTGATTTAGTGAACAACCACTTATCATGCTTGCACCAAATGCATTTAGGCTTATCATTGCTACATCTGGCGATTAATTGACATTGATGGTATTTCCCTCCACTATTGCACATCTTAGGAGCAGTCTGTTGATTTAATGTCCAAAACCTCTTGGTTCTATTCTCTTTGTCAAATTTGAGGACCAGATTCCAGTTCTTTAGAGTTTTAAGTTCTAATGCTAGTAAGTAGTTTCAGGACATCATAATTGTATATGTTGTTGACATAGCTATCCAATTTTCTTGAATCCAGCCGTTGACGCACTTGGGTCCATGGAAAGCCCATATAAATTAACAGATTAGTGTCCTTTATTTGAGATTCAAGAGTCTAGTTGTATTTCTTCCATTGCAAAGCAGATTTTGGGAGGATTTCCCACATTGAGGAATCATCCTTTCTCTTTTCCTTTTTCAGGAAATCTTGGGTGGTGGAGGGAATTCTTGGCGTGGGCTTGGATGGTGTTTGTATGTTCAGAGGCAGTAATATGATTGGATTGGTGACTAGTGGGGAAAGAAAAAGATTGAAAGGCTGGACAATGCATTTAACCTTCACTCGTGCAGCCTCATACATCATATATTGGACAGTAAGATAGAACCGACAGGTTTTAAGGATAGGAGTGAGTTTCATGGGCAAAGCCGCAAATGTTGACTTAGCCACAAGAAAGAAATTGCGGAAAATTATTTTATTTGATGGCAAGAGGGTTCAACAACTTAAGCTTCTGTTTTTTGGTGTCTTTGAGATACTATCTTCTCTGAGCCACCTGCATTGTTATATAAAAAAAAGTCTTCCATAGTTGTCAGTGATTTATGTAAATAATGATATTTTTCTTGTAGAGGCCAGGCCTTTGTAGGAGGTTACAATTATCTATAAAAGAGGGAAAATCGGACCTGTATGCATTCAAAACTTCACAAAATTATGCTTCATGCATGTCTAGGGTCTACCTGCCAAATAATATATGTAACTTGTCAAGCATTTTGTAACTTCAGGTCTTGACATAAAGATGCAACTCTTAATGTACTAGATTTTGGATGATAAACAGTTTTCTGCTCAAATGAACTCCTGGGGTTTGTGAAAATTTGAAGGAAACAATAATCAACAAGAAGAGACATTTTGGCTTTAGGTAGCTGGATGTCAGATTGAATTACACAGTGAGAAGTGGGATGGGGTTTAAGAGGATGTGTAGGTCAGATGCTCATTGCAGTATAAGATGAATAACTGCTAAAAGTTATGATTTGATTTTTAGGCTATGCAGAGGGAGAGAAGAAATGGTGGTCTTGGAAGCAAATTTTTATATTTCGAGTTGAAGTATGAGATGAATGGCTGCTAAATTTTTTACGTTTATTTCTAATTGCAGTATGAGATGAATGGCTGCTAAAATTTTATGTTTTGAATATTGGGCTGTGGGTTGGGATTGAAGAATGGTCTTGGAATCAAATTATTGTGTTTCTAGTCTATGCGCTTCTTTTGGATTGGCTATCATTTTTTTCCTGAAGTCCTGCTTTTACATTCTTTCTTAGAATGTCACGGATTGGCAATCATTTAGTTCTGATATCTTCTGTTCTTGTTCTCCTTTTGTTCCATATGAATGAGTCGTAACCGTAAGGGTAGGATGGACCATTTGGAGAATTTAGGCCCATTATGTTTTTTAGTCTGGTGACTTATTTTATATGTTGATAAAGTAAGTGAGCATAGCCTGCATCTAGCAGCTGATATAACTCTAATTGTTTGCTTTTATTCATTTTTCCATGTATTCAAAGTATTCCAAAAACAGAGGCAAGAAGATAAGGATTTCTTTTTATTTGCTTTTTAGTACTCCTGTAGTTGCATATTCCCCTTTTGTGATCTACAGAAAAGGTATGCTTTTAATAAGCATATTTTTTCATGGAATGCTTTTCCATTCTTGCATTTAAGTGGTAATTATATGCCAGAAAAGTGGATTTTAATGCTCAATTTACTTGAATCAATTGAAATGGAAGTTTTTATCTGTGAGGAGAGTGTATCTCTATGCTCTTAATTTCTTGTCCTGCGTACACTATTGGTCAATTAAAATGCAGTGCACAAAGGAAAAGGACTATGTTATTCTATAGTGACTATGTAGTATGGGTCTAAAATTGAATCATGACTGCTTGAAGAACATTGAAATGTTACAGTAATTATTGCCTTTATTAAATTGACCTCTGCGTTGCTGATAGCTATACTTTTGTTATTGCAGGCACATCGTAAATCGGGTAATGAATTTACAGGCTGAAGGTTTGTAACTTTGCATTACCTACTATATTTGGCTTAATATGCCTCTTTCTGAGATCCAACTGCAACAAATTTTTTCTTTCAGGAAACCAGTTTGTAATATGTCTCGTTTCTGTAAGATACACTGTATTTTATATTACATAGTACTTTTGGCTCTTGAACTTATCTAATTGCATGCAATCTACAAGTGATCAGTAAGTGCAAGTAAATAAATATTTCTCCCGAAGAACATTTTATCAAACAAATAGTTAGGATATACTATGCAAATTATGTATAACAGGGTGAACACATTGTGTATTACAAAATATTCACAGATGGACATTTGAGCAAGCACATGCAAAGAGAAAGAAACAAATATGTAGGACTGTACTATATGTAGAGGATTTGCATTGTCTTGAAGTCTTCTTTCTCTTACTTGTGTACCAGATGAATTTCCATTTGCTAGATATAATTCTTCTTTAATAGGTGTTTTCTAACTTGGTATTTGATTTACTTCTTAATTAGGTGTAGTTGGCTTTTGTTTGAGAAGTGCTTTTTATTTTTCATTTTCTCTAAATTTGCATTGTCGCTTTATTTAACATTAGTTGTTTAATTACACAGAGCATGGATTGGTGAGAGTGAATGAGTACCTTAGATTTACTACTGAGCCTTAGTGTTTTCTTTTGTTGATTTTGTCTTTCTGAACCCCAAGTGACACAACACCTAATAGGGGTGCCATTAGTTGAGTATTAACACAAAGCATGGTTAGGTAAAAATAAATATGAGTGCCTTACATTTAATTCTAAGCTTTAGTGTTTTCTTTCGTTTTCTTTTGTCTACCCCAAGTAACAGAACACCTAATGGGGGTGCCTAAATATATCTTTCTAGAAGATATGCGAACAATCATATGCTCTCAATTTTCTCAGACCAAGCTGAATATACATAGTCATATGCAAGTTATTTGAGAGCCTGGGAACAGAGTGGAACTTACATAGAATCAACAAGAAGCAGCTTGTGCAATGTAATTTATCACTTAAAATTTCAACTTACACATCCTGAAGTTGGGATTTGATAAACAACGCAAAAATTATTATTGTCAACCAGGTTCATAAGTTGCACCTATTCATCATAAATAAAATTTGGATATATTTTCTATATATTAGAGCTCCATGACGACATGTCTTGGTGATGTCTTGGACATCCTTGGGACTTGGAGGGGATGTCCTCTTTTTAAGGATCAAAGGGGTTGCTCCCTTTCAATGCAAAGAAAAAAAACATAGACTTTTAAGGAGTAAAATGCTGAGAGTCCCTAAGAACCGAAAGGGGAAGGATTGTCATTGTGAGTGCAGCAGATTGTATTTTCTCATTCATACATAGATTGTATTTGCTCTTTAAAATTTCAGCTGCTTTTAGTGTGTTTAATTTATTGACTAGGTTGCGGGTTCCAGCTCAGGTTTGGATTTGAGGGTTTGGTTTGTGGTTTTGGGTACTTTTCTAGGTTTTATGCCCATCCATGCAAAAACGTAGGAAAATAGAAAATGCACATATTTGCAGCATTAATTAAGATTTAAAATTTCACAACACTACTAATAGTCAAATTGCATAGCAAAGTACATCATCATATATAGTCAAAAATTAGTCGAACTGAATTGTCATGATATATATCAAAATTTAAAAATGATGATGTCAAGTGTTAACAATCAGCCATCATTGATCAAGTATCATTTGGGTCATAAAAAATATCATCATTAACCTCAATATTATATGACCTTTGTTTTGGTAATCTAGAAGAACTACAAATAGGGCCATTGGCATTGGCAGTGGTCAACTAGCACTTACACCCTCATGCTCACTAGGTGGCTGGCTCATGGTCGTCTTCATCTCCAATTGAAGAAAGGTAGGAAATGGAAGTATGCAACTCAATACGTTATGGCACAACATTCTACGGCAATTTCTTTGTGTGTAAGGAGCCGCAAGTTTGAATTCACAAATGTCAAGTCATCCACATTTTTTGATTGTTGTCTATTGTGTTTAATGAGTGGATGGATGAGTATGTGCTCCAATTTCTCTTAGACGAAGATGAACTAGCAATTGATTAAAACAAAATTAGAGTGTCGAGTGTTACAAATAAAAGTAAAATATAAATAAAACTCAAACAATAAAGATTTTTCTTATTTTATAAAACTTTTGATAAAATTTTGATTGCATGAGCTTGTAGGTGCAGGTATAATTCTTCAGGGAATTACCGCTATGAGCATTAAGCGTATACTTGTTGCAAAAAGCATCAAAATAACAATCATTTGTGCTTGCAAAATCCATCAATTCATTCCTCATTGCATCTTTCATGTAACAACGAGTCTATGAAGTGTTACCCTTGAGCAACATCAAGATCTCTATACGGGGCTCCTCTTGTGGTAACAACAAGGAGCTGATAACTATTGTAATTCTTGGATTCAATGAAAAGGCAAGAAAGTGGAATAGAGTGGTCATTTTGTTCCATCATTCTACCAAGATTTGGTGTAGCTCTTTGGAGGATATTTCTTTGGGATCTTGTTTTTTTGCATTTTTGATGAATTTCATCTTCTCAATCATTGAGTCGATGCCATCATATACCTCATCCAAACAAGGCCTATCCATTTTGGTATAACGGATCATGCTCAATATAGGCTTAGCAAAATTGAAGCCATACTCATAGGATCTTGCCAAATGTCATCTAGAATTATTTGCTTAGCCTTTGTTATGTAGTGCTAGATTGCCTCCACATGGACCAATGTGGGTTGATTATCATGTTAGATAGTTCCTTGCAACCACTGGAAGTTGTCAAATAACGAGGGTGTTGAAGACAAAACAAGTCTTTGGAACTTAAAACAAAACAAATTTACAAAAATAAAAGTAAAAATAAAATTGAAAACTTACTAAGTTAAATACATATATTCTTTGACTTACCTTCAACAACTCCAATATCAAGAATTGTCTAAATATGACTTGTCCATAATGTCCCCTTTCTCAAATAGGATTTAACAATAAATTATAATTAAGAAAGTTAAAATATTAAAAAATTAATTCTAATAAGATATGATTACAAGTTAGTTAAACTTATTGAATAGTTAAGGGGCATGTAGTAAAGAGTCGTGATTCCCTTAACATCAGATATACAAGGGGGAAGATTTCATTTGAAGTGGACATGGATGGAGCAAGGGAAAATTGGAAAATGAAATATGGAATAATCAGGTTGGAAGTGGAGGAGAATCTAGAAATAAATCTGAATTACAAATAAGTAGCAGCAATTAAGATTATAGTTATGGAGCAACTAAAAAGTGAAAGAGACACCACTCTTGGGAAGATTATTAAGAATTTGTAGAGTGCATTTGAGGGATCAAGAGTTTCTATCAGTCTTTGCAAAGGGGAAGAAAAAAGGGAAGTTCATGAAAGAAAGGTTGAAGGCATAATTGTAAGAAAAGTTTATGGAGAGCATATGCAGGTATAAAGTAGGAATATATGCAGATATGAAAGAATATGCTGATGCAAATTGAGAAGGGAAATCAACGTGGACTTAAAGGAGAAGTATGAAGAGAAGTGTTTGAATGTGTGAATCATGAAATAATTAATGGAGAAGAAAGAATAAGGAAGTAACTCCTTTAAAAGGCAAAGGTTGTAACTCTTTCAAAATTTGGTAGCTATGAAAGATTGTGACTCTTTCAAGGGGCATGAAGGATGAAGGGTTGTGACTCTCTTGAAAGGTTGTAATAATGAAAGGTTGTGGCTCCCCCTCGTGAAGATATACATAGAAGGGAGAGTCATTAGTGGAAGGCATGGAAGAAGGGATCATCGCAAGGAAAGTAATCATGGTAAGTACTCTTTTGAGATATAAGACAATCCTCATCCTCATCCGCATAAAGGGCAGCATAGGAATTAAGGAAGGATAAACGGAAGAAGATGGAAGGGAAAGAGAATGAAGGGTTGTGAGGATGAAGGGTTGTGACTCTCTTGAAAGGTTGTGATAATGAAAGGTTGTGGCTCCCCCTCGTGAAGATATACATAGAAGGGAGAGTCATTAGTGGAAGGCGTGGAAGAAGGGATCATCGCAAGGAAAGTAATCATGGTAAGTACTCTTTTGAGATATAAGACAATCCTCATCCTCATCCACATAAAGGGCAGCATAGGAATTAAGGAAGGATTAACCGAAGAAGATGGAAGGGAAAGAGAATAAGGAAGTAGCTTCCAAAGAGACAGCAATGATGAAGAGTTGTGACCCTTTTCGAGGGTGGTAATTGGAAAGAGTGTGACCATTGCAAGGGGTAGATATGCTGAAGAGATGTGACTCATCCTCATTGTAAGGTATAAAGAGGACAAGGCTTCATTTGAGGAGGGTATCAAAGAGAGATAAAACAGGGAAAGTGGTGACTCAATTCTTATGAAAGGTGGTGACCCCTTCACCAATAATGTATAAAGGAGAAATCATTCTAAGTATTCAAGGATCATTTACCTATTGTCACTCATCAATGCATCATGAAATCAAGCAATCTATGAATCAACAAGGGATGAACCTAACAATCTATTTTATCAGAAAAAGTTAATTCAACAATTTGAATGTCTAAGCAATCAACTCACATCTTGGAATCGTAAATCAATCATCAAATGTCCAACAAATCAATCAATTCATTATTTCTCATTAGTGGGATGGGGAGGCAATTGTAATAGGGGGAACAATGAGGTCTCACAAAGTACACCACCTCATGAAGCATAAGGCCAAGAGGGATGAGAGATTCTGCTCTTGGGCCCAAGGTTGAGTTAAGGGCACCCTATTGCAATCTCTCCATCAACTCATATGGAGAATTTTTGTGATAGCTAAGGAAAGTATCCTCAACCATATGAGGTGAGTAAGATTGATGCATGTCATCTTGGGCCCGCTCATCCTCACGCTGAAACTTTTCACATATTGTTGTTTTGTAACAACACTTACCTCTTCAAGCTTTCTAGTAGTAGGATCAAAACACTAGATCCCCAAACTGATCTCACTCATTGTGAACAAAATTATTTGCTTCTTCCAATGACCTTAATGGTCAGGCCCTCATGCACTAGGCCCACAATACACTATCACCTTTCACTCCTCTCAACAAACAACTCACTGATCTTAACAATTCTGATTGCATTGTCTCCAAGTTTGGTCACATCCTTTCCATGATTGAGTGCATCTTTCATCATACTACGCATTTATTCCCTATGACAACTTCCACACATTATGTCTCCTCACAATGTCATCCTAGGCCCTCTCTCTCTCTCTCTTTGACTATTGACTCCAATGGTATTCCATATCCCTCAATGCTCCACAAATGCTATTGACAAGATCAACTGCAAACAGTGAATTGTAAATTGACTGTAACTATCCCTTTGTTCACACATTCCCACATACCGTCGTATGATTCCACGCTTGTACCTTAGAGTCGTGACTCCCCCACAATGTCAAAGAACCCTCCTCACATTATATTTAACACACTATGCATCCTATGAACCATAAACTGGCCCTTTACAAAATCTCGATTCTTATTGCTGTTGGTACTATTACTGTCAATATCTTTTACTGAGATCACCACAAACATACATAAACTGTCCTTTTACTTTTCAACCATAGTGTACCTTCTCAGAATCTAAAGCCACTATAGGCCCAAAATAACATTCATCCCTCCAAACTCAATCACATAAGAATCTGCAATCCATGTATAACATCCCAACTGAATACTAAGCTGTAAACTATCTCTAAACAATTAAGTAGATTACCACCAGTGCTATCTTTACATCAAATTGAGGAACCTCCTTCACTTGTTATTTCATTTTAGTTGCTACGTAGGCACTAACAAAATTATGTGCAGCTCTTGTATCCTCTAAACAAACAGTTTGCTGCGCTTTCACCACTCCTTTTAAGCAGATAAGATTGCCTGTAGGTACTCTCTAGAGGGTGGCAATTGAGGGAGGCTGATTGGAAACCTGTCCCTCAGCTGTCTCTTCCTGGGGCTGCTTGTGATTACCTTCTTCATCGCTGTCATGAGATCTGTTACCTTCATTTTCGTCATCATAAACCACTTAAATATAATACCCTTCCCAAGGCATCTAGTATCCGGGTTCAAAGGTCCTTTGCATGTGAAGCAAAAGTTCTTCCCTCTTAGTTTGTTCCTAGACTCAAAGTCCAATTTGGGTGGAGTGGCTTTGTTTTAACTTTTGATTGGAAGATTTCAGATTACTTTTTGATCCTTAAAAGGCTTCTTAGGAGGCTGAACGACAATTGATGAATAATCCAAATCAAGTGTGTTGTGAGGTCTTCACACCATCGCCCCAAAATTTTGGGGACCCCCTTTTTTTTGGTTGCCTTAGCAATTTTTTGGTCCAGAGGTTGCAAATTTGAACATTTCACACATTAAACGCCTTGGGGTTAGGAGGGATGTGGTTGTATTTCTTTTTTCACCCGGTGCCAATTTGATTTTCCGAACCCTATAATTTTATCCTTAGGCTAAGCAAATTTCAAAGCAACATTTTTTCGATGGTTAGAATAATACTCGGCAGGATAAATTTGCAAATTTTGTACTGAGACGGATTTTGGAAATTGGATGTAATTGTATAGACTTGAACATTTTCAAATGAAAATTTTAGATTTAATTTTTTGGAAAATCTTGAATTTTTGGCGAAGAGGGAAATTTCGTGATAGTGAAATAAAAATTGGAAAATCGATTTTGGATGCTAGAGAAAATGATTTATTTTGAATTAAAAAAAAAAAAAATTGCATTGCAAAATCGAAAATGGACTTAATTGCAAAATTTTGCATTAAATTGGTTAAAATTGCCTTGAAATTTTTTAAAATATTAAAAAAGATTAGTAAGTTAAAGTTGAGAATCGATTTGAGCTTGCTAAATCCGATTTTAAATGATATTTTAATCACCAAAACATCATTAAATGAAAATTTTAACATCTCCAAGGCTTTCTTAATTTTATTTTGCAATTTTTGGTTGTAACCGACAATTAAATGTGCAAATTTCACTATAGCCAAATTAATTTAATGTTGCATTTAAATCTGGGCCATTAATTGGACGGATTTTGAAATTTTAAAAGGAAGTGAAATTGAAATTAAAATCATATTTGTGGGCTAAGTGTTTGTAATTTGGAAATTTAATTTGGCCCCCTTTGTGTGTTAAATTCAATGTATTTTAAGGCCTAAGAGGTGTAAAATTCAAGGTAAATTATTGGGTCCACAATGGGGAAGGTTTAAAGCAATATTAGAGGCCTACATGACTTTTTTTTTAATTTTCAATTCTAGGGCTTATGGCAATTTCGGATTTGGCTATTTTAATCCCCCTTATTTAATTTAATTTTTTTTCCTTTAATGTAGGTAGGTCCTATTCAAGGAGGCAAAAGTTTGGTATAAGAGAGGTTTCCCCCTCTTTCATTTCTCATTCCATCTTCCTTCTCCTCATGTGTTGGGCTAAATTTGTGGAGAGGCAATTTCCAGCCTAAGCGATTTTCTTCTTGGAGCAGATTTTCATTGCTTGGAGGCAATTTTTTTTTCCTCTTCCATTTTGGGCGAATTTCTGCCCTTGGCGATTTTGAGGCAAATTCAGATTTTTCTTGTTTGGGCGAATTCTGTGGAGGCCTGATTTTTGGGCAAATTTTGTGAAGGATTATTTTTTTATTGCAAAGGGGCTGTGATTTCATATCAAATCTGTTCATGGGCAGCGAACTAGGGTTTTGAGGCATGTTTTAGCATCCACTTTTGGCGATTAAGGAGGACAATATTGGCACTACTTCTTCAGCACTCCATTTTGGTGATTTTGGGCAAGCATCTAGGGTTTTGGCTCCTCCTTTGTGGACTATTCTGGGCAGTATTTGTTTCATTTTCAGATCTGATCCTTGGTGTCAATTCCAGTATTCATAAGGTAGCAAATTCCATCATATTTGGGCACCTTCATTTTAGGCGATTTGCATATGCATGTTAAGGTTTTATTGGCAGCAACTTTTAGGGCATCTTGGACAGAATTCAGATAGTGCTTTGGAGTATATTGAAGGCAGATTTGAGGACATTCTTTGGAGCCCTAGATCAAGTATTTCAATGACAATTTCCAAAATTTGATCAAGTCTGATTTGGACAACATAAGGGCAGATTTTCGCACATTTTGGTGCCCTAGACAAGGAGTTTTAATAAGCATTTTCAGTATTTGCATAAGGTGGATTGAATTTCAAGGTCTTATTTCACTTGCTATGACTTTACATTCTCGCTTGGAGGACTAAATTTTCACATGCATGGGCAATTCCAAGAGCACCAAATTCTGATTTTTTCAGCCGAGGCATCAAGATTTGCAAAGGATTTGAATTTCTTAGGTCTAATCCTAAATTCCAAAAGAAGACCCGACCCTTGGTAAAGGTAAGTTCAAATCATGTAGAATTGAAAGGGGTCCTTAAGAGGATTTCTCTCTTTTGTTCTTGTCTAGTTTTGTTTCCCTTGGTTCTTCTTGCATTCATCATCCACCACTTCATCATTCCATCATAGGTTGAAGATTGGAGATCGATAAGTGTAGAATGCATGATAGGACATTTGAAGAGGCAGAAATAAGTTAGACCACCATAGGAATGAAATTGAGAGATATAAGTGTAGTCCATCCTAAGATAACGAAGAGGCATAAATAAGTCTTAGTCCCGCCTCTAGGTTGAAGATTGGAGATTGATAAGTGTAGCGATACCATTTGGCAAGGCAGAAATAAGTGTAAAATCCATCGATAGAAATAAGGTTGGAGATCGATAAGGGTAGTCCATATCACTTAGAACGAAGAGGCAGAAATAAGTGCTTAGGATGGTAGATGTTAGTGCAAGCAAGAACCCTAAGGGAACAAATACTAAGAAAGACAAAGAGGATATGATGCCCAAAACAACTTTTTTCTCGAGAATGAGGCGAATAACCGATGCCAATGTCGGTACAGTAAATATTATACAGGTAAAGGACAAACTGAAGGAAGGACAATTCCCCATGGCAAGGATCTACAAAGCAGAATTGGCTACACTAAGGAAAGAAAGGAATATGGCACACAGTGGCACACTTCAAATCAGAATATGGCGATCTCATGGTGCTTCTCAGCCGGATCATAGGCCTAGCTCAAGGTACGCAATTCGAAAACTAGATATACTTTTTTATTGATGAAATTGCAAATGGAAGGGGCAAATTTGATTGGGCTAGAATTATAAGTGAAAATTTAGAATTGCAACTTAGGGTAGTGCAAAACTAGAAGCAATTCCACGTGGGGTCCTAACCCTTCTAGTTGATTGCAAGTTGGCAAAGGTTGAAGTGCGAGCTTTGGTGAAGAATGAAATAGGGTGAAGAGCGAATTTGATTGAAGATTGAGATTCAAGAAGCCCTGCAGTCTCAAGGAAGAGTGAATTTCAAAGAAGAGCAAATTTAGAGGAAGTGGTTTGAAAATATTTGAGGCTAGGTAAGGCTTGGCTATTCATGCAAACCAAATTCGATTGGGAAGGTTGGAAAATTAGGAAGGCAAGGATAATGGGGGAGATTAAGTTTGATTTCAAGGTAGTGGCCAAGAGAAGGCTCTCAAGTTGCAAAGAAGTTCGCATCCAGGGAAGCCACAGAGGCCAAGACAAGATTACCCCAAGTGCATGAAGACCTCATCCTTTTAGGGTCAGGACATCAAGTACAAGCAAGTTTGAGTGGTGATGAGAAAGTTTCTAAGGACAAGCTCAAGCATCCAAGGCTTCACCTTATCTTAAGGATTGAATAGATTTATAAGATAAGGTTGATGAGGTGGCACTTTCATGTGCATACAATCAAATCATGCCAAGTGTTCTATGTTCTCATTGGTTGACAAATTATTGTAATTTTCTCATTGGCCCACAAAGTTGGCGCCCTCATGTAATTGGTTGAATAATGGTAACCCTAATTAGGGTTTGTAAGATATAGTATTGGCCCTTAATTTTGCCTCTTAATCTCGGCCTTTCATTGTAATTTGGAGCCTCTATGTAAGGCCATTTTGCTCTCATTTGTGAGAGAGTTATGTTGGAGAATTGTTGCCAAAATACTATCAAAATTGTTCTCTATTCATTGTTGTGGCTTGCATGGTGGATATACATGATCATTTTGGTGTATTGCATGGTTCTTCTCATCTCTCAAATTAAAGTAGGATTTCATTTCATGTTGTTAGAGTAGAAGTAGATGGCTAATTGTATGGTGATGTTAGTGAATGTTTGATAGGGATCTACAACTAGGCCACTAGCATCTTAGCCGTTGGTTAGGGAGCCTTGTGTGGTAAACTAGTTCTCTTTTCCTTTGAATCAGTGCATCTATGGAGGTGGAGCCGCTGGTTAGCTTTCATTAGATTCGATCCCCATCCATTTGCTAATCTTTCCATTCATAGGAGTAGGAGTTGAATAGCAAGTAGTTGAGTAGTCAGATTTCACTCTAAGAAAGTTAGGAAGGTAGAAGTCATTAGAGGCATTATTGCCTCCTCGTGCAATCATCATTATCTGGCGCTACACCCTCCACCATCACTATCACCATCAACATCACTTGGCACTCATACAAAATCATCACCATCTCACCAAAAACTCAAGTCATCCTTGAATGAATAGTGTAAGGCTGTCTATGTGATTACCAACAAATCACATCGATATACTGAGTTACTATCCACAGGTGTAAGGAACATTGGAGTTATTCTCATGTCGCGTGAGTATTAACTTTTCAAGAGAAGAATTGTGTGTTTGATACTCCTTATCAAATATTCAATTGCTAATATGTTATGTGGTATAAAAACTAACATCAACAAAGTGCATCTTGAAGTGTATTTGGTTTCAGCACCTTCACAAACGCTTTTGAATTTTTCACTTAACCTTTCTAAAAACAACATTACCTTTCTATTTTGTGACATTTTTGGAACCATGATAGAAATCAGCTGAAACTCGTGAATTTATGTATCTAATGCACCACTTTGCTTTAGCTGGGCCAGATCCTTATAGTAAACTTCTATGTCTTTCTTGTCAAATTGAGTGATCAGCTTGTTATTGAACTTTTCATATGAATTGATCATGCCATGATCTTGGGTTACTATTCCATGATGCCACCAATCATATGCTGCTTCATCTAGGTGCATGGTAGAAAAGTTAATTCCCTTGTTTGAGTCATGAGATTTAGTGTCAAGAATGTGTCAAGCTTGTGTATCAAGCTCTGGCTATATTTTTCCCATTGCCATCAAATATAGGTAAGGTTAACTTGTCCATGGCATATTTTAGATGCCTGTTTGGGGACCTAGGGCTTCTATCTTTCCTTGCCTTTGCCATTTCCCTTTGTTGCCCCGTATACTGAATAGAGCTCAAATCTGCCTTAACATTATCCAAAAATAAGTCCCATTCAGCATGCATGACCGTAATATCCTCTACCATAGATATTGCTGCTCCAACACTCCCCACTTCTACATAATTGTTATTCTCCACAAATATAGGCATTATTGGTGTATCTGTTGTATGTGTAGGTGCTCTAACACTTTGTGGTGACCAAACCACACTACCTTCTTCATTGTGATGCCTTTGAGGTATTCTAGGCCATATTTTATAATTGATGTATTGCCTCTTTAAGCTACTCTAACACATTAGTGACATGTGTTTGCCCTTCTCTAATGTCTCTCAAGGTTTCTAGCCTCTATCTCGGTTTCTTCTGCCATGTTTGTGATGTTCCTGTGCTCTATGTTTGCTGTGAAAGCAATCTTCTTCCATCAGTTGTTGGAAAAATCACTCAATGGGGTTATTGTAGAAGTCGTATGGACTATGGGTAGTAGTACGGACAAGAGGAGATGTTGTACAATTACCAAAAGAGGATAGAGGTCGTGTGGTCCAGAATGTACGGTGTAGTGAAGGGGAAAGGTGTCCATACATCGTATGGTAATATGATGAATAGATTGAGGCCATACAATGCAATGTTGGCCGTATGATATGGCAAGGAAAGGCTGTCCATTGTTGTGAGGAAGATGCAATTCGGGGTTGCTGTACGGTATGAATGTTGGCTATATCTGTACCATGTTGACTTGTATAGTAGATTGAATGCGGGAGTTAAGTGATACATACCAAACAAGAATGATTAGATTTGCCAATTAACTCAGAAACAATGAAGTAACGATTCCAAATAACAATATATATATTGTAGATGGCGGTCCAGATGTGTTAGATCCGAAGCCAAATTGAACACAACAAAATAGGGTGAGCGATGAATCCCACTAAAACCATGGAAGCCAAGAAGGGAAGGCCTTCCACTTCTGAAATGGCGAATAATAGAGAATCCCAACGGGAATTCGTAGTACAAAGAAGATTTCAAATCACATCCTAACAACTGCCTACAAGTCGTGCTTAAATACCTGTTGGGGAAACCTTTCTGAGGGTGTCCAAAGATAGATGACAACAACAACCTACGGAAACAAAAAAAAAATGGGTCCAAGATATATTAAATCAATCGGTCCATTAACAATGTTTCACTAATAATTTATTTTATGACGGGAACATTACAGTCCTCTTGTCTCCAAGCAAATGCAATGCTGGATGCTGTAGAATGTGCTTGCCTTCCCACGTTTGGTCGTCCATCGCAAGTGTCTCTAGCGTACCAAATATTCCTTTATCGTATGGTTCCGTAGGGTCTTCTCACGTACTTCGATGATCTCGATTGGTTCCAATATGAGCTTTCCTTCTTCATTGAGCGGTGAAGATTTGTAGCTAATGTGATGTTTCGTCCCACCACTTTCTTAAGGCAAGAGACATGAAAAAGGTTATGAATACGACTCCCCTCTGGAAGTTCCAGCTCATAGGCTACTTCTCTGATATGACGAACTACATGATAAGGACTATACAATCGTGGCTTCAGTTTTTCTTTCCCCTTTTCCTTCAATGAGGATTGTTGGTATGGTTGAAGTTTGAGATAGACCAAGTCGCCCACTTAAAAACTTCTCTCAGTTCAGTGTCTGTCGGCATACATTTTTTTTGATTCTGCGCCCTTTGTAAGTTTTCCTTCAAGCATCTCAGGATGTCCTGTCACTCTTGAAGCCAGTCCCTCGCCCTTGGTGTGCGACTGTCACCCAGTACTATGTCGATGAAAGAAAGGGGTTCATACCATATAGTGTTTTGAAGGGTGCCGTAATGATGGACATGTGGTTGGTGGTATTGTAATAGTATTCCTTGAGCTGCATCCATTTGACCCGCATCTGTTGTTGTGTTGAAACGTAGTTCTGAAGATAGTCTTCTAACCTCTTGTTCACAATCATTGTCTGTCTGTCTATCCGAGAGTGGTAACTAGTACTTGGCGACAATTCTGTTCTTGCCAACCAAAACAGTTCTGTCTAGAAGATACTAATAAATTGCCCATCCGGGTCACTAACAATGTTTCGGGGTAACCTGTGTAGGTGAAAGACTTCTCTTAAAAATAGATCGACAACCTGTGCTACTTGAAAGTCAAAGGGAATGATGAAGAAATGTGCATACTTCGTCAGTCTGTCAACAACCACGCAAATACAATCCTCCCCATTCACATTAGAGAGTCCAGTAATGAAGTCCATCGAGATACTTTCCCACTTCTGTTCTAGTATAAGCAGAGGTTGTAGTAACCCGACAGGTAGAGTATGTTCGGATTTGATTTGCTGGCATACCGCACACTCTCTTACATATTGCAATATGTCTCCATTAAGACCTTTCCATGAAAAACTCTCCCTGAGTTATCGATAAGTTTTGAGGAAACTTAGGTGTCTAGCCAAGGGTGAGTCGTGTACCTCCTTCAAGATTTTCTGCTTCAATTTGGATTCAGGCACTAATTATATCCACTACTTATAGTAAATGATGTCATTCACCACTTTGTACCACTCATCTTGAGTGTTGCCATCCGTTAGCTCATAGGCAAATGTGTTTTGGAATATTCCACCAATGAATGTGCTTTCCAGTCGGTTGAATTTGAGTTAGTAAGCAGATAGTGGGTTTCCTAGACAAAGCATCTGCAACCACATTGTTCTTTCCCTTCACATATTCAATGTCAAAATTAAAAGCCTAAACCTTGCTTACCCATATTGGTTGCCTTTTGTTCAAGTCCCATTGCTCCATAAAATATCTCAAGCTATTATGATCAGTGCGGACGACAAACTTTGCACCCATCAGATTGTCAGAACTTGGTTAGTGCATGAAAGATGGCCAAAATCTCTTTGTCATAAATAGAATATAGATGCTCTGCTTGTGTAAGTTTCTAACTCTTGTAGGCTATGGGGTGTCAATCTTGCATCAATATCGCACCAATGCCTTCTCTGGATGCGTCACACTCCAGAATGAATGGTCAAGTGAAGTCAGCTAAGGTGAGTACTGGACAAGTGCTCATTACTTCTTTCAACTTATCAAAAGTGCGTTGTGCCTTTTCATTCCACTAGAAGAAATCCTTTTTTGTCAGGTTTGTTAATGGTGCTCTGAGCTGAGAGAATCCTTTTACAAACCTCCGATAATAACTACACAATCCAAAAAACCTTGCAACTTAGAAAATGATTTTGGGGTGGGGGGAGCAATCAAGGATAGTCTGAATATTTTCCTGATAAACTTGTACTCCATATTTATTGACAACGTGCCTAGGTACAATATTTTTGTCATACCGAATTCACACTTGGATTTCTTGGCGAACAAGACCGATCCTTCATGATCGTTAAGACTTCATCCAGATGCTTCAAGTACTTTTCTCATGTCTTACTATAAATAAGGATATCATCAAAGAATACCAATAAGTACTTACGCAATTGTTTGTTGAAGATTACACAATTGTTTGTTGAAGATGTGATTCATGCATGACTGGAATGTAGTGGGTGCATTTGTTAATCCGAACGACATGAGTAGGAGCTCATAATGCTCGTAGTGACAACAAAAGATTGTCTTCTCCACATTTTCTTCCCTCATGCGGATCGGATGGTATTCGGAATGGAGATCTATTTTTGAAAAATAAATCTCGCCATGTAATTCATCCAACACCTCATTGATCCTTGGAATAGGATATCTATTTTTTATCATCTTTTTGTTCAACACACGGTAATCCACACACAATGCATACTAACAACTATCTACAAGCCATGCTTAAATACCCATTGGGGAAACCTTTCCTAGCTGCTCAACTACCACAACGTTGCTCTTCTCACTGTATGCACTCTAGCTATACTGCTTGCCACATCTCTATCCAACGCTGATTTGTAATAAGCGTTGTCCCTTTGTCAAGGCAACAACCTCTTGGTTGTGACAAATATCAATCCAAAACTCCTGACTAATATTAATGAATGTTCCATCATCAGACTCGAATAGCAGATTCTCCATTATCCAATCAGTATCTACTTCAAACAAAGAGTTGTCTACTAGCTGAATGTAATCTGAAAATTTAGTATTTGGTCTCTTCGGACAACTAGCTAAGTCATAAGTTTGCTGAATGCTATCTAGTTCATTAATTACTTCTTGGAAAAACTCCTGCCTATCTTTACTCTCATGTTCCCTTGTTTGATTTGTGACCCTAACCCGATTTTCAGCTTCATGCAGAACAACCTGTGTATCAACCAATGCCTCCTGAGTATTCTTAAGTTCACTGCTACTTCTTGGAAAAACTCCTGCCTCTCTTACTCTCACATTCCCTTGTTTCATTTGTGACCCTAACCTGATTTTCAGCTTCATGAAGAACAACTCGTGTATCAACCAATGCCTCCTAAGTATCGTTAAGTTCCTTGTTGAGCTCCACATTCTCATTCTTTCCTTTACTCAATTGATTAGCATATATTCCAGCAACGTTAAATATATCATCCTAGTCGGAAAGCAAACATAAATAATCCAATTTCATAAATTCAAGGGCTATTTCGATTGCCTGTAAGTCAGCAACAAATAAATCTCTTTCTACTCCCCTTTGAGCCTTCCTTCGGGGATCCTTAATCGTTTTGTGAGTGTTGTCATAATGCACCAAAGATGCCACCACCATGTCTTCACTAACTTTCAGCTGGTTCTTTAAGGCATGCATCTCATTATTGTCATGTTGATACAACTCATTGTCTTGCAGTGTCATTTTGGATCGTTCCTCTAAATTTATATGATGTGTATAAGAAACACATGGTTCATCACACATCCCAAGAATATAATCATAAGCCTTAATTTCCTCCCTCCTTTGATTTGAATGCAAAGGCAAAGCTGCTGCTATGACATCATTCTTATGTAGACATTCCTCATTCAAAGATTTCAACATGTTCTTACTTAAAGTAAAACCAACCTCATCAACATGTGTTTCAAGGCTAATCTCCAAATCACCAACATAGAAACTTGTATGTTCCTTATCCATATTCTTCCCATCGCTGGTCTGAATTACTTTACCTTCCTCCTCACTGTCATAATTCTCATAAAGTCTCATAGGAGTTCCTTTAACCGGTAAACCCATGGAGATCATCTCACTATCTATCATGCAATCTTGAAATTTGTTGATTCTATGCTTAATTACTTCCTCCACAAGCTTGAAGGCTGCAGACGAGAGCATCAACTTGAACAATCCTTTGCAATATTGATGTTCCCTCCAAAAAGCTAACAAGGTTGTCTGCAACATCTTGCAGATTTTAACATCTGCATCAAAAATTGAGGATATAATGGTGCGCATGCAAGTCTTTACATTTCTTGAATGGTGCTTCCCAATTTCAAACAAGAAGCATTCTAACAACAAAAGAATTAAATTATTGCATTCAAGATCAATCATAATATAAATGGTTCTGTTCTTTGCAATAATATTTAAAATCTTGACTTTCTTGGCAAAAGAAGGATCTCTGTCATCATGTAATCCCTCTTAAGTTTCCCACACTCAACTGTAGAACTTTTCTCAACACATCATCATTATAGACTGCTATAGGGGCTGTTATTCACATAATCTAGCTAAGACATAAAGCAACTGCAAGCTTCACATCTTTATGTGGATGTTCCATGAACTTGGGTTGGTCCAAGGTTACCATTGTAGCCTGCAAAGCCCAATTTAGGAGCCTCCTAATTGCTTGCTCAACTCTGGTCAAATACATTTCTATCACCTCCAATTTCTAGCGAATGGTGTCTAATGAGTTTATGGAGTCTATTTGCAATCCAACCATATATAACCCCTTTCCTACTTCCATTTCCTCAGGCAAATCTCTTATTTGTTCACCATTAAATGTCTCATGGAATTCTTTTGAGAAAACCCTATGTTTCATATTTTCCATTTTCGTTGGGAGCAGCTGTGTAAGGCTGATATTTTGTATTTTTGACTTTATGAGATTGACCCCTAAAGGTACTGCCCTGTTTGCCTCTAAAATTTCCTTTCCCGTGAAGAAAATCAAGCATTTTTCCTTACCTCTAAGATTGTGAATATTTATCTGTTTGCAAAAAGTTGGATCTATAATCTGTGTAAGCACTCTAGATGTAAATTTCTACCCTTTATTTGGCAGCTCAAGCAGAATAAATGAGCCAATCTTTTGCCCAATACCACTATGTTGACATTTGTCAAACAATGGTTAGGTATGTTGATTGTATGCTTCTTAGTTCATGTTCAAGTTTGTAATCACGGCAGTTTGATCTGCTTCTTATGATTCCCTTTATATCCAAACATATCCCAGCTTCTCAAACCAGATAGTACTACAATGCCTTCATTCCTCCGTTAGGCTTTCAGAAACTGTCAACCATATACTCCTTCCTCAGTAGGTATGTATCTAATATTTCTGGTTGAAGTGTCGTTTGACTCACTACAACGCGAAAAAAACTATATGCTGTGGCTACACAACTGGGGGCTCGTCCTCTAATTTTTGTCAAAACTGTCCTTAACATATATGTATAGTGTTTATAGAGATGACCATTATAACAATGCATAGATTGCAAACTATGAAAAGACTTAGACACGACAATCCTTGTTTCAATGACAATCTCACATTTTTCTTTAGAAGTAATTATAATTTTTAGCCTTTCTTACGATGTCGAGTGTTCCACACTCTGCAGGGTGTTTTGTAGCATTCACCTTACCACAATTCCTCCTGTTCGCAGCTTTAAGAAAATGTTGTAATTGTACAGACAAAAATGTTTTAATCACTCCTCTTATCTGAAAAATGACTCGTAAAGTTTTGCTTTTGCAAAAAATTGAAACCATGCAACACATGTCTCTAGTGGTCCTCTGTTTTCATACTCCCTAAATGATGCCCCTGTAGCTTTTCATGGCAATGGATAATTAATCTTAGATACTTCTAGAATTGAAAATCTTCCACAACTTCTTCAAATAGATTATTTAAAGCTTCCACTATTACAACTTATTCAATTACCGTTTACAACATTATTTTCACCTTACTGTACGCTCTTCTCCAAGCCATGTTGAATCTATTGATTTGTTGAACATGTGTGCGTGATGCCACATAGATTCACCTGACTTCACCACATAAATGGTTCTTAGTTTAGAGATAGCAAACTCCGACAATAGGTGACACTTCTCAAGTTTGGCCACTTGAATGTTTAAAGGAGAATCTCACAACACTTCTTGTCAAATTTTCAGATCATTGGTATGGCTCTCCTGTTACTTGTACCTACTACTACAGTCACCTGTCAAGCTTTATTCTTTCTTCACCAACTTTTATTCCTGTCAACTGGTAATTGCTTCCATGTAATTGCTTCATCGATAACAATTTTTCTCTCCAAAATTTTGCTGCACCACTTACAGTTTAACGTAATGCCTCAGAATAGTAGCACTACAACACTAGTTGTTGCCATTACAACAACGGGTCAGCTATTTATTTCCCATTACGATAACAGTCCACAGAAATTTTTGCCATTAAATGAGTCAGGTGGCGTGGATAATATTTTGTATGCGTTGGCAACACACTATCGTTAAGAATTTTATTCCAATGTTTCTCCTCTCCTGCCAAATATTCAGACGACGGATATAACTGATTACGAATGACAGAGAATTTCTTTTTCTTGTAACGGTTGTTGGCATTGAAGACCATATTTGTCATTCGATTTCCTTAATCTCTAGCAATGGTGAGGACATGGCTAGTTACGATTCTTTGGACATTTCAAACCGTCAATTGAATTTCACGGTAAATCCAAGGTAACCTTCTTGTGCTATATGCATTATGATGAAGGTTAAATACTTAAATAGTGAGCACAATGGAAACTCGACTAAGAAATTCTATAGCGACACCATTTAGCATTGCAAAGTAATGACATACACGTCTACTCAATGAATGATTGTGGTTGTCAACAAAGTGAAATGCCCGCCCATAATTGCTCACGCAAAGAAAAGGACTTGTAGTTGCTCATCCACAATCTGAAGGAAGCTTGTCTTGGTTTCTAATGTTTCCAAATCTCATTCAAGCCACTCCAACATTATGCAATAACTATTTCCAGGTTCTTTCTGTCAAAACCATCACTGTTAGCCCGTTCTACTAAGCTGGTTGAATATGATAATTTGGAGATGGTTCACGCTGTTATTGATTTTTGATACTCTTTGCTTGAATATTATTGATGGATCTTAGAATTTCGACAACTATCAACCTCAATGTGATTCTATTCTTTCAAGCTTGATGATTGCACACAAATCCCCAACAATAAAAAACTTCTTTTCGAGGAATTATTTTTGGATTGTGGTCTTGGTTTGGTATTTCCCCACAATATAAATCTATTATTTTCCACAATAGTTAAGGCTTGGTAAAACTAAATACAAAAAACCATTTACCCAATCTACCTCTGCACCATTTGTAATGGTTCTCTAGTATTCTAAGTAGACGAACCCCAACAAATGTATGCCCAGAGTTCAATCTCGTAAACTCCAAATATTTCTTCTCAGCTTAAAATGTTTTTGATAAATCCTTATAAAAATTTGTCTTATAACTTCACAAGTTGGTAGGTAAACCAGCTCTGACACCACTGTAATATCCCAAATGGATATTGGCCCAATTTTATCTCAAAATAATTTTCAGAACATAAACATATGAAGATGCATTATAAACCACACTATAAACTAGTAGATTCTCATAAAATACCTTAGAATATGTTACTACATTATACATAACAATAAAATAACTAGCATTCACAAATCTCATCTTAAACACAATTTTACAGTTAGATTGGAATACTAAAAAAAGAACCTCTAAGCACATGTGAGACACCTCGTGTGACGTTTCCACGGGCAATGGTTTTGCGTCCACTACCTACCGACATGAGGGTTTACGTCCACAAGCTGGATGAAAGTTGAAGCTTTCGAAATAACTCTTTGAAGAGAGAAACTGAAATTTGAATCATAAATCAAGCATATAGAAATGAGCTTGTTCTCCACCTTTTAAAGACCCAGCCTATGACACTTGAATTTTTGTATTCTTGTCCCTGTCCCTCATGCCACTCGTCTCTTATTCACCCTCCTCTAATTAAAATTGACTTAATAATTATGTATTAAATCCTCAAAGGTCATATATTGGATTGGCCTATCAGCTTTTAATGTCCCAGAAAAAGGAGACATTATACTTAGTTGGATTTTTAGTGGTCTATGTACTTTTCCCATTCAATATTTGCAATCTGTATATAAATGTCACTATCATAAGCCCTTACAAGTAGGGACATTACAGTGGTATCAGAGTAGGACTCTTGCCATCTTGTGAAGGATAGTTAATGCAAACTAATCAAAAAGAGCAAAGAGCAATAGAAAGAGAGAGGAAGAAGGGCGACACCACCATGAGTGCTCAACTAAGTAAGGATCTAAAAGCCTTCATGGAGCAAACGACCCAAATCACTCAATCACTCATGGAACAAAATAGGGAAATAAATAAACTTCTCCAAATCATTCAAAACACAAACAACACAAATTCTAGACCCAACAATGTGAGGTATATTAATTCAAACCATTCTAAGAATAATCATAACTCATCCACATCTTCCTTTTTACCGCAAGAAAATAAAAAAGGCGAAGGGGAGGAGGCCAATGAAGACTCAAATGATAATGTAGAAAGAATTTTAGAAACATATTCTCAACTAGCTTCGAAATTAAGAAATAATGTACCTTTTAAAGACTACTATGACACAAAAATGAAGGACATTTCCAATCGCAAGAGGAAAACTCCATGCAATTAGGATCTAGAAAAGAAGATCAACAAGGTAGTCCTACCTGACTTTGATGGAACAGAAAAAATTCCTGTGCGGACATGGGTAGAAAAATTAGACACATCTATCATAGTCCCATGACGGAAGATAACTCGATCAAATTTGTTGTACTATTATTAACTGGAATAGCACACAAATGGTGGCAATATGGACGAAAAAGCCATGGATATTAGCACATAACCGTATATAATGAATTAACCCAAAAACTCATTAGAAGATTTGATCAAAAGGACCTAGAATGGTACATCCAAGAATTGACTGTATTAAGACAATAGAGTACTATGGGTGAATTTGCAAATGAATTTCAAAGATTATCTGCATTTGTTACAAAAATATACCAAAGACAGCTTACCTACCCATTTGTAGAAAGATTAAGAGATTCAATTCGTAGTATGGTGAGTGCCATGGAACCAGTTACACTAGAAGAAGCAATTTTTAAAGCCAAGAAATTCAATCATCCATTGTCTAAAGATCGGTTCAAAAATTTGCCTCCTAAAGAGACGAGTAAACCTTGTTACTTTTATAAGAGTCCATGGGAAAAAGGACACAAATGTAAGGAAAGAGAAAAAAGGGACCAAATAAATGAATTAGAAAGGAAAAATCTATGTTTTAAATGTAAGGGACCCTGGGGATACAACCACATATGCAAAAGAGGAAGTCATATCCATAATATAGAAGAAGAAGAAGAACATCCAAACAAAAAGGCAAGGGGGGAAGAAGTAATTGGATCCATAGCCACAATTTCTCAAACCAACGAAAACCAACCTTTTAGAATCAAAGGCATAGAGTAATCGCCTTAGTTGATAGTGGAACTTCCCATGACTTTATTAGTAAAAGTCTTGTTGCAAGGAGAAAATTAGAGACAAAAGACTTCATGGGATTTAAAGTGGCTTTTGCCAATGGAAAAATTGGGCAATGCTCTAAAATTGTTTCTGATCTAGAAATTAAATTGGGCGAACACACAATCAAGAGAAATTTCTATGTAGTAGGTTTACAATATGATTTAATTTTGGGACTACCTTAGATAGATTCCCTTGGGCATTTTATCATGGATCACCCCAACTTAGAAATATGTTTTAAACAAGAGGGAAAAGAAATCACCCTAAAAGGACTACCTAATGGAACTCCAAAAATAGTCTCATATAACATAATCGAAAGAATATTTCGACACAACCAAGTAGAGTGGGTTGCACAATGTATGATTATAAACAAATCTATACTGCAAAATCAAGTGACTTGTGGACATCCAATCTATCTTAAGGAAACATAAAAAGGTCTTTGAAGAACTCCCTCTAGAACTTCCCCGTAAGAGAGGATTTGAACATATGATAGAATTAGAAGTTGGAACGAAATCTGTGATAATGACACCTTATAGACATCCTCATAAATTCAAAGAAGAGATTGAAAAAATCATATAGGAGTTACTTGAGATGGGCCTCATTCAACCTAGTTCCAATCCTTTCGCTTCATCAATAGTATTGGTAAAAAAGAAAGATGGAACATACATAATGTGCATAGACTACAGAGCCCTCAATAAAAGGACAATAAATAATAGATATCCTATATCAAGTATCGATGAGCTACATGGTGCACAATACTTCTCCAAAATTGACCTACGTTCCAGCTACCACCAAATTCGTATGAGGAAGGAAGATGTGCATAAGACTACTTTTAGGTGTCACTATGGACATTTAGAATTCCTAGTTCTTCCATTTGGCCTTACTAATCCCCCAGCTACTTTCCAATCATGCATGAATCACATTTTTAAGAAGCAATTAAGAAGATTTCTACTTGTATTCTTTGATGATATTCTCATTTACAGTAAAACATGGGAAGAACACCTCAAACATATTGAAGAGATTCTTGAGTATTCTGGAATCGAAATCATTGTTTGCTAAAGCATCAAAATGTGAATTTGGATTGGAAGAAATCTTTTATCTTGGGCATAAAATCAATGAACACCTCATACACGTTGAAGAGATTCTGAGTATTTTGGAATCAAAATCATTGTTTGCTAAAGCATTAAAATGTGAATTCGGAGTGGAAGAAATCCTTTATCTCAGGCATAAAATCAATGTAGTGGGAGTAAGTGTTGATGATGAAAAGATCCAAACCATTAGGGATTGGCCAAAACCGAAAACCCTAACACAACTTTGAGGATTTGTAGGATTATGTAGCCATTATAGGTGCTTTGTTAAGGGGTTTTCTAAAATAGCCACCCCTTTAACCGATTTGACTAAAAAGGGAGCATTTGCTTGGAATGACACAACAGAACAAGCATTTGACAAATTGAAGGAAGCAATGAGTACATGTCCAGCTGTGGCCATTCCAGACTTCACACTATGCTTTGAACTACAATGTGATGCATTAGGAGAAGGAATTGGAGCAGTCCTCATGTAGAACAAGCACCCCATAGTGTTTGAGAGTCGTAAGCTTACAAAAGTTGAAAGACTATTCCATCTACGAGAAAGAAATGTTGGCGATAATGCATGCACTAGCCAAATTTAGACAATACCTTTTTTGTGGAAAATTCAACATCAAAATAGACCATAACAGCCTAAGATTCTTTATGAACTAGAAGGACCTCAATGATCATCAATAAAAATGGGTCAGCAAAGTTCAATCATACAATTTTGACATTGAATATGTTAAAGGGACCAATAATGTAGTAGGAGATGCACTATCAGGACAAAATTTTATAAATACCATAACCCGCATCACAATAGATTGTAAAAATGATATTATCACATAATATGTCAAAGATCATCAAGCTAAAGAGATAATGGAAGGGATATTACCTAATGATGACTATAAAATAGTGAACAAACTCATGATGACTATAAAATAGTGAACAAACTCATTCTGTATAAAGGGACGATATGACTAACTTCAAATTCCAAAGTGAAGGGAAAATATTAAAAGAACATCATGACAATCCATTAAGATGGCATCCTGGATACTATAAAACCTATAAACAAATAAGGGAGAGATTTCATGGAAGGGCCTCAAAAAGGATGTTTAGAAATATGTCCAAGAATGCATGATATGTCAAAGGAATAAAGTTGAGCAAAGCCCCCCAGTAGGCCTTTTACAACCTTTACCCATTCCTAAAAGAAAATGGCAAAGCATTTCCATGGATTTCATAATAGGTCTGCCTAAGGTACAAGGAAAGGATTGTGTTTATGTAGTAGTGGATTGTTTGACTAAGTATGCACACTTCCTTGTAATAGGCATAGACTACAAGGCCCCACAAATCATCGAAGTATTCTTTAAAGAAATTTTTAGGCTACATGGAATACCACCGAATATAGTCAGCGACAGAGACAATAGGTTTCTTAGTCAATTTTGGCAAGAACTATTTCGACTTGCAGGAACGAACTTAACTCGTAGTAACAGTTACCACCCACAAACAGATGGACAAAAAAGAGATTGTAAATAAATGGATAGAAGGTTATCTACAGAATTATGTCACAGGACAACAAAATGCTTGGGTCAAGTGGCTACACCTAGGGGAATATTATTATAATGCTACTCACCATATGTCTATAGGCATGACCCCTTTTAAAGCCCTATATGGCTACAAAGCCACCTCATTTGGGAATTTGATTTTTATAGATAGTAATGTACTTGGAGCTAAAGATTTCATTCAATGCAATGTAGACTTGATGAAAACTCTAAGAGTAAATCTCCACCATGCCCAAAATCAACAAATGTTTTTATGTAGAGAAAAAACGTATTGAAAGAACATTTGAAATTGGAGACATGGTTTTCTTGTGACTGCAACCTTACAAACAAACATCGATTAAATCAAGTGCAGCATAAAAGTTAAAGCCTAGGTTCTATGGACCATATACAGTCATGAGAAGAATTGGCGAAGTAGCCTATGAGATTGAATTACCTAAAAATAGTAAGATTTACAATGTTTTTCATGTATCTAGGCTCAAGAAAGTTTTGGGAAGACAAATTACCCGATGTAGGGAACTACCACAATTAGATGATGAAGGAAAGCTTATGTTAGAACCAGAGACTATCATCGATAAGCGAGAGAAAAGGTTGAGGAATAGAGTTATCCTAGAATTCTTGGTCAAATGGAAAAATCTTCCAAAAGATGCTACATGGGTGGGCAAAGAAATCTTGGGCCAGCCCAAATTGCTTGAGGACAAGCGAATTCGGGGGGGGGGGGGGGGGGGCGGGGTGGACTGTCATGAGCCACCATTGACATAGATATTCAGATATATGTAAAATATTAAGTATAATATGTAAATCATTGTTATACATAATTGTTGATTATACATGATAATAAATCAAAGAAGTATAATTGTTAATTGACATAATTGTTAATAAAAGTGCTTATAAACAAAGTTTGGAGGCATCGTACTTATTGGAAGTAATACAAATGGGAGCATGTGTAAGTGGTTGGAAGGGCATCGATGGGAGGAAGAGAGGACAATAAGCAGAGTCAACACATCTTGCAGTAGACTTCACCCGCACAAAGGACAGGACAATGTGGAGGGAGATTAGGTCCGCACGATCCCACGTCACCCAAGACTTGCAGAAGGTAATAAAGTGAACATATGTTATTATAAGCGTTGTTCTAATATTAACCATGGTAAAGATAATGTAATATAATTAAATAAGAAATACAAAGATAATCGGAATGTGTAATTTCTTTCCTTCGAAATAATTAGATTAAAGGAAATAAACATTTAATTGAGTAATTAATAAAGTAAGAGGTAATGATTCAAAAAGGATCTCAAGATTATGTTAATCAGTAAGATCTAGGTGGATAAGAGGGTAAGGTTGATTCCTAAGGCAAGAGGGGTATGTACAGACTTTTGGGTTTAGGTTTATCGAGCTATGGGACCCCACCACAATGTTCGAGTATTGTAGTATTGTATAGCATCTAGGCATGGTGAGGGATGGAAAGCAGCCATTGAAAGGCTACAGACCTTGAGAAAGGACCAAGGTTTTGTCAAGGCTTTAATGCGGTCTCCTTGTCCAATTCACGAGGGACCTAGCCTATACATACAATGAAGTATATATATATATATATGAAGAATTCTCTTGACTAAGTAATGAAATGATACTCTTCTAAATTGATTCTTTGGTAAAACAAGACAATATTATAAGCCCTTACAAGTACAGACATTACAGTCAACTTTGTTTATTATAGACATGATATCTTAGCCCAACCTGGGCGTATAACAAATTTGTATCAGAAGGTCCTTTGACACTTCATTATCATAATCAATAACATCTATGTGTTGCCCTTACCTATCTGTAAAACCTTAAGTATCCCCACACATTCTCAATTGAGAAGACCCTCTTTACCCTGGATTAGACATGGAACACTTGTGTCCTACCATTGAGCATACTGGTGTTAAGAGTGTCGGCTATGCAACCATCTAGGTTATGGAGTCCTTCCCATCAGCCCATCTATCCAACTACTAGCAACCTTGACCTCTAGTGATTATAGTAGAAAGCATGCCACTCGACTTACCGTGGCCAGGGATTTACATGGACAGTATGTGCTCGATCACCCACCGCTCGACTTGACAACAAGATTATACCCATTGATCACCATGAGATGACTCAGTCTAAATTACTTGTTTATGTTCAATATTGATTTGTTTAGTGCTGATTATTCTTTTTGTCTTGCAGGTTATTTCACATAATCTTTGATTATCAGACCACACCCTACATCTTGACCTTGCTGGTCATCCTTGATGGATCTCGGTGTGGTTGTCCCTTCATTCTTGATCAAGTTTGTTTATTATAGACATGATTTCTCAGCTCAACCTAGGCATATTATAGATTTGTATTAGAAGGTTCTTTGACATTTCATTGTCATAAATTATAATTAATAACATCTATGATGGCACCCTTCCCTATCTAAGCTACATACATGTAATGCCATTGTATAGGGATTGCACAGTAATGTAATCTTCCAAACTATTTAAGTTCCGATATGAAACATGTAAATATACAACAAACAATTCAAACTGTTTTTGTAAGAGCAATTCATAGCAATGGTTGAGCAAAATGAACAATTCATCAACATGGATTCTAGTCCATCGACTTTGCTCATGACGCTAGTATTTACTCATGCGATGTGCCAAACTCAACACCCATACTCATAAAAAGAAATGGATAATGATGGGTAGGAAGGAAGGACGACCTGGTTTGCAAGAAGAGGTCACCCTCAACACTAGTATGGCCGACACAACTCCTCAACTCACAATGGATTCAACTCATAGGTGAATCAACGACACTATATGTGCGGATCACAGATGAGAAACAATTGGCTAATATGAATGTTATCTGAGAAATAAATCAAAGACTCATGGAATGTGATCGCATATATAATTCAACGGCTCATGGAATGTAATTGCAAGTAATAACAATGGCTAGTACGAATACTTTCTTAGATATAATTCAATGGCCCATGGAATGTAATTGTAGGTAAGAATGATGGCTAGTATAAATGAAATCTTAGATATGTAGCACTATGAAGGCAAAGTGTGGATGGTAAAAACAATTGCCGAGATTTGGAGTGAATGTGTTATGCTATATAAGAATGCAATTTCATAAATAAAGAACGACTTTTATTTCAAATGTATGCTTGGTTCCAAGAGATGCACTCTCGGTTGGAGTTACAAACAAGGTGAGGAAGGTGGCGGAAATGAGAGTTACCTCCAAGAGCCATCGAAATACAAATGGCTAATTTAATAGTTTCAAAATAGGTCGTTGGAAAAAATAAAGGCCAATGACTCAAAATAATAATAATTTTAAAACACTGTGAAAAGATGGAATTATTAATTTTGTTCTCAATGTCAATATAAGGACATCATCTTGTATCTACCTATACCCGTATATCCATGTGCACATACACACACATATGCAAAATTTTAATTATACGTACCTTGTGTATATGTCATATTTTAAGTGAGCATATACGTTCATATACGTCATTATTGAATTTAGGCATATGTATGTGTATATGTGTATATACATATACGTGTACATGTAGATATCATGGTGTCTTGGTATTAAGACATGTCTATTATAATAGAAAGCTCTAAGATTATCCCAACAAATATAAAGGTAACCATTTGTTCTAGATCAATTATTTTATTATCTTATTAATTGTGTAGACAAACTTAACTCATGGTGATCACAAGGTATACCTTGCTTGCTTGGTCCAGTTTTCTCTTGACCAAGGTGGTTTAGGTTCCATACTTGTTAAATCAATGGTAGGAGGTTCCCACATGCCCTTTCCTTTTCTAACAATGCTTCCCCCTTCGTCGCATTCATGCTAAAGAAATCTATCAAAGCAATAACATATATCCCAGTTGTTTAATCAAAATCAAATAATCATATTAGCTAAACAACTTGGCATTCATATAACATCATAACGAAAACCATTATTTCAATTTCTCATGAAACATAACGATTAACCAAGTCTTCAATTTCGCATGAAACAATAACGAATAACTAACACTTCATTTTCACATGAAGTCAAAAATAAATAACAATTTAACCAACCAACCCAATTTTGTTTGAAGTCTAAACAACTACAACGACATTTTAATCAAGCAAAAATTCGGTATGTAACAATTTAGATGTTGTTGGGAAAGTTGTGGCTTCATGACTGTGTAATGTACTTGATTGGAAGAAGTCATGCTATACTTATACAGGTGAGCTAAGCTAGTGTGAGTATAGGCTTGGATTGATGTTGAGTGTCCCCATGGAGATGATTAATGAGATTGTGTCTAGGCTCATTGAATTTGGGAAAGAAAATGATGATGAGGAGCACAATTTCCAAGGTGATAAGGTGGCGTAGGCCCACATGGCCCTCAATTTGCCCTCAATTTGCCCATTTGTTGATAAATAATTGCCTACTTTTTATTGGCCCATGTGGCACCAAGTGGTTAGGCCCACATGGCCTTTTTCTCTAATTGGCTCTTAGAAGCATTTGAATTTTCTCATTGGTCTACTAGTTGGTGGCTGCTTCTACAAGCTCTCTTTTCTCATTGGTCCACTTGGTAATGCACTTTATCTGCTTGTTATGTTATTCTATTTTCTCATTAGTCCTTCGAAAGCAATGTAATTTTTCTATTGGCCCACATGGTGGTGCATAATTGTAATGGGTGGGCATTTAATATTTGTAGCTATCGTTATGGAAAGCCTAATTAAGGCCTATGTGGATTAATATGGTCCATGATTTCAACTCAATATTGGCTGTTCATTATAATTGAGCCCCCTATATAAAAACATGATCATATTAGTCGTAAGTGAGTTATGTTGAAGAATTGTTGCCAATACATTATCATTTTTGCTCTATTATTCATTGTTAAGTGTGCATGGTGAATTGTTATGATCTATTTGGAGTACTGCATGGTTCCTTCACTTCCTCACTTAGAATAGATTTCGTATCAAGTTGTTAAGCTTTAAGTAACTGAGTTGGCTGAAAGACATTGTGGATGCTTACTTGCTAAACTCAAACATAAAACTAGGCCACTAGCCTCTTGCCGATTATAAGTGTGTCATACGTGGTTAGCTAGTAACTGATCACACTCAACTTCAATTGATAGTCAATTTTTAATTTTTGGATATACATGAGAAGCTTGGACTGGGTGAATGGAGGCGTTAACAAGATTGCATCTAGTAAAGCCCGAGTTCATTCATACTTTCTTGCATCTATAGTTGAAGTGAGAAGTTGAAGTTGAGAGTTAAAGAGTTGGAAATCAAATTATATATTTATATTGTACATTGTAAAGCCAAATCTTTAGAATCAAATTGTCAAGTCTTGAGAAACAGTGTAAGTCCCCTTTGTGATCCAACAAATCACATCATTTCAATTGAGCATCCACAATTAAGGAAATCTTGAAGTCACCATGTGATCTTACTTCGCAATCTTAGTATAAGAAGTGACCTTATTCAAGAGAGGATTGAGAATTTAGTGTTTCACTTTAAAACATTGGGTGTTTGATTCTGCATGTTGTAGTGGAATAGAACTCACATCAACACAATCATTATATATATTTTTATTATGTACAAATATGCAAAAAAATTCAACAAAGAACATGCATTAAATAGATTTTTATGATCATGATATATCAGTAACATTTTACTTGCTTAGTCTTATAGTTTGATGGGTTTTAGGGGAGCACCAAAACAAGGTTGAGGGTAGCACCCCTTGTGAGGGTTTGAGGATGAGAGAGAGAGAGAGAGAGAGATCTTGGAGTAGAAAGGAGAGATAGAGAGGGGATAGTGTAAAAGGGAAAGGGGTAGGTTTATAGTTCATTTGAATCATATGCTATATTGAGAGAGAGAGAGATCTTGGAGTAGAAAGGAGAGATAGAGAGGGGATAGTGTAAAAGGGAAAGGGGTAGGTTTATAGTTCATTTGAATCATGTGCTACATTTTGTAATTGTAATAGTTTTTCTATTTTCATTTGAATGCAAACAGCCATGTATGATATGGTGTATTAATTTATTTGAATGTTTTTGAACTATCAATTGGCATTTATATTTATGTTTTATCTTTGGCATTTGGCATTTCTCAATGATGAAGTATCATACTATCTAATGATTTAATTTTCTATATTTCTAAGTTTCTTTAAATTTGTGTATGTGTGTGTGTGTGTATACATATATAGACACACACATGCACCCAAATACATTATAACCCCCCAACAAAAAATTCACGTATCCACATACTAGGTTCTTGTACCTACATTCATATTGGTAACTTAGCCAAATGCACAAGGTTTGAGGAATAGGAAATCACTTAGGATCTCATTTAACAAAAATAATTGTCTGTTGGTTGGGGTGGGGGGGGGCAAGGTCATGTTATGCCCCTAACCTATAATGTACATGGGGATGTTTGTACTCGATATATGGATAGCATAATTATTAGTTAAATTATATGATGATTAACATAGTCTTCTAGGTAGTTAGGTAGGCCTAGGTGGCATCGTAGTAATACAGGGACGTGTCCTTGCCCTTTTTCCTCGACGCACCTAAGACGGGGATGCACTTGGGACAGGGGGATCACGTTCCTGCATCCCTAGCGGTGCCACCATTGGGTCGTCGTCTCGCTAGGGACATCCTCGCGTCCCTTGTGGGGACAAAGGGACGCGAACAAGTCCTCCCCTGAGGAGATGGGGGGAAGTGAACAAGTTCCTTGACCCCTCTAGGGGATGGTTGGGTGTGTCCTATCCAACCAAAAAAAATTGAAGTTTGTTTAATAAAATTAAACATGTTTGAATATTCTATTGGGCGTATTGAATATCATATCATGTTGCTCAATGTAATCATCTCTCTGATGAGATACTCATACTTTTGATATGTATGACTAAAATTATGTACTCTTTCGTTTTCTCATTCAACTATTTGCAATTTTAATATATATTGTTCAATACTCAATGTTCCACTTTTATGTTCAATTTTCAAGACTCGAGTATTTAAATTTTAGTAAATTCACATTTCCATTACTAACATTTTTAGTACCGCATCTATAGTATATGGTATATACAACCAAATCCCCCCTTCTATCCCCGCTGTCGTCTCCAAATTGAGGCTTCTTTGTTCCCCCGTCTCTTCATCCCCTAGGGCGGTGTAACTATGGGTGGCATCCATGACAAAAGTATGTTATTAGAGGCTAGCATAGTATCATTATATTGTGAACTCTGTTCTTGTTGACTTTTCAGACCCCCTTAAAGGCAACTTATTATTGAGTATTATCAAGTATTTGCAGCATCTTTCCTATTATATTCTTTTGTGCAAGTTATACCTTTATAGTTAAGCTGCTTGATGATAGTGACTTAATACTTTCTGATTGTGAATGTCTGACTACGTTAATGTTGCTGGGAGGCAAGCATTTGATGCTTCATATGAACCCAAATGATCCTCATTTGTTGTGGCCATTTCGTTTTATTACATCTTGAGGCATGCTTTTATAATTGCTTATCTAAGCATATAACTTGCATCCATCAATTGAGTATTTGAATTTCTGTAGTATTCAGTACCTACAAGGAATTTCATGTTGGAATTTGTAATATATATATATATATATTTTCTTGGCAAAAGTGGGAGATCCACCATAATTATATTAATATAACTAGTTCAATGACTCATTCGTGGAAGAACTAGAAAGAAACCCCAGAGTCATAATCATATACATGCTAAAAAATAGCGATAATTACATTTGGTTTTATGCATGAAAACCACATATCCATATTTAATGGATGCAAAATACACAGTCCCATAACATTTCAAACAAAAACCCATTCACCACCATGAACTGAAATCTAATGCTCATTCATTGGAGATGAGGGACAGGGCACAAAATTTCAAGCCTGTTCCTAGCTTGCAGGCAGCCCTGAGGCAGATAGAGTGTCCCACCCATCGATTGAAGGTTAAGCGGTTGGAGGACTAGTAGTAGAATGCATTGGAGATAAAGACACATTCAGATCAAGCATTATGCTTGAGGAGCCCGAAAGTATTCCGAAGTAGGGAACGTAGACGAAGGCTGAACCAAAGGAAGTGGAGAGAGGAGTAGGTCAAAAGCAACATGTGCTATTCACCGAATTTTATCTGTGAAGTCCAACTCGAGAACTAGAGATACCATCGGTAGGTTGTTATTGACGATACAATAACTCCTCTGCTCCATTGCCCATTTAAAGCTATTGTATGCCATGAAGTGCTCATGACTAACCATGATATCAAAGTGAGAACAAGTGCTTTGCTTGATCAAAAATCATAATTGTGAAGGGCAACCATAAGCCGAGCATCTGAAATGAACTGGGACGGAGTACATTGTTGGCATTGAGCAACACAAGGTCAGCCGATAGCAGAAGGTTGACTAAGTTGGATAGGAAGATTGAGACGAGTTGCGAAGGGAAGGCCGACAATTTTGTCCTTGGTAGAAGCACTTGCTCACCAATTGCTCGTCGAATAGCCTGATAGTGGAGCATGGAGTTACAAATGAACGCTTGCTTGATTTGAGGACCATCAATCCTATGTTGAAACGGAAGCTCAGAAGGGAGCAACTCTCCGTTGGTGACTCCCATTCCTTCCACTGAGCTCTATCAATTTGCCCTATCTAATATGGTGATCCGATGGGCCCTCTGGTTCAGCAACACCTGGAATCAAATTGTCCCCTTCCGCATGTAGAATACTGCACGTGTCACAGCAAGGAATTAGATACATAACAAGGTAGGAACATGTCAGTTTGGCCGCACATAATTTTGATGAAAATTATGTCAATCTTAATATGCTAATGATGTTTGAACTGATGTGTGTAAATGTTGACGAGAAATGACTGTAGGGAGATGCTGGCAAGCGTACTCCTCCGATAGCACATTCATTAGTGCATCATCCCACCGCACAAGCATACTGATGCAACCTTGAAATCATATGTACAACTGATGCGGTGTCTTAAAGGCTTGAGATAACAAATTTAAATGCCAAGGAAAATATTGAAAGCAGTCACATCTACACAAATTGGCACAAATCAAGAATTGGTGGCTTTCCTTGCTAAGGATCTCTTGAATTCTAGCATCCTGTTTGATGATGTCGTCCGGGTTGAAGGACATAACATTTTGGCCATCACACCCTTTATTAGCCAGGTGATCAGCCAATCCATTTCCTTCTCGCAGCGTGTGTGAAATGTAGACAACTTGGAATGAATCTAGTAATTGCCAAATCTGTTGTAAAATATAATTGAGTTTCGAATTATGCGATACCCAGCTAATACATGCTTTGATGATTACCAATGAGTCGCCTTCAATATGAATATGCTGGAAATTTCCAATTTTAGCCAAAACCAAACCTTCAAAGAGTGCCTGGGCTTTTGCTATATTATTTGTTCCAAAGGGGAGAGGGCAAAATTTTAAAGCTAATAAGGATCCCAAATCAAATACCTGCACCTAAAATTCCCGGGTTTCCTCTTGATGAGCCATCAAAGTTAATTTTAACAAACTCTTTAGTTGGTGGCATCCATTTAACTGATGTCCAATTGTTTACCTTAGCATCTGTTGGCTGATGACACCAACCAAAATGTACATGTATACTTTTCCATTCACGCAAAATAAAAGAATCCCAAGGTGTCATGGGAAGGTTAAACCTGAGCTTACTGTGACTAGCATTTACTACTTCTGAGATTGATCTTTCTAGTCCTAAAGTGATTTCTTGGATTGGCGAAGAAATACTACGAAAGATTCTTTTGTTTCTCTCCCACCATATTGCCCATACAACAAGTGTAGGAATACACTTCCAAATAGCAGAGAACAATGATGAAGGATACAGATCTGGCCAGGATTCAAATAGATCTCATAATTTGCATGGAAGTGGTGTGTAGTAATGGAGTTTGTTGATGACAAAAAGCCAACAATCTTGTGCAAATTGGCAATTTAGAAATAAATGATTTGAATCTTCCTGCTGTTTATCACAAAATAAACAATTAAAGGGCTGACCTATGTTGAGTTTATGGAGCCGATCACTAGTTAGTGCCTTGTTCTTCAATGCTATCCAAGCAAAGCATCCAGCTTTAGGAAGAGTAAGGTGATTCTGACAAAATGAGTAAGCACGTGAAGGAGTAATGGTAGAGTCCCTCTGTGTGGATAAGTTTATATCCTTCTTTGATGGAGAAATTCCCTTCTTTCCCAGGAGCCCAAATCAAATTATCCTCCAACATTGAAAAGTAGACTATTTATTTTGAGAAAATGCTTTTCAACATCTGAGCTCCTTGGAGGGATAATGGTTGATCATAAGGATCTTTCCATATCACTTTTCTTGAAAATATGCATACTGCTGATACATAGTCACAAAGGTGAAGGCCCCATACATTTTCCAAAGTAGTAATGATGTCATCTATATCATTTCTTTGGGCTAAAAGTGGTGCACCATTCCATGAATCCCTCCAAAATTTCACTGCTAATCCATTATTAACCTCCCATGTTAGAAATTTACATATAATTTCTCTAGATGATATCTTGAAATCCCAAATGACTGAACCTTTTGGGGGGTTTGAAACCATGAGAATTCTAGCTGGATTGGGCTCATCCAAATACTTTTTTTGCATAATTTTGCACCAAGTGTTATGGAGTTTGGTATACATCTACCAGATTAGTTTCCCCCCAAAAGCTTGGTTTCATTTTTTAAGGTCATGGATCCCTGCTCCACCTAGGTGCTTAACCTGAGACATATTTTCGAGGGATATCAAAGGGATTTTCTTTGTACCATGCATGTTTTCTGACTAGAGAAACTCTCTAATCAACTTCTGTATGATCTGAATGATCGATGGAGGTGCTTTTAGAACTGATAGATAATAGTTTGGGATCGCTGAAAGAACTGTATTGATTAATAAAATTCTGCCTGAAAGAGATAACCACCGAGCTTTCCATGTCACTACTCTAGCTTTTATCCTTTCAATAATGGGTGTCCAATAGCTAGCTTTGTTTGCTCCCATGAAAAAAGGAACACCAAGGTAAACAGATGGTAGGAAGTCAATTGAAAAACCAGGTAGTTTAACAATTATATTGGATATAATCTGATTACTATTGAACAGATATATTTTAGACTTATGAGGGTTAACTTTTTGATTTGAAGCTGCTGAATAAAGGTCCAATGCCTTTTTAATCTGCCTAGCCTCTAACATGCTAGACACCCCAAGGAGTAAAGTGTCATCTGCAAAGAGGGAATGTGTCACTGAGATATCAATCTGTCCAATCTGAACTCCTTTCCAACAACCTAGAGCATGTTTATTCTGAATCAGCCTACTAAATGATTCTGCCATAAGGATAAATAACACTGGCGATAAAGGATCACCCTTCCTGATACCTTGTGTGGAAGAGAAGAAACCTGCTGGCACCCCATTTATCAATACAGAGAATCCAGCACCTGAAATGCACACCTTGATCCATTTACACCAGCCTTTTGAAAACCCAAATTTTTGCACAACTTTAAGCAAAAATGCCCAATTAACTCTGTCATATGCCTTCATCATATCCAGTTTGATGACAGAGTGTGATGCTTTACTAGTATTAATGGAATGGAGAGTTTCATGTGCCACTAGAGCACCTTCCATAGTTTCTCTACCTGGTACAAAATCTCCTTGTAGTTGTGATACAAGTTGGGGGATGAGGTACTGCATTCTGAGGTATATTGCCTTTTTAATGATCTTATAAATTGTGTTACATAGAGAAATTGGTTGGAATTCTGCAAAAGATTTGGGTGTGTTGACCTTGGGAATAATGGCAATATTTGTGGCATTGAAGCTCTTTAACATAGATTTGCTAATTCTAGATTCTTCTAGTACCCCCAACAAGTCCCATCCAATCCAATCCCAACATGATTGGAAAAATAGCGCTGTAAACCCATCTGGTCCAGGTGCTTTGTCTGGAGGCAAGGAGAAGACCACAGTTTTAAGTTCCTGGATTGTGAATTGGGCCATGAGCTTGTAGTTATCTGCTGCTGAAACTAACGTCGGAATAGTCTCTAACAATTCCACCATTGTTGGGGGTACTAAATCTGGAGTCTGTGGGGGGCCTAAAAGGGATTTAAAGTATCTGACACCTTCTTGGATGCTTTGTGGATCAGATAAAGAGATACCTGACTACGCATTATTGATAGAAAAGATATGATTAACTGCTGCCTTTTGTTTTGCTGAAGAACGAAAATATATCGTATTCCTGTCCCCCTCCCTTAACCACAATTCTCGTGATTTTTGCCACTAGCACCCCTCTTCTCTACAACAAATTTTCTCGCAATCTTGCAGGAGAGTTTTCTGTGAATTGTATGAATCTTTATCCATGCCTTGCTTAATAATATTACTATATATGGCTTCCAATTTTTGTTTTACCTCTTCTTTTTCCTTGAAGATATTTTTAAAGACCTCTTTATTCCATTTCTTAATCTGCTTTTTCATATGCTTCATTTTGTGATCAAACTTATACATACTAGTTCCCTCAATAACTGGCGCAGAAGCCCACCATTGCCTAAGTAAGGGGAGGAAAGTTGGATGTCGCAAGCACATTATTTCAAATTTGAAAGATGATCTCTGTCAAAGTCCTTGAGATGGTATTGCCAAATTCACTAGCAAGCTGATAGGAAAATGATCAGACCCTGGATGAGGCATGATTGCTGATTGACATGTGACATTTTTTAGTTTCCAGTTCTGTGATAGCAGGAATCTATCCAATCTGACAGCTATCCGTGAAAAGTTTGCTCTTTTATTTGTCCATGTGAATGTACCACTGGATGGCTCTATATCCACAAGGCAATTATTTTAAACAAAGCCTGAAAAATCTTGAATTGTTCTGAGTGGAGGAGAAATGCCACCAGTATTTTCTGACATTTTAAGGATAGCATTAAAATCTCCACCCATTATGACATAAGGGTCTATTTGCTGCTGAACCACATCCGTTAGTTCCTGCCATAATCTCTGTTTATCCACTGTTGATGTGGGGTCGTAAACATTGAAGAGAAGGGTGTCTAAGCCAAAGAGGGCTATCTTAATTGCTTGCCAATTATCTTTCAATTGAAAAATCTGTCCTTGTATTGACTTTGGATCCCATAGTAGAGCTAGCCCTCCTGAAGCTCCAGCTGCTGTGCTATGGACAGATTTCCAGTTTGACCAGGTACCAATTGATTTGTCAAAAGTATTAGAAGACATCTTGGTTTCTTGAAGGAATATGATATTCAGTTTTAAAGAATCTAGCTCTTGCTTGATTCTCTTTCTTTTGTCAGGGGCATTTAAGCCCCTGACATTCCAAGAGATGATCTTCATTGTTGACAAGGAGAACCTTTAGTTCTCCTTGTCAATCTTTTAGAAGGTGTGAATTTCCCATCCAGTGTTGACTGGATGCCCGCTGCTATTTCTTGTTTGATAAGGTTACTTTTTGGTTTTCTGCCTCTCTTTTTCGGAGTAGCCTTATCCTGTAAACATTGTAGGGGTGTCTGCTCAATTGAAAGGGTGAGGTTATGATCATAAGACCCGTTTAGAGGCTTTTACTCCCAAGACATTTGTTTCCATTTCCACTATGTTGTCCTGAATAATAACATCTTGGGTGGCTTCTGGGTCAGTAAATGTGTTATTACGGATCTGTTCACGAGTTTGGGAAGAGACATCATCTTCCAAAATAGGAGAAGAGTCCATAGAATTGATATAAGAGCTGCCCTGCTTCCCTTGCTGAAAGTCCAATGGTACATGACCAAGATCTGAGACTACCTCTGGTTGCTCTGCTGGTAGATGAAAGCTACTTATGGAATCTGAATCAAAGTTGACACTGCTTGCTATGTAAGGACGCTGAACATCTTGTGATTGCCCCTCCATATCAGAAGAATCACACTTTATGACATCATCTCCCATCACCTGAGGATCAACTGTACTGTGACCAGCAATGTGCATCATAAAGCCTTCTTCTTCTGCTATCTCATATATGATTTTAGTGGCTAACTCTGTCAATAACTGATCTGATAAGTTCTTGAGTCGATGGTTAATTAAAGCTTTTTTGTCAAGGACATCATGAATAGCTGGCATTTGAAGTGGGGATTCACAGAATGTAAGCTGGTGAACAACTCAATCCATTTCTATATTTTGTGGAGTTACCTGCTTCCATCCTAGTAGAGGGGTCTTGTTGGAATTGTAGTAGCATAGAAGAATGTATCTAACCACAAAGAAGAAGAAAATGGATGTCTCATAGGAATGGAGAGAGAGAGGAGCAGTATGTGTAGGGTTGATTATTGGAACTAGATCTTCCTTGTTCCTAGAGCTGTGCAGGACCGAATGAACTGAACACTGTTTGGTGTTTGTACAATGATCTTTGCACACTGCCGGCTGTCAGGTAGCTTGAGAATTACTGTGGACAGGGAAATGCTCTAACTGATGCTGGAATAACATAATGGTCTTTTCATCCTGAATAACAATTTCCTGTTCCCAGTGTCCCCATTTTGAATTTAGGGAAATGTGTTTTGGTAAACCTTTTGCTGGATCAAGGAGGATGCACACTCTGACCTCTTGGTGCGGTTGCTCAAAGGGGATTTAGATCATGTTTGACAAATATTCCAAGCCTATTTGCAATGATCTCGATTATATCCAAATCTCTATATTCTAGAGGTAGTTGAGGCAACACAATCCATATTGGAAAGAATAAAGAGGATCTTCCTTTAAAGTTAATATTTGGAGTCCATATCGAAGTAAAAAGCCCCAACCCTTTACAAAACCAACTTTTATTTTTATGTATAACATCTCTCATTTCAGAGGTTTCAAATTTAGCAAGAATATAACCCAAATCATCATTCAGCCAAAAAATATCTGACAAGCCAGGCGAGCTCTGGAAGGCCCAAGACTTTATAACATCAATAGTGAGTTCAGATTTTGAGGACTTACCTATTAGAGCTTTATCATGAAAGAGGTGCACTTGATCTTGCAGCAGGTGATCCGGAAGTATAATAGTTGACACAGCATGAGGATCTTGATAACAAATCTGTGATTCTGGGTGAATCTGCACCTTTTTGACCTGCCAGATTTGTGAGGAGTTGTTTGGTTTGAAAGGTGCTCTAAAAGTCGCCAGCTGCTTATTTGTCTCAACATTAGTCAAGCTAGGAGCAGGAGAATAGTGAATCATCACAGGAGATCCAGGCGGTGTGCCTTCACATATATCAAATATTGGTTGCTGATGGTTATGGTAGGTATTACCCAATTTTTGATGACTGAAAAATTTGCATGATCTATTGAAACGAGATTGGGGCTGGTTTGAAAAATTTTCCTGCACACTTTTCTTTTTTTAAAGACACCCCCATCTGAAGAAGTGAGGACCTGTTTAAAGGTTGCTGCTGTCTTCTGGCTGCCTGTTTTGACGATTCCCCATTTTCAAAAGTAGAAGTGCCATTAAGTGTGGTGTGACTATCCGACTTGTCCTGTAAACGAGTCTTGCCAGTCATAATCATCTCTTGTTCCCTCTGCTGATGACCTGCTCGTGGTTTTCGTACAGGTGCTTTGACATGGTATCTAGGGTTAACAAAAAAGGGTTTTGCCGGTTGGCCAGAAAATTTCCCTCTAAAAATCTTCATAAAAGTGTTCCTTTCAGCTTGGGCCATATTATCTATTACAGGCAAATTTTTTTGGGCAAATGGACCTGCCTTAAACGCAAATGAGAGATAGCGCTCGGGATCAAGGTGTTCATTACTCTGACTATGATCGTGAAACTTGCACCTACTCAGAGGCCCTTGTCCATTTTGGGATTGAATACCCTGCTCCAAACAGAATTTGTTAAAAAGTTGACTATGCGATTTCAAAGGCTGTCTTCTGCCATTCCTCTGCCAGGTCTGACCACCATTCTGCCTATCGCTCTGCCCTCTGGACGCACCCAAAGTACCCCATCGCTCTACCCTCTGCTCGCATCCGTACCCCATCGCTCTCCCTTGTTGGAAAAAGAATATTGAACTGGAACTGGACCCATTTGTGACAAGAAAAGGTACTGGAATCAGGTGTCATCGGTGAATAAGGTATCGCATTTGAAGATGAGGTATATATGGAAATTAATCCCCTATCTTAGGTAAATGTCAAACAGTAAATTCATTCACCATTTCAGGCATTGCGGGTCTTGGTTTTGACTTGATACACACAATTATAGCATTCGTTAACCAACAAAAGTCATTGTACAATAAATTGATTCCTAATTATGGCATTTGAATTCATTGTCACTTAATCTACAATGGAGGCTACAAAATTTATTTTAAGGAGTTTATAAACCTTAATATTTTTTTGATTTAGTAACATGATTGACCATTCAACATTGGTATTTTCTAAGCAGTGCCGCAAGTAGAGTAATGATATTGGTTAGTGTATTAGGTACTACATTTTCAGCATGTCCATGCAGTATAAATTCCTAGTCAATTTAGTAAAGTTCTTGGTAATTCTGTACAATTCCAGCAAGCAAACAGTTCTATTATTGGAGATTATGATGGAAATTTAGTTAACAGGTAAAAGGAGGTTAGCAACACCTTGGACGATATTCTGTTTTTGCCAATTTTAGCTCTGATGTGAGCCTTCAAATTTTGAAAATCAAATGAGAGAATCCAGGTGAATTATGAGTGAAATTAGTTGGAGGTAATCGATAATTTGCAGGCATCAATTGTTGCTGGTTAAGCTGTCAAGTCAGCATGATTTATTCTTTAATAATGAAATTTCGTGTCATGTCAAACCTGGTAGAAGAGGTAGTTGATAAAAATAAGAAAATAATTATTGAAGCTTTTGATAATCTTTAGGTATTTCATATGCAATGAGAAAGGCTTTGAGTTGCCTTGCTGAATTTGCTTTCATTCTTGAATAATGGATGGTATTTAGTTTTTTGAATTTTTCTGCGTCTTTCAAAGTTGACGAGGTTTGATCGTTTTATCTATTCAATTCATATGTGAGTTGGGTTCAGAACATTGGGACCCAAATTTTTACTTATAAATATTGTGAGCATATGAAATTTGTAAAGAGCTGGACCTTTTACAAGACGATGGGAGTGAGGCAATAAACACAAGCTATTTGATGCATCATTAGCATATCTCAGTAGGTATGTCATGGTTAGATTAGTTAGGAAGAACATACACGTGAATTGAACTCCACTTGGATGTTCTATCAAGGAGGTGTGATACCTTTTAGACCAATATGTTGATAGGTTTCAGACCAGAAGTAAAATTATTCTATTACTTATTTTGAAATAAAATTTCTCTTCTTAGTAGTTTCTGTAAAAGCCTTTTCTTTCTCCAATAGAATGCAATTCCTTTTCTCACAGAATGGTCGGGAGAGGTTCGTGCGGTTACCTACTCAAATGATGGCAACTCTGTTTCAGTAGTTTATCGTGTGACAATCTGTGGGGCTGATGGCGAGGTAATTAATAGAATCATTTTTTTTTTCCAAGAATGCACACAGATATTATGTTACTGCAGGTGCGTCTAATAGTCATTTTATAGGATTTTTTTTGCGAAAACTGCATTAGATATCTTTCTATTCCAAATATGTACAAATTTTGAATGCTACATAATTTTCACGTCATAGATGGATTTTTTTTGGGTGCTGCACTAATTTAATCTCATTTTCTTATGAATAGGCACATCGAGAATCAATTGGCACAGCCTCCATGAATGACACAGATCGTGGGGATCCTGTACAAAAAGCTGAATCAATGGCATTCCGTCGAGCATGTGCTCGTTTTGGGGTTGGACTTCATCTTTATCATGAAGAGTTGAATCCACCCAGTTCTGGCTCCTGACAGCCTCATATTTTGTCCACAAAAAATTGAGAGTTTTGAATCATGCTTTATTTCCACCGTGGAAGTTTATGATAGAATGATAAATTTTTGTAATGTATATAGTTAACTTGCACTTTGTTAATGTCGTGAGGAGTAAAGATATAGCTTTAGATAATAGGCGATCCATTTTGAAACAAGTTGACCAGTCTTGCATGCTACATTGGATTGGATTTTAGCTGGTTTTTGGATTTCCAGCATTTCTTAAGTCGGAGCCAAGTGCTGTCGTATATGAGATATGCATATCTGTCTATAAAAAGAAAACTAAACTTTGTGTAGGTACTAATTCTTGGAGTTCTATGAACTAATTTTGTGTTTGGTTTCTTTTCAAATTCGTTGTGTGGTTTGAATCCTGAGCATAATCTTGCTAAATGTCTTCTCTAATCAGATGGTACGGGCCTTGGATCTAACGTAGGGCTTCTGTCACTGTTTTTATTGTAAATTGTAGCAACCAACTTTCAAACTCTGGAACAGAATAAAAAGATACCTGCATTATGCCACTTTTGTTTTTACAATACGTGTAGTGAATACTTTGAAGCGATTTGGAATTTTGTGCAAGCTTTCCTCTTTGTATACGTAATATCGATTCTAATTTATATTAACATGTGAAGTCATTATCTTTCCAAGAATATGGTGCAATAATAAATTAATAATAATAATTCATTTCCAAATTTACCACCACGGCAGGTTACTATTGCATCTGTTGAGTTTCTGTTGATGATTAATTCTTGCATTTTCTACAATTTCAATTTTGTGTTTTCCTGAATCAAATTCCACTGCACTCTTTGGAACATATAACTACCTAACTTTTGGTGAATAATTAATGAAAAAAATGATTTTTAATATTCTAAATTGGCTGAAGTATTTTGGTTCCTGAATGTCAAAGTGGAATAAGGCTAAATATTTTTTTATCTGACCTACTTGGAACTACAAGGCAAGGGTCCATGTAGGGGGCTTTGGCTGTATTTAAAAAATAAGAGAGGTCTCATGAGATTTTTTTTGGGGCTAAATGATTATATAGAATCTTTTACTTTGAAGTAGGAGCATCTATTTTTTATCCACTTAATTTGAGCATCTGAAAAGATGCTGGGACTAATCCCACCAGCTTAGGGAAAGTCTTGTCACATGTCAACGATTTGCTCATCTTTCCCTACTTTAAAAAATAAAATTTACAAGGAAAACAAATTTCTCTTTTTTTAAATATTTTAAAAATTTAAAATCTCCTGAACTTTTACAAATATATAGGCCATAACTTTTAAGCTAGAATACATTATATGACTCATATGACTACTCACCCTCTAACATTCGTAAAAAAATCGTTAAAAATCTCAATGGCCATTGAGTCTATTTTGAAGGAAGCCCCATTCCATGAGATCCTAGTTGTTGTTTGCACATCATGCTCTGCACAATTGTCAAACAATCTTTACGGGAATCTTGTTGGCAATGGAATTGTTTTAAATGGAATTTGAATAATAATTAAATAATGATTTTTTTGATTAGTAATTAAATAATGAAATATTATTAATGCTAAAAAAATTAAATAAATAATATTATTAATATAATAAATAAACAAAGAAAAATTGTTAAATTATTATTTAATTTAATTACAAGATTATTACATATTTCTATCAAGTCCTCTATAGGTATGAGTTTAATATAATAAATGTAGATATTTCTCCTTAAAATGAAATATTGAAGTTGATGAAAGATCAACCCCACAGCTCCCAATAATCACTTGCATGCAAACATCTAATCACAAAAAGAGAAGCAAAAGTTATGGAGGTTGAAATTTTCATATTCATAGATGAGACAAATTTTGATGAGCAAAAAGGAGATGGCTATTATCAAAAGTGAATGAATATTTAATTACAAAGAGAGATTGTCCTTATAAAGGAGATCAAAAGCCTAATAGGTAACTAACTTAGGTTGCATGATAATAAAAGAATTAATTATTATATGCCCAAAGTTAGGTTTAAGTTAATTAAAGATAATAAATGAATAATTAATCAATATAATTTAATTAATAAGAATTTTTTTTATTACTCTAACAACCCTATTAAGATAAACTTAAGAAGCAACTAAAAACCTAGAAACTACTACTGAAAGTAAATTTGGGTCTTGACAACAAAGCTTTATGAGGTACCCAAGCACAAACAAATGTCTAAAAAGAGGAGACAAAAAACAATATGGGAAAAACCCTACTCCAAAAAGAGATGGAAAGAATGTTGAAAAAAACTAGTGAAGGATTGAAGAAGCCTCCAAACTAGGGAATGTTGTAGAAGATAGGAATAAAAGATGATAATGAAGAACACCACTGAAGCATATAGAAGCTGCAAAGCGCTATCAAAAGTAAATGTTAATTTAAAGAACCTCCACTAAAATAGATCTTGACCAGGTAGAGAAGACTATAATTTGCATCGAATGCGGATACACACAAAGGCAAACAATTGAACTCGAAGATATAGATGACATGAAACACCAAAGCCTGAAGAGCTGATCAATCAAACATGGAAGATTGCAACCAAAGTAAGAACAAAAAGAAGAGTGTCTATATGGTAAATGATTCATCTCATCGAAATGTATAGCTACGCAGTCATTGCATCCACCTAGTACATAGGAACAAAATATTAAACACATAGCTTAGTCCATCGAACCAAGGAAGCATGAGAAACAACAGAAGAATCCCCCTAATGCAGATAGGGGTGAGGTGACAAGCAACTGGAAAAGTGGGCCAAAAGAATTGCATGTCAAGGTACCACTATCAAGATGCACAAAAGAGTACATATGTATGTATTGAGGTGATCAATCTCAAACACGCCATGTGGCTAATGTCACATAAGAGAAGCTCATTAGGCAAATGAAGATGACAAACAAAGACAAAACATCAACTCCCCATGGCACTTTAATCAGATTAGTACATGTACAATAAGACACAAGATATGGTGAATCCTAAGAATACAATAATTTGTACGAGTGTCCTCAAATGACATTGATCAAATCAGAAGGCAAAATAAGGAAAAATAACTGAAATGAATATATAGATGGAATATGACACTTCATCTCAGTGCGTTTGCAAGAATGCATACAAATGATGTCTAAATAGACCAGAAAAGACATAAGGTTGATACAATAGATAGTACAAACCTTGACGAATCATCTGAAGTAACTGAATGGATCTGTGGACCTGAAACAATCAAGATATCTACCAAAATGCAAAAATGCAAAAGACTAAATAGAATGTGCATGGAGTAGGATTTGGAAAAACAACCAACATCATTGGAATAAGCTCTAAAATACCTTTCCAATGATATAAATAATTCCCAAATCAAAGATCAAATGCTCAAGATATGTCTCCCAGAGTGCAAAATAGAACCCCTAACTTTCATAGGAGAAAAAACCATTAAAAAAATTAAAACTAAAAAATACTTGTACTACTATGACAGGCTAAGAACTAGATTTCTGTTGATATCTCGTTTGTGGAAAACAGAGTTTGTATGCCAGAGATATGAGCAAAAATCTGAAGGTAGGTTTAAACAAGGCCTGAAGGAGTGATATGAGTGATGATGCAATGCTAACGTTAGCAAGTGACGAGCAATAAATTTGACGGTCAAATGGTCTTCTAGGCAAAAAAAAAAAAAAAAGCTAGAAAATGACCCCTATCGAAATAGAATCTAGTTGCCGAAAATAAAATAGGATGTCAAGAAAGGTCACTGTTGTCAGATCAAAGTGTTGGTGTTGAAAGAAAAATCTGGTGGCAAAAAATGAGCATGTGATTAAAAAAATGTCAAATCCCACTAGTGCCAAAAATTGCATTTAAGAAGGAAGGTGGGCCACTTGTGCGGCTATTGGATCACTCCCAAACCTCCTCAAATAACACAGAAAGGTCATGGGAAAAATGCAGACAAAGCATAAATCACAAAAAATACAACCAATGTCTAGAGGGCATCCTCCATAAAATACTTCTGCCCAAAGTTGGAATGCTTATGTTGCATTAACTGCAGAGGCACATGGAGAAAGATGGTCGTAGATGTCGAGAACAACCATTGGCATCTGTATGTCACATCAACCGTGGAACACGTAGTAGAGCAGCGTGGGGGACAAAGTGGGTCCGCTAAAAAGTATCATAAACAATCGAGTCCAGAAAAGTGCCACAAATATGGGCATCCAAATTCGTAAACCATAAGTTGAATTAGAATAACACTAAGAAATACAATGGCCCCATAGCTCGTGCCAATGTATAGGAGGGACCAACACACATAAAAAATGTTGCCCATATAAACAACGACCACTTTGAAAACAAAGTCAAAGGGGGGAGAATGCATACACAAACCCAAAACCAAGTAAATCACCCTTGTTTATCCAAAAAATTTCCACCAAGGAAAGGCACAATTTGTTGATTTGGATGGACTCGCAGTTGACTTGCACATGGTGCGGTCTTAAAAACTACTCCAATAAGGAAAAATGCATGCATCCAAAAACAAAATGTTGACATGGGGGTCAAGATATGTGTGTAGGTGTGAGCAAATGCAAAAAAAAAGGTTCCCAAACTATTTGTACAAATCCGCCTAAAAACATGAAACTGCCATGACCCCCAAAACAATGGGCCTCGTTAACAACACGTTTGTATACATGTCTTAGTAGAAGACGTGTAAGCCTAAAAAGAGGCCCAATCACCCAAAAAAGGAGTTGAGTCACCGAGGGGGTCATGCTTGGTGTGGGACTTGAGGGGCGTGAGTAGGCCATGGGGCTTGAGAGGCATATGTATTTTGTGACTTTGACCATTAAGATCGCAACCCATGCCCAAGCATTGAATGTGTTGATGCATAACTCTAGGACAGAAACATTTGCATGACAAGACAGGACCCACAGAGGGTATAGGGGCCCACCCCAATAAAAACTTTATGCCCTCGTACATCGAAGCGCATGTCTCCAAAAAAAGAGAGCCTCATCTATTTTGAAAAAAAGATGCCTCCCTTTGACATGCGATTCATAAAAGGATGTATTTTTTTCAATAAAAAATCAAAAAATTATACTCGATGCTTAGAAAATAACTTTTTTAAAAACAAATATATCGTCACCTTGGCATTTGTGCCCAGGTCAAAATGCCCTGGGTGCAAAAAAAATTGTCTTTGATTTCAAAAGCGTCCAAATTGGACATATTTTATATGGAAATAAGGATTTTTGAGTGCTCTTAGCTCAACGGTGATGTTTGTTTAGGCTCAAAGTGCTCTGAAAAATAGGTCCTCCCCTGATCCAATACAAAATCCTCTAAAAGACACATATCTAAAAACCGATGCCTAATCTCTCACAAACAAAACATGGGCATGGAGATCTAGAGTTCTGATACCATGTTGAAGTTGATGAAAGATCAACCCCATAGCTCCCAAGAATTACTTGCAAGCAAACACTTGTGTCACAAATAGAGAACCAAAAGCTACGGAGGCTGGAACTCCTAGATCCATAGATGGGACATTCTTAATGGGCAAAAAAGAGATTGTTATTATCAAAAGTGAATGAATATTTAATTACAAAGAGAGATCATCCTTATAAAGGAGATCAAAAGCCTAATAGGTAACTAACCTAGATTGCATGATAATAATTAATAAAAGAATTAATTATTATATGCCCAAAGTTTAGCTTAAGTAAACTAGAGATAATAAGTGACTTAATGATTGAATCAATATGATTTAATTAATAAGAAAAACTTTATTACTCTAACACAAAATATAGATGATTACACTTCCCTTAGAATCATGATTGTTTGTAGGAAGTGAATTATTTTTGAATTAGTAAACCCAAGTTTTGAAGGGACATGAAACACTTTACAAAATGAGTTTTAGAGGGACCTAAAACCCACATTTGGAGATATTCAAGACTATCCACAAAAATAAATAGTCCAAAGACAAAACTAAGCAAAACCAAGGAGTACGAGCCCCCAACCAAGACAAAGTGTTGCGAGGCCAAAAGATAAAATAATTGAAAGACCAATAAGTAAACCAATCGAACTAGATTCAGTTAAGATATTGATTTTCCCTTGTGGGAGCGAAGCATCATATCAAAAGAGGATTGGAGAAATTTAGATTTCTTACTTTTGACTGTGATCCAACCTTCATCAACCCTAGCAACAACATCTTGCCAAGAAGTTGAATCCAACACAAAAGTTCACCCACCAACATAAGGATTTGAAGAAGGGCCAACATGAGCATGTGAAGCAGAGACAACAAAAAGTGGAGAATCTGAGAGAAATCCAACACAAACCTAAGAAGTGTGCCAACAACCAGCATACAAGAGAAACCAACATACTTCAACTGATCTACAAGAATGTCAACATTTTTAGGAGCAATCTCACACTCTTAGGAAGAAGTAGCAATATGACCAACATAACTCCCATTGTTCACTGACATGGCAAGGGAAAAAGAGACAACAACCACACCAATTAGTTGAGAAGAAGCAACAAAAAGACCGTAAGGGCTCTCACCAACCAAGGTCACGACGGGGGAGAAGAGTTAGCAATCACACCAACAACCTAAGATAGGGTAGCCTCAACACTTGGAGATTCATGTGCATCCACTTGGGAGAAGCTTTTCTTCCTAAAATAGTTGTGTTTAGAAGAAGCACCTTGTCACCATGATACACTTTTTTTTTTCTATCTCACGCTGAGCAATGTTCCAAATTCATAGTTGAAGGCTTTGATTGGATTATGTATCATGTTGAATGGTATTCAATGTAAAATGTAATGTGATTGTGCAAGCTCCTAAAGGGAACTATTTGTATATGATGTAAATTGATTCAAAGTAATGCAATGGGAATGGGTGGTACTAGGTGAAATAAGAGGGAAAACTATGCTCAAATTTGTATATGTCATACACATTAAGTGAAGTACATTATGATTGTAATTCTTTATTCTCTCATGTAAATAATCTTAGTTACAGAGAGTTATTTATACTACTTGTTCATATTTTATTGATATAGACCTAGATTATGCAGATGTATTGGAAGAAGAAAGATTTATTGGTAAATATTTAAAAAGAGTACTATGAAATAATTGATCAATATAGGAATTTGTGAGAAAATGAATGGTTATATTTTTCACTAAAGTTAAAGGTAATTTGACTAGTGTTGTTAGATAAATGATTTTATTATAAGAAACAATGTTAGAAAAAATAGAATAGTAATGAAGTTGCAACTATTGGATAGTTATATGTTACTAAAATGAGAAATGAATTGCTAGTATTAAGGAATGATTGTCATGTTAGGAAATAAGAAGGGACACAATTTAATGTGAAATGGGAATAGTGAACTTAGAAAATTGATTAGTTATGATAGATTGTTAATTTATGTTTAAGGAAAATAATGAACTATGAACAATCATTTGGTGCATTAAAATGAATCTAGGGTGATGGAAGTTCATAGGATAGTGTATTTCTTAACGAATGTTTATCTCTACCTTAGTGTTTAAATTAAATCGATACAGAGGATAGATTTGTGTAGTCCACTTGAGATATTCCAACATGGTAGAATCAAATACTTTTTGGTCTCCGTGATGTTGGTCCCAAAAGACTTTTCTTTGTAACTCTTATGTGTCTTTCTTCCATTGTGTTGTAGTTCTATTTCCTTTAGATAATGATGATATTTTATATTTGACATAATTTTTGACATTATTATATGATCATATTGACCCAAAAGTTGGTAGATGCTCCATGTGCTCTTTCTTTTTCTTATGTGCATAATTCCCTTGATGTGTCTTGCTTGGGGTCATTTCACAGTGGAAATGTGTCTAGTGCTAGGTGAAATAAGAGGGAAAACTATGCTCAAATTTGTATATGTCATACACATTAAGTGAAGTACATTATGCGATTTGATTGTAATTCTTTATTCTCTTATGTAAATAATCTTAGTTATAGAGAGTTATTTATACTACTTGCTCATATTTTATTGATATAGACCTAGATTATGCAGATGCATTGGAAGAAGAAAGATTTATTGGTAAATATTTAAAAAGAGTACTGTGAAATAATTGATCAATATAGGAATTTGTGAGAAAATGAATGGTTATATTTTTCACTAAAGTTAAGGGTAATTTGACTAGTGTTGTTAGATAAATGATTTTATTATAAGAAAAACTATTAGAAAAAATAGTATAGTAATGAAGTTGCAACTATTGGATAGTTATATGTTACTGAAATGAGAAATGAATTGCTAGTATGAAGGAATGATTATTATGTTAGGAAATAAGAAGGGACACAATTTAATGTGAAATGAGAATAGTGAACTTAGAAAATTGATTAGTTATGATAGATTGTTAATTTATGTTTAAGGAAAATAATGAACTATGAACAATCATTTGGTGCATTAAAATGAATCTAGGGTGATGGAAGTTCATAGGATAATATATTTCTTAATGAATGTTTATCTCTACCTTAGTGTTTAAATTAAATTGATATAGAGGATAGATTTGTGTAGTCCACTTGGGATGTTCCAACATGGTAGAATCAAATGCTTTTAAGTCTCCATGATGATGGCCCCAAAAGACTCTTCTTCGTAACTCTTATGTGTCTTTCTTCCATTGTGTTGCAGTTCTATTTCCTTTAGATAATGATGATATTTCATATTTGACATAGTTTTTGACATATTATTATATGATCATATTAACCCGAAAGTTGGTAGATGCTCCATGTGCTCTTTCTTTTCTTATGTGCATAATTCTCTTGATGTGCCTTGCTTGGGGGCATTTCACAGTGGAAATGTCTCTAGTGGATTCATGCACGCTTTCGTTAACACCATTGCACTCGTTGAACCAATAGCGATTATTTTAACATGGGAACATTCACTCCACTCACATTTTTCACACAATCACTACAATTATTGGCAATTTTGGATCCCTTATTTGACTACTAATGGTCTATAAGACACGATTCCTTAAATTTTCTAATCCCTTATTAGACTACAAAAAATCTATACGACTTGATCCCTTGCATTATTGGATCCCTTATTTGATTACTAATAGTTTGTAAGGCTTGATTCTTGTATCCTCTTTAGACTATTAATGGTCTGTAAGACTTGATCCTTGTATTTGCATTTTTTTATCCATTAAAGGATACACATCCTTATGCTTGGATCATCTTGTTAGAAATAATAGTCCACCAAGATAACTGAGAGGGGGGTTGGGTGGTGGTGGCGGGGGTGGCGGGGGGGGGGGGGGTGGTGAATCAATTATCCAATTAAAACATTTATCAACCTTGATTAATCTTAACCATTCAATCAAAGTAAACATCAACCATAACAAGATGCACATACACAATTACACCAAATTTATTAACTAGGGAAACCCTTGATCAAAGAGAAAACCCTACTGGAAATGATGCCCACAAAGATATACTATATACATTCCTTGTTAAAGGATGGACCCTGTTAGGAGTCTATAAACACATTCAATACATAAGAGTCCCTATTAGGAGACTTTGAGTCCTTGTTAGGAGATTCCAATCCTATTAGAAGTTGTGCCAACCTAGTTAGGAGTTGTAGAAGGCAGAAGGACCCATTGTCCAAATAGCTTCTGGGGCAAGACCACTAAACTTCATTGTCCAACTGATCTCTCAACTATTCCTTGCAGAATAATTTTTTGTATTGTGCTTTATCCTCTTTCCTGTGTCCTGTCAACTAGACCAATCACTGTCAAACCTTGTAGACTAGGTCACAAACCTCAGATCCAAATAAAACTTTGGCAATGAAGTTTTCTCCAACTTTTCTATGCTCTGCTTATCCTCACATATCAACTTGTTTCTCTTCTATTTTTCTCTTCGTGCTTCATGTAATAGTTCATACATAACAAAGGAAAATGTTCTTCCTTTATACTGAATCCATCAAACAATTCCCTGAGTCGACGATGACACCTTCTCAATTAATTGTAATAGGGCCTTATTAAGAGCACGTTATACTTAGCAATAACATCAATTTGTCGCCTTGTAACTTGAATAACTTTTTGTATGTGTAATATTATGACAAGATATCTTAGCCACATAATTTCCAACATGTCTTCTACATGCTTTTAACCTTTCTTCTCAGGATAACAACTCTGCTAAGAGATATAACAAGTTTACTAGAACATGCTTTTCTAAACTCTATCTCAAAACAATCTTCACCAAAACTTGCATAACTTCTTCTAGACTTAATATCTTTTGCTCTTGAAGTTAGTTGCATATACTAGACACTTAGTAGTATCTCCCTTTAACATTGCTAGTGAAAATACTCAATGATCTGTCCGTACCAACTTGATCTTTTTCATTGTTCTTTTGTTAGATACCACCGAAAATTGCTATGTTGACATCAATGACAAGCACAGTCATGAATGTAAAATATCATCAAAGTAATGATCTAATCATGTTTCTATAATACTCCCCCATAGGAATATCATCAAAATTCATGCTTCCAACACATCTTTTGGAATTCTCTTCTTGTGGACACGAGTCTTTGAAGGAACATCCTTGATGGGTTGACTAGTATGCCACATCCACTTACTAGGCTATCTATTTCATCTTTTGTTACAACATGCCTTTGGTGTGATTCATTGTGGGAAACATAAATATTATTGAGCAAGTTGATCATACTCTTTTTTTTTTGTTTCCATCAATGATATCTCTCTTGTCTTGATTATGGACCTGACAAGGACCCAAGTTTATTAGGGGCTTGATTGCTTCTCTGTCTTCTTAGTCTTACTAAGATTATCTTATGTTTTCATCTACTTTATTGTGAGTATGAGTTTGACTCACATGCCCACTAAAGTGGCGTCTAAGTGTACCATCTTAGAATTGAATCACTTCCTTTGAAAGATCTTTTGGCCCTCCCTTTAATGATCTCCTACATTCATGTATGCACTTATGCTCTAATTGCTCCTCTTCTCGAGTTTCTATCCCATTTTTGGTAACGCTTTTTGCATTCCCAAGAGCATAGAAGCCATCATGAGTTCCAAAAACCTTATGTCAAGGGTTGAGGTAGTCCCTTACACTTAGTTAAGGGAAGGCCACCCCTTGATGTGAGTGGTTTTCCTTGAATTTCAAGCATATTTTAGGTTTATTAATTTTTTTTCCCGCCTAGTGCAATTGACCTTTTGGAATTTTATTCCAAAATTAGTATAAAATGAGGCTTAATCACTTCAATTTAACATCCATGATTTCTAAGAGTAATGTATACATTACATTGTGATGCTGCTATTAGGATTTGACTACATAGTTTTTTGAATCAAACTCGTTGACCCATATTTCATGAGTAGTGGGTCATACGAACCCATCTCTCATGAGAATGATTGGAACTCTTAGCACTAATTGGATCTTCATATGAACCCATCTCCATGAGAATGATTGGAATTGATGAAGGGTGCTCCCCTTAATACCATAAACACATAGTAGAAACAACAAATAATGCGAGAACAAAATATGGACTTCTTATTTTCACCACTAATGTTGAATTACAGAATTCACAAGTATAATATGCTAACCCACATGGGCACCTTCATTATAGTAATCTGCAAGACTAAGCTGTGAACTACCACCCAGAGCTATCCTAGACAATTTTTGGGCCTTTCTTGAATAGGCAATTTTATGCTGCCTAGTAAGGTTCTAGACATTCAAAATTAATACCTAGGGCCAACAAACCCTAACAATACATATAGAGTCGACCAAATACATCTTTGACAATTATTTTAGAAATTTTGAGTAGTCCAACTTTAGAAGGCCATAACACTCAAACCGTTGCTTTGATTGGCTATTATAACCACTTTTCGAAAACACTAGCTCTTGATCTACACGCTTGAAACAATACAAGCGCCCTTCCATCGAATTTCTTGACCTCATTCGGGGCCTCTAAGGCCTTCAAAATTGAGTTCAAAGATTTTTCTCCAAAATTTTTGATTGAATATTTGCAATAACTTCTCTAATACTTAAGATGGAAAATGAGATTTTTATGGTAGGCTTATAATTCTAAAATGAAGCTTCATGTAGAAAATGAGAACATTCCAAGCTTGTATGACAAACTTACTAAAAATAGAAAGTTACTAGAAATAGAAACCCCCTATCTGCTAGTCCTTATTAAAATAGAAAAGCCTAGAAACAAAAATATTTTTGGGTGATGCAAGATTTCTCTTAAACCCAGGATGCTCCTGCATCAGACACTCGGGTTAATTTGAGAAGTGACTTCATCATGTCTCAGGTGTTCAGAGGAAAACCAAGACAATTAACCTCCTCCCTTGCTAGCCATGATGAATCCTCTACTAACCTCCCTTTATATTTGACCAGGTATTCCTCATAAGTTTTGTTCCTTGTACTTTTTCCAACACGACTATCTAGTATCTCCTCAATCTCCTTTGTAGCTGAACTAGTTGCTGGAATACTCCACTGCGCTTCTACAACTTCATCTCCATCACCTCCTTCATAATACCCTATGAAATCTAAAATATTAAATACTGATGAAATATTCAATTCAACAGGAAAGTCCACTTCATAAGCATTTCCAGAATCACGCCTTTTCACTATCTTGTGTGGTCCAAACTTCTTCATTTTCAAATTATTATATGTACCCACTGGAAAACACTTCTTTCTCAAATGAACCATGACTTCATCTCCAATATGAAAATCCTTATACCTCCTTTCACATCTTCCTTAGCCTTGTACTATGTATTCATCTTTATGATATGCTTCCTCACCTCCTCATGGATGTTCTTCAAATGTTCAACAAATTCTTCTGCTTCAACACTACTTATCTCTCCTTTATCTAGTTGCCGCAATTTAGAAGCATTTTTGGGACTACTCCCATATACAATTTGGAATGGTGATTTACCAGTAATCTTGTTGATAGAATTATTATAAGCAAATTTTACTTGTGGTAAAATCAGATCCCATCCTTTTGGTTTGTCTCCAACCAAACATCTCAGTAAATTTCCCAAACTCCTATTCACAACTTCTATTTGTCCATCCATTTGTGGATGATGTGATGAACTAAACTTCAAATATATCTTCAATTTCTTCCATAATGTATGCCAAAAATACCCAACAAATTTGGTATCTCAATCTGAAAGTATACTCTTTGACAGACCATGTAGTCTCACCACTTCTCTGAAAAACAACTCTGCCACATGAACAACATCACTAGTCTTCTTGGAAGGATTAAAATGTGCCATCTTTGAAAACCTATCAACCACCAAAAAATTAGAATCATGCCCTCACCGAGTCCTTGGTAATCTAAGAACAAAGTCCATGCTGACATCCTCCACGACTTCTATGGTACAGGTAATGGTTGATACAACCCTATATTCTGCTTCACTCCTTTCATTGTCTGACATATTCTGCAACTCTGTACAAACTTCTTCACATCTTACTGTAACTATGGCTAGTAATAATTCTTAGAAACCAAAGAATTGGTCTTATCTTTGCCAAAATATCCAACCAATCCTTCACTATGCTTCTCCTTGATGAGATTCTTTCTCATTGAACTTCTTGGAATGCACAAGTAGTTTCCTTTGAACAACATAATATCTTGGATCATGAAATCCAACCACCTTGTCTTATCAAGTGTAACAGGTTTTGTACAAGCCTTCCACACTTTACCAAAATTAGGATCATCTAGAGACAAAGTACTGATTACCTTGAACCCAACCACCTCTATATGCATTTCTAACATCAAAATTTGTCTTCTACTAAGGGCATCCACAACTAAGTTAGACTTTCCACTCCTGTGTTTCAAAACAAATGTATAATTCTAGAAAAAATTGACCCACTTCAAATGCCTTTGGTTTGATTTTTCTTGACTAATCAAATATTACAAAAAATGATGATCAATATAAAAAACAAACTCCTTAAGAAGAAGATAGTGTCTCCAATTCTTCAATGCTTGAACTATAGCATAAAATTCTTGATCATAAACAAAATATTTTCTTTTTGCACCATTCAACTTCTCACTAAAATAAGTAATAAGTTTACCTTCTTAGCTCAAAACAACTCCTATTGTAGTACCACTAGCATCATAGTCTACTTAAGTCACCTTGTTAAAATCAAAAAGTGCTAAAATAGGCTGCTCAGTAACTTCCTATTTCAACGAATTAAAACTCTTATCTACTCCTACAGTCTACTCAAATTCTTTCCTATCCCTTCTCATTATTTTAGTCAAGGGTCCATAAATACTTCTAAAACTTCTTATGAACTTTTTGTAAAAACTAGCCAATACATTAAAAGATCTTACCTCTGTCACACTTCTTGAAGTAGGCCATTCAAGGATAACCTTCACTTTCTCTAGGTCCATTTTTAGACCTTTTGTTGAGACTACAAATACTAGGTACACCAACTCCTCCTTTACAAAACTGCACTTCTTTAGGTTTATCAACAACTTTTCTTCCCTCAACTTATCAAACACCTTGCGAATATGAATCAAATGCTCCTCCAATGTATTACTAAAGATCAAAATATCATCTAGGTAGACTATGGCATACTTACCCAAAAACTCCTTCAGTACCTCATTCATGAGCCACATGAAAGTGCTCGATGCATTGGTTAGCCCAAAAGAATGACTAACCACTCGTACAGTCATTTTGTCTTGACAATAGTCTTCTACTCATCACCTTCTCTGATACAAATCTGATGGTACCCACTCTTCAGATCTATCTTTGTGAAATAGTCAGCTCCACTCAAATAGTCCATAATATCATCCATCCTTGACAATAGAAATTTGTACTTGATTGTGATCTTGTTGATAGCATGAGAATCTGTGCACGTTCTTGATTCTCCATTCTTCTTTGGTGCTAATATGGCTGGTACAACACATGGACTTAGACTCTCTAAAATCAACCCCTTTTGCAATAACTCATGAACTTGCCTATTCAACTTTTCGCTTTTTGTTGGTGTCATTCTATGTGTTGCCTTGTTTGGAAAGTTGGCTCCTAGAACCAAATCCTTTTGGTGATTGATCTTCCTCACTAGGGGCAATCCATTAGGTACATTATTTGATACAATATCATAAAACTCTCCCAACATATCTACAACTTTTGTAGGTACATCCTCTACTTCTTCTTTACTATCTTTTGGAATTATAGAAAGCACATATGCTCATGCTTCAGACCTTTGAGAAACTCTTTTCCATCAACAAAATATATTTTGGTAGCACTACATGTATTTTCTTCTTTCTCCTTCAATGGCTTCAACTTATGCTTCACTCCATCCTTGGTCAGAATGTAGGTATTTTCTCACCCATTGTGTACAACATGTCTGTCAAACTACCATGGCCTACCCAACAACATATGACATATGTCTATAGGTATGATATCACAAAGTACCTCATCTTGGTAGATTCCAATCTTGAACTTCATTGAGCACTGCTCATTGACCATGACCTTATGGTCATCTTGCACCCACACAATAAAGTATGAACGCCAGTGTTTTTCCCTCTTCATATTCAACTTTGTGACCATATTTTCTAATACCAGATTGTCGGTGCTTCTACCATCAATGATCACACCACAACACTTATCTTCACATCTGCACCTTGTGTGAAACAATCTCCTTCTTTGATCAGGTTTATTCTCACCACTCAACATGACTCTTTTGATAACTAGGACATCTTCTCTTTTAGCATCTTCAGAATGTGATGATCTAGCATTTTCGTCAACATGTGCAACTCTAGCCTAGCCTTCTGTTCTTTGATCTATCCTTCCTTGGCACTAGGAACATTCAAATGCACCATGCCCTTCTTCTCCATAATGAAAACATTTCCCAAGGAAGCCTCCTCCTCCAGATCCTTGTTCTCTTCCTCTTCCTCTTTGATCTCTATTACTCTAATCATGGAAACGATTGGAATTGTTTCCCCTCTAGTTTTGACTACTACTTCTAGCCTCATCCTTGTTCTTCTGATCATCATTATGACCACCATAATATCATCTGCGAGGTCTTCCACCATGACCTCTTCCACTATTCTTGTTGTCAAACTTCTTGGTTAGTTTCTCCTCAATTCTTAGGGAAAACTGGTATGCCTCCTCAATATTGTTCATTCGAACTAGACTTAGCTCATCCTAAATACTTGGCCTTAACCCATTAAGATATTAGGTCACCTTCTCCTTATCAGCTTCTACATGGCCGATTCTAATGAGAACTTGGTAGAACTCTTTGGTATAGTCTTGAATAGATTTTCCCACTTTCTTCAACCCTTGCATTTTCTTCAATAGATCAAGCTCATAATTCACGGGAATGAATTGACGCTTCAGTTTAGCTATTATTCGATCCCATTTGGTGATTTTTTCCTTTCCCTTTCTGTTTTGCTTCAACTGAACCTCTTGCCACCAGATCTTTGCATGTCCCTTCAGTTTCACCTTCACAAACTTGAACCTATTAGGATTCTCAATATCTTCATACTCAAAGTACTCCTCCAACTCATTAATCTAATCGATCAACTCCTTTGGGTTAAGATTTCTAGAAAATGTGGGAACCTCAAACATAGTTCTTTTTCAAATCTTGGAGATGGCCTTAAAAAGTCTCTCTTCCTTTGGGTTTAGAACTGCCTCTGCTTTGACATTTCCTTCTTTTTCGTCCTCATCATCACTTTCATCTCTTACGAAAAGATTTATTCCTTTGCACATTGTTTCTTCCATTGATTGCATTTTTCTTTGGAGGGCTCTAAAACCCTCAAGTGTAACACCTACAACTCTTCTGCCACACTCTCTTCATAGAGGCATTTTTGCACTTTCACTAAAACCCTTGTGCAAACTCCCTCATAATCAACAATCTATCTATACGCTCAACCCAAACCACACTCCTGGTGCGAATTGCCTCATAGTATGTGATCTACCCACACACTCAAGAAATATAGCTCTCATACCACTTGATGAAGGACACTCCCCTTAATACCATAAACACATAACAGAAACAAAGAAACAACAACAAATGTGAGAAAAAAATATGGACTTCTTATTTGCATCGCAAATGAAAAATTATAGAATTCACAAGTACAATATGCTAACCCACATGGGTGCCTTCATTATAGTAATCTACAAGACTAAGTTGCGAACTACCACCTAGAGTTGTCCTAGACAATGTTTAGGCCTTTCTTAAATAGGCAATTTTATGCCACCTGAGAAGGTTCTAGACATTCAAACTTAATAACTAGAGTTTACATACCCTAACAATATATATAGAGTTAGCTAAATACATCTTCGACAATTATTTTAGAAATTTTGGGTAGCCCAATTTAGAAGACCATAACTCTTGAACCGTTGCTCTGATTGGCTATTATAGTCACTTTTTGGAAACATCAACTCCTGATCTACAAGTTTGGTGTAGTACAAGAGACATTCTATCAAGTTTTTGGACCTTAGCTGTGGCCTCTAAGGCCTTCGAAAATGAGTTCAAAGATTTTTCTCCAAAAATTTCCATCAAAAAACCACATTAACTTCTTCGATACTTAAGCTGGAGCAATGATATTTTTATGGTAGACTTATAATTCTAAAATGAACCTTCATGTAGAAAATGAGATCATTCTCAACTCATATGACAAAATTACCAAAAATAGCTAGTTCCCAAAAATAGTAACCCCCCTGTCTACTAGTCCTTATTAAAATAGAAAAGGCTGAAAACAAAAATATTTTTGGGTGATGCAAGATTTCTCTTAGACCCAAGATGCTCCTACATTAGGAACACTTAGCACTCACTAGATCTATATCCAATGAATTCTAAGTGTTCCAATCATTCTCATGAGAGATGGGTTTGTAGGAACTACTACTCATGAAATATGGGTCAATGAGTTTGACTAAAAAACTACATAGTTTAATCTTTATAGAAATATCGCAATTTGAATTGCTGTGGAAAATATCTCCTATTTATCAATACATTACATTTGTAAGCTATCTTTGAGCACCCATTTACAAGATTGATTCAAGACATCATCCATTTAAGAAAGCTTTCAAGGAGCATTTCAAGAGCATGTCTTTATTCATGGATCTATGATTTTGGTATTAGTGAATCTATTTGCATTTGTGGAGACATCCTACATGATTCACCATTATAATCATATTACAAGCATTGATACATCTTTGTAGAGAATAGATCTGAATCCTTCCACATAGGTTTTACAAGTAAGGTAAATACTTGTATTTTGTCTTGTTCTTTACATGCTTTACTTTTTAAGGTTGATTAGTCAACTGAGGCAAAGTCCCATTCCCCCCCTCCACCCCCCAATAATAATAATAATAATAATAATAATAAAATGCATTTTTATTACTTGAAGGTGTAGATTTATAGATTTTAGAGACAAACAATATGAAATTTCAGATGAGGGCTTTTGGTTATAGGTTCAAATATGGAGCTCCAAACTTTGTGCACGATAAGTAAGGGACAAGCTTGTCTCTTACCCAAGTCATTCCTGACCCATCTCAACCAAGACTTGGAAAGTCATCCATGTCCTTTGGCCCTTAGATGTGTAGAATCCAAAGATCTTGGTTTGCAAGTTAATAATCCAAAATAGTTGCAATCCATTAGGTTGTGCCAATCTAGTTTGAGCCCCTTTGAATGATTGTTCTTGAAGGTCCTTCTTTCACTATCCTTTAATGTGACATAATAATTTCAACATCACAACCAAACATAAACATCCGTAAACATTCTTAAATTTTTATGTTAGACCTCACTATTTAAACTTTTTTATTAGCAAATCAAAAGTCAACTATTTTTATATTGTTTTTTTAGCTAAAGTATACATGCAAATTATTTAACTATATATATATATATATATATATATATATATATATATATATATATATATATATATATATATATATATATATATATATATATATATATATATATATATATATATATATATATATATATATATATATATATATATATATATATATATATTCATTTGATTGATTGGCTACAAACTTCAAGTGATAAGGTTGATTTTTGTAAGTTATTAGTCTTCAGAACTTAATATGGAAATATGAATTGTAAGTTTAATGTTTATGTTAGCATGTGCAATTTTAAACATGATTCATTTATAATTTGACATAACATTTCTATTTCAATTTCAACCAAATAAAAAATAAGAGTATTTGTATCTATAGTTTTTTTGGTTTTCATCTTACTTGTTATCTTAATGGTTTCAAAGCACTTTATAGTAAAAATTATGGAGGGTGTTATATACAAATTAGAATGCTTTCTATCGTTGCTCATTAGTATTATGATAACTAAGAGAAAAGAATCATAAAAAATAAACACACAAGCACTAAAATGAGTTATATAAATTGTAACATTTGAATTTAAATCATAATTATTTTAAAATGTTATAACTATTGTGTAATATAATAATTCAAATAATTATTTGAAATCAAAAAGAAAAACTTGCAAGCAATCAAATGTCTATGAATGCAAACTAAAAGTTATGAAATTCACATACAATATCCACTATAAAAATAATATATTGTCCTATTTAGAACCAAGAACAAGAAATAATTCTCTTAAAATTTCTATTGTACATTGCTAAAGTGTCTGAAATAAGAAAACTATCTTATTCCCATATATTGTATATACTATTGTAACACTCAATTAATCTCTATGCCACCTTCTTGTCATACATGGCTTCTTGTCATATACATGCTCTTCATTATTAACCCCATTAAATTAGTACTACTACACATTTCATTCTCAATTTGATATTATCACTAATTTGACATATTTGATTAAATATGAGTATTTATTATATTAACATTGTAACTTTTCAAATGTGACTTAAAATAAAATAGATTGTTGTAGTAATTTTATTTCTTTATTTTTCATTGATCAAACTAACAAACACCCACAAATTTTACCTCCACCATGCTTAGAAATTCAAATTAAAAAAAATTATAGCATATCGATAATTTCTTGGAGATGAATATTTTTCAAACACTACTCTAAATTAGAATGAGTGCTTACTATTGGTTTCATATTTCACATTGCTAAGATTTGTAACTATATCTTACAAAGGTTAACTAATTTATTTAGTTCTAATCTATAGATTGCAAGATAACTTTAGTTGGTCTCTTTCATGCTTATGCATTTTATAGAATAACTTAATTCAAGGTCTTGCATGCTTATCCTTTCCACTTTTGGACATCTCAATGATAAGGTTTGTTGCATCTAAGCTATGAATATACTGGTTTTAACATTTTAAGATTTTAACTCCTAAAAATATAGATAAGATACTCTTGAAAAAAATGTAAGACAATTTTGCTTTTGTTGCAGCATATTTCATCTTCAATTTTTTTATTATAAAATTTTAAATTTTGTGTTGTTAGAATTCTTGCAACAAGACACTCTTTGTTATGCTATAATGTTGTTGTAGGTCCAAATAAAATATGAGAATACAATTCTCTTAGTGCTTAGCTATTGATTGCATCTAAGTTCTAAATATACTTGTTTTAACATTTTAAGATTTCAACTCCTAAAAATATTGACAAGATACTCTTGAAAAAAAGGAAGACAATTTTACTTTTGTTGTAGCATATTTCATCTTTAATTTTAATTTTAATTTTTAAAATAAATTTTGTGTTGTTAGAACTCTTGCAACAAGACACTCTTTGTTATGGCTATAATGTTGTTATAGGTCCAAATAAAATATGAGCGTACAATTCTCTTAGTGCTTAACATTGTAAAGTTTCATTATCTTTGGGTCTTATTATTTTTTTGACTAAACAATATGGTAATTGATCTCCCTTGAAAACAAAAATGTACACAACAGTTCTTGTATACTTGTTATTACTTTTATTTGACTCAACCTATCTTTCTATTGCTTCCTTGTTAAATATTGGTATTGCATTTTCCTAAGGTACATTGCAATGTCTAATAATATATCAAATTTGGACATATCGATCTTACACTTATATATTTCTCAAAACTATATACAATCTATTTTATTAATGTAGCTTCCGACATGCATAGTTGGCACACTATCACTCTTTATATTTGTTTTAGTTTTCCAAATTTTTCATTACCTCACTTGATCATAACTCTAGTAACATTACACTATTGATAGGAACATATATAAATATAAAATATGTTGAAGTTGATAAAAGATCAACCCCACAACTCCAAGAATTACTATATGCAAAAACCTGTCATAGAAAGAAAGGAGCAAAGCTATGGAGGATGGACTTCATAGATCCATAGAGGAGACATTCTTGATGAGTTTTAAGAGAAATTTCTATTAATAGAAAAATGTTGTTGTGTTGTAAATTACAAAGAGAGATTAATCCTTATAAAGGAGATCAAATTTGTAATAATGAATCTAACCCAGGTTGCATGATAATAATTAATAAAAGAATTAATTATGATATGCCTAAAGTTTAGCTTAAGAAAAATAGAGATAATAAGACACCACCTTATTACTCTAAAAAACTCCCTTAAGATAAACATAGAGAGTAGCTAAAAACCCTATAAACTACTATTGAAAGTAAACTTGGGTCCCAAAAACAAGGCCTCATGAGGTACCCAAGCACAACCAAATCTTTGTAAAGAGGAGAAAAAGAGAAAACCACATGGGAAAAAATCTACTCCACAAAGAGATAGAAAGAACTAGTGAAGTACCGAAGAAGCCTCCAAACTAGAGAATGTCCTAGAAGATAGGAACAATAATAACGACCATGAAAGACATCATTGAAGTGTGTAGAAGTTGTCAAGTTTTAATCTCCCTAATTTTTAAGGTTAAATTTAATAAATAATATTAATAAAACAATATCTAATAAATAAATATTACAATCCATTACTAAATATATTATTTTATCAAATCAATATAATCTAGTATTATTAATTGATATATAATGATAATACATAGACTTACTCTTACATAAATCTATCATTATTACAATAATAATGATATATTATTATTATAAATATACTTTTAATGTAAGAATATACAATTAATATAATTTAATAATGCAATGATTACATGCATTTAGTAATAAATCTAACTACATATTATAATTAAAATATAAATATTTTTAATATAAATCAAAGTGCTAAATGTTAAGTTATAAATCAAAATATAAACTAGCACCTTATATCATATGCTCAACATACATGGAAGAAGATCAACATCTAATCACATACCAAACTGGTGCGAAACATAGTCATGTTGAACCAATCACTTTGAATTCATAAGGGATGTATACATATATATGGTAGTCATCAACAAAACCAAGCACGACAAACAACTAAAGATTATTAAAATAACAAGAATGGAGCAGACTCTGATAAAAGAGATGACAACGGTGAGAGGCTTAGTCTGGTGGAGAGAAGGATCAACACCCTCGAAATCTACAATCATAATCTCTCGAATAAGATGATTTCGATGCTAAGCTCCATTAACAGCAAGATCATATCCTTAACAGGCTAGATCAAAGATAGAGTTATGAAGGATGATGAGGATGGCAAAGACAAGGAAGAAGCTAGAATGGGGGTCGATACCGCAAAAGACAACATAAAAAATGGTCAGGACCAGGGGGATCAAAGGGCGCTCTAGCAAGAGGCAGAGGAGAACAAGATGGCCTGTGAGGCAGCTCAGGTCATGCAAGACCTGGAGAGAAAGAACGAGGACTAATCCTCTACCTATTCTTTTGTTTTTTTCTGTGCCTTTTTTTGGCTTTTTGTAAGGGCTTTTGCCCTGGTCATTTCATGCTGTTTTTGTACCTGGCCTTTTTTTGGTTTTTGTCTATCGGCTGGGCCTTGTGCTTATTTTCAACCTTTGAACTAGAACTTTTTTGGCTGGGCTTTTCATGTTTATTATCAGCCTTGTTAATGTTTTAACTCTTGGGTTTTAGGGTCCCTGTAAAACCTATTTATCTAATAAAAAACTAAAGATTATTAGCAGAATAAGTAGTTAACAATTTTATTAAAAAAACTCTTATTTATTCATGTTGTTAATCGAATACTACAATATATTGTGTTACAAGTAGTTTTTGTCTAGTACATGAATCATAAAATGTCACTCAAGTAATCTTGATCATATTCACCATTAAGTAGTTCTAACTAAAAACATAGCACAAGAATAAGGAATTGAAGTGATTGGGTTGAAATCTATTGTTCTCTAAAGTTGGGACATTACAAAAGCTTTGTCAAAAAGTAATTGCTTGGCTTGAAATCCATTGTTCTCTAAAGTTGGGACATTACAAAAGCTCTATCAAAAAATAATTGTTGATTTGAAGAACCTCTACTAAAATAGAACCTGACTAGATAGAAGAGGCTATAATCTGCATGAGAGACTATAATCTGCATGAGTGCTCTTAGAAGGAACTACTCAAATCAAGAGGCAACCAAGGAAAACAAATGAACTCAAAGATATGGATGACATAAAACACCAAAGCCTGAAGAACTAATCAATTGAACATGAAAGACTATATCCAAAGTAGGAACGAAAAGAATAGTGTCTATATGGTAAATAATTCATCTAACTAAAATGCATGGGTACCCAACCATTGCATCCACTTAGTACATAGGAAAAAATAATGAATACATAGCCCACTCCATCGAACCAAGGAGCATAAGAACTAACAAAAGAACCCCCCTAATGTAGACAAGGGTGAGGTGGTATGAAACTAGAAAAGTGGGCCAAGAGAACTAAAAGGAACAATGATTAAGATGCACAAAAGAATACACATTTGTGTACTAAGGTGATCAATCTCAGATGCATTGTGAAGCTAATGTCAGGAAAGGAAAAATTACTAGAAAAAGGAAGATGGTATACAAAGACAAAACATCAAAACATCAACCCCCCATGGTAGTTTAATTAGAATAGTGCATGTACAACAAGGCACAAGATATGGTAAATCTCAAGAATATAGTAATCTGTATGAGTATTCTCAGAGCCACTACTCAATCAAAAGGAAAAACAAGAAAAAATAACTGAAATGAAAATACATGTGGGATAAGGCACAAATACTAGAAGAGACATAAGGATGATACAACATATAGAACAACACATGAAAAATCCTTTGAAGCAACAAATTCAATCCCCATACTTGAAACAACCAAGATATCCACCATAATACAAAAATGCAAAAAAATGAATAAAATGTGCCTAGAGAAGAATCTAGAAACACAACTAACATCACTAGAAAGAGATTTTAAAGACCTTTCCAATGATATAAAGAATTCTCAAATCAGATGCTCAAGATATGTCTCCCAAAGTACAAAATAGAATTCCTAACTTTGACAAAAAAAATCTATAAAAAATGAATCAAAACATAAAACTACCTACAACAATACAATGGGCTTGTAACCAACTTTTCAGTGATTTCTCATTTGCAAAAAATGGAGACCGCATGCTTGAGATATAAGCAAAAATGCGAAGGTAGGTCCAAATAGAGCCAGAAGGGCCAACAGGTTGATGATGTAGTACTGATGTCAATAAGTGACATGCCAAAATTTGATGGTCAAATGGTCACCATGGAAAAAAGGCCCAAAAAATAACTGCTCACCAATTTGTTTTTCCAAATAACTAGAAAAGATGTCCTCTGTTGAAAAAAACTGTCGAAAAAGGAGCTTGGAGCTGGTAAAATAAACTAGTGGCAAATAAAATTTGGCATGTAAGTCTTGGAAAACAACAAAATAAATCCACCTAGATGATCGAAAAAGTTCCATGCATATTATGGAGATGACATCACCAAAAGGGGTAGTGGGGCCAAAAAAAGTGGGTGATAAATCCTAAATTACCACTAGATGCATGGGAAAAAAATGCTTATCAAAGTAGGAAAACCACCAAAAGAAATGGTAAAATACCATTCAATTAAAAATTAAAACCGTAGTCCCAAAACTGGCACCAATAATTTTGCTAACCCAAAGTGGCTCCCAAGCAACTTTATCTTAGTGCGTTCGCAAAAATGCATGGCACCAAGATTTTTTTAAAAACTTTTTATTACATGTAACTCACCCAAAAACATAGAAATCTATTCATGTGTCTTGACTCCCAAAGCTGCATGGGGCCAAAAAGAGTACATGAGCACCAAAACAAGTGCACATGCCTCTAAAAAAGGCTATAGAAGTTAAGGAATGGGACTCGAAGCACATGCATGACCAATGAAAAGCACATTGATTATATGCGGGTATAGGGTCTTTTCCAACATACAAGAAATGTTAAAGACCTCTTCTTGTACCAAAAATAGGCTAGGGCCTCTGGCCAATCAAAAAGCATAACACTTATTCCAAAACAAAGTGTCGCTCCCTAAAAAAAATATTTTATGCACAATCTCCAATGGTGGGGTCAACACTGTGTTTGCTAAGTATTATGCACATACCAATGAAAAATGCCCTTCCACCATTTAATAAAGCACGTGCTTCCCTTTTGTTATAATTTTTTTTTTTTTTTTCAGAAGGAAAAAAAATTAAAAAAATTAAAATTGATGTCTGAGGATGTGTGTTGGGTGCAAAAAAAATTTACCACAAAAGTCAATGATGTCTAAACTAGAAAATTTTTATATGGAAATGGGGGGTTTTTGGACACTTTGAGATCAATGGTGATGTTCATTTGGGCTCAAAGTGACACAAAATGAGGTCCCCCTAGACCCAATACGAAAAAATTCTATAAAAACTAGATTTGAAAACAAAACCAAACCTCTCATGAAGAGAACATGGGCATGAAAGTATGTAGCTCTGATACCATGTTGAAGTTCATGAAAGATCAACTCTACAACTCTAATGATCACAACATGCAAACACCTATCACAAAAAGAGAGGAGCAAAACTATGGAGGTTGGAATTCATAGATCCATAAAGGAGACATTCTTGATGAACAAAATGAAAAATTGCTATTAATAAAAAAAGTTCTTGTGTTGTAAATTACAACAAGAGATCAATCCTTATAAAGGAGATCAACAACCTAATATGAATCTAACTGAGGTTGCATGATAATAATTAATAAAATAATTAATTATTATATGCATAAAGTTTAGCTTAAGAAAAATACAAATAATTAGACAAATACCTTATTACTCTGAACAAAATATGTATGTGCGTGTTTATATAATGAAGCAACCTAGATAAAATAGGTAGGGCCAAAGAAAAAGATTATGATTATATGTATGTATGTATGTATGTATGTATATATATATATATATATATATATATATATACACACACACACACATATACATACATACACACATATATATATATATATATGTATGTATATGTGCATATATATGTATATATACACATATACATATATATATATATTTATATGTGTATATATATCTATATATGTATCTTATATAGATATGTGTGTGTGTGTGTGTGTGTGTGTGTGTGTGTGTGTGTGTGTACATACATATATAGATACAGACACACACACACAAAAACACATATATACATACAATACACATGCATATATAGATATATATGTATTGTACACACACACACACACACACACACACACACACACACACACACACACACACACACACACACACACACACACACCTATATTTGTTTAGATTTTCTCTTCATTTTTATTTTCATTTGTGTTGTATCTCTTTTGGCTTTCTATTTTTAGATGGTAGTATTTAGTTTTCTTCTTTATCTTGATTGTTTTGTTTGATCCTCATCCTTTATACCCCGTGGTCGATTATTTTCTTAGCATTTGAGCCTTGTCTCGCTTCTTTAATGGAGGTGGATTTCATGTTTTCTTCTATATTATAGCTTGAGGATGGTTTAGCTTTTTTAATTTATAACCAAGTATTTGCTTTGATAAATTGGTTTTGGTTAATAAGCATCTACTTTTTGGTAAGAACAATTTCTATTGTTATGGGATAAGGTTAATTTACTCACTTATCTAGATCTTTAGTCTACATGGATCATCACCATGAAGTTTAAGGTTAGTATCTTAATGAACATCTAATCTCAACTTTAGCTCGAGAGAATGATTTAATTTGGAGATTAACCTTCAAATATAATAAACCAATATTGTTCACATTAAGTTTTTCAACTTAAGACTAGTCTTACATCATATTGTTGTTATGTCAAAGGACTATGAATTTTCTTATAACTAGGAATTTTCATTGAAATCCAATTTGATTTATGCTGCAAATAGAATTACAACCTCAACAAGAATCTAGATAATGAATTGTAGATGTTGATTCTTGTGACTAATGATTTTGGTTTTGACATGTCTTATTTTTTAGTCTCTCTGTGCATGGATCATTTTGGTTATTAAATGTGTAATTTATGTGAAATTTGGGGCTTTTGATATGCGCTCATGGTTTTCTTCAACATATCAGCACAATATATATCAATGCATATTAAAGAGAACTTGCATAGATTGGTACATTGAGATGGTTCTTGGAATTGGAATAGCGTGGCCCTGAACTATATGGTAGAAGGCTTGGATATTGTACTAGATTAAATAAAGGTTTTGATCATCTTATTTTAGTTTATAAATATAACAATATTTGTATATATATGCATGAATCTTCCATAAAATAATCAAACTTCTTAAGCATATTATCATTAAATATACATATATCTATGAGTATGATTATTTGTGTGGATTCTATTGATACTATACTTGGTTGTAAATGGTTCAAACATCTTATTGTATTTGTAGATATATATTGGCATCGTTCTTTATTAGACTTTTTTTTATATCTAATCATGTCAAATATGTATAAGTATGGTTGTATTCGTAAACTTAAAGGTAGATGCAATATATTACTATAGATGATATGAAGGGGGTATGTTTGATTGAGTTCCACTAGCACGATGTGGTTGACTTAGATTATTTAGATATTTATATTCTAAATTGTTACTAAAAATGAACACAAAGCCTTGTAGATACTAGTGATACACTCACTATTCACATTTATGTGGAATGGCATAAACAAAGGTGGTATGACTTAATTGGGTGATATATTTCAATTGCAAGTACTATTTTGAATTTAAAATGTTTTTAATATATTAATGACTTTTATTAAGATATGATTTGAAGCTAACCTTATTTTTCGAGGATCTATTGCTTTCATGGTGACTCCAAGTCTTAACAAGGAGAAAACAATAACATAAAGTGACATAAATTGAAATGAAGCATTGTAAATTTAATTTATGTTAAGTAAAATGTTGTAAATCTAGCCTCAAATTGTAAATGGCTTAAATCTAAAGTTTGATTTGGAAATTATGAGATTTTGATACTAATAGGAACTTTTGTCCTTGCCTTGTGTCTACATATTTTAGTTAATCTTTATTTTATTATTATAATTTTTTTTTAGATTAAAAAGTCTTGGGCTAGACTAAAGGCTTCTTCTTTATTCTTTCCTACCAATGTGTGCACTGAACAAAGTTGTATTTTCTTAAGGTTGTGTGAAAGTCCACACTCTCAAGCATATGGATTGTATGCCCATCCTTAGTGATATGGAAAATTTGGAAAAAATGTAAACAAAGAATTTTTCAAGATGTGAAGGAACTTGTGGAGAGATTCTTTGGAAGGATTGGTTAAGGGATTAAAGAGGTTATGAGGGTTGCAATTACACTCATCACTTATATAAGTGATGATATACTTATTCAGATGAGTTGGTTTGGTATCAAGATCAGATCAAGGACAACCACATTAGTGATTAAAAGAAAGGAGAAGGTTGTGGATCAAATTGTTTGGGAGTGTCCAAAGAAGGGATGCTTAAGGTGAATTTTTATAGTACAAAAAAGGGTAACCCATGTCCTTCAAGTGTAGGGACGATTATTAGGAATTGTGAAGTAAATGTTATTTTTTATGAAACAAAGAAGTTGATGGAATGAATAATAAATTTGGTGGAGAATTTTGCGTCCCTAATGACAATTGGTCTAGCAAAATGCTTAATGTTAGAAATACTCATTTAGATAGAGACTCATTGTTGATAATCCAAGTAAATTCTTAGTTCTTAGTAAGTGATATGTATTTGTAAAACCATTCTTGGATGATTAATAAGGAATTGGAATGGTTTTAAAACTTTTAAATTTTTTATATTAGGGGATAAGTCAATGAAAAAGTTGACGAGGTCTTGAAATAGGCAACAAATTTTGGGGAGGCTGGAGAATGTCAGGTTGAGGTGTTTAGTAACAATAGTTATGATAATCTTATTAATTTGCTTAACATTTAATGATGAATTATTTTAAGTAGATGGTAATGTTTCTTTATTCCTTATTATATTAAGGTTGTTTTTTATTAATAATGTCCAGAGTCTACTTATGATATGACATTGGAATTGATTTTCTTATATAATCAATAATGATTTGATGGAAAGGAAAATGATAGATTAGGAGATGACAAGAATTAAATAATTTTAAATGTAAAGAGCATTTATGAGGTGATCAGATGACATGGATTTTGATGTCTTGCACAAGCTAACAGGTTGTTAAAGGGCTTTTTTGGGTGCTTTTTGGATATATGAACTTGCAAACAAAAAAATTGGAGAAGAATATAGGATAAGAAGCTTAGAAAGTTGGGGTGGGAAGTATAAGTGAACACTGGATTTTCCTTGCAATGACAATAGCTACGTAGGAGACATTTACTTTCTAAACTATGATCTAATAGAAGGCTTTATTTGGTCTTGTGGAGAATCATATATTGAAGCTTCTCTTGAAATCTCCTACAAAAGTAGTGGTAAGGTTAGTGCAGAGGACGCTTTGGGAGATTTTCTAGATTAAAACTCATAGGTAAAATCTTAATGTTGACATTGAGAAACTGATATTGGTGTGGGATATAAAACTGGGTGAACTAAAAGGTGAAGTGAAGTGAGTAATGATCTCTCTATTTCAAAAGGAGTTAATTTTGAGGTTGGAGTTCTTCTAGAATAGGTTTTTCTAGGGTTTTCTTTTAACTACACATAATATTTTGAAGACTCAAAGGAAGCTAGGGAACTAGGAGTTTCTCCTATTCTAGAGTTGGCCAAAGAGGATTCATTAGTTAAAATATAAGGATTGGGTAAAAAAGGAGTGAATGAAGTTATTGAAAACTACTATTACAGAGGAATTGGAAATGAGGGACAAAGTCATAGAGTGAGTACCCATTGTGGTGTTGTAACGATAGTTCTCTTTGAATGTAAGGAGAGTGCATGCGGGTCTTTTTGGTCAAACCTATACAAATTATGGCGATGAAGCTATTTTCATTGTGAATGTTGTGACTAACAGTCAGTTTTGGAATAAGGGTCATTGCATGTAGGAAAAGGTCCATTTTGATAATTTTGTGTATACGTTTGCTAAATCTTGTAAAGGCTACCAATTGGTTTATTTTGTCATGTATTTCAATTGTAAAGAGGGACAAAAGATATAAGCCTATAAATAAATGGTTGATAGGAGGTTTATAGTATTATGGGGTAGAAGCAAGAATTTGGGTCTCAATTTCACAAAAGTTCACGGATTGGGATCATGCTCTTTTAGAAATGGGCACCTGTATCAGGCTCGGGTGCCCAATCCAAAATTCAAAAAATGGACACTTGTTTTAAAAAAAATCAAGTGCCTATTTTTTATTTTCAAAAAGTTGATACTCGTTTTTGAAAAAAATTAAAAAAATGATTTAAAAAAAATAGGCACCCATTCTTTAAAAATAAAAAAAGTTCAAAAATTGGGTGCTTGTTTTTTAAAAAAATTAATTTTTTATTATTTTAAATGCATTTTTAACGTCGACTTTACTTATTCAAAATGGGCATTTGTTTTTTGAATTTCAAATAATGGGTGCTCATTTTTTTCTTTAAAAAAAAGGGTGCCCGTTTTAAAAAAAAAATATTTTAAATTTTTTTTTGGGGATTTTAAATGCATTTTAAATGCAAATTTTATATTTTCAAAATGGGCACATGCCTGTTTTTAAAATTTTAAATAACAGGTGCTCGTTTCTTACAACATGTGGCAGAAGTTTTTTCTCCCACCTTTGATTTTGGTTTGGGATAGGCTTGGTGAGACCAAGCCTATGCCTTGACCTCCAAAGTTTGGCTAGGGCATTGAACTAAAAAATTCATGCCTTGTCATAATTGTTAGAGGGTCTTTTCAAACAATTTTTTTTACAAAACAAAAATCCATTAGAGTTCTCCCTATCCTAATTTCATAAATATGAATTTTATAGTGTTATGATTTTATTTACTATTTTTGTGTTTTTTTTAAATCAAAGATTGTACCTAAATATAAAATAGTGAGGTTCCCTAAAACTTTGATAACCTTTTTGTTTTATGATTTATCTTAAATTAATTTATGTCATCAATCTACATACAATTCTTTTGAAGTTATAAAAAGAATTTTTGAAAAAAGTAAAAATTTGATCGAAGTACGGTGTCCATACATGAGACGTTTTAAAATTTACCTTTATAGCCAATTAAAAATTAATAAAAAAAAATTCAATAAAAAATTAAGGAAAAGATATTATCATCAATCTTTGGTGTGTTAGGTAACTTCCTTTAAAATGATTTACAAAAAATCATTTATTTGTGTCAAATTATGGTGTTCATACATGAGTGTGGTATGGTCCTAAAACATGGATTTTGAAAAAGTGGTTTTTAAAGATCCATACAAAAAAAAATCTATCATATGGGTACACAAATAAATTACATATTCAAAAAGTAGATTCTGAATACTATATATATATATATATATTCAATCTCTAAATGCCTCAAATTTTGACATCAATTGACAAGAAATTTAAAAAATAGAAAAAACACTTCCACTTTTTGCCCAAAAGTGAGACCCAACTTCTTGCACTTACCCTATGGTTTATATGTTGCTTGTTGTAGAAGATTTGGTGTAAGGATGGGTAGGATTTTTAGAACTTGGTAGTTTAAATATTATGAATAGATTTCAATGTAATCCTTTTAATCATATTAATAAAAATATTATCTTACTATGCAAAAAAAATAAAAAAATTGTTCTAGGCCTATTTACTGGTAATTTTTTTAAAAGAATGTAGTAAAGTTTTATTAATAATTATTTTTTAGTTAAAAAATTAAAACACATTTTTTTTAATCAAAAAATGTTTGAGACAATCATGTATAATGTCTTTACATAAGAGAGATTTATTATTACTATTGATTTGTTTTAAGTCAAGTTTAACTTAACTACAAACTAGATGCCACTTGACTATTCATTCAATTTTAAGAGGGATAATTTTTTGGTTCTTTTATTATTTTATACATTATTTTTTGGAATACTTTTGATCTTTATTAGATAGATAATTTTATTAAATAAATATTTCAACTGTATTTATTTAAGTGCATCAAGGTGTACTAATATAGTAAACGATTGTAATGGTGAAAATTGCATATCCCTCTCAAATTTCATTTAGTTTTGTGCATATTTTAAAGAGAGTGTTTTGAAATATATACATTAATGAATCACAATTTATGTATTCATATACACCTATAGATTCACCCTATTCACTTATTTACTACACATATTCACATGTTTCATACTTTGGTTGACCCTTTTTGATAATTTTTCTTAATTGAAAAAAATACTATTAGAGAAGCTACTACAATCTGCCAAGAGTGGAAAAATTAGAAATTAAAAAAGAATGACAAAAAGTTATAGAGCTAAAACAACTACTTACCAAGTTATAAATTACAAGATTTTACAACAATTACACAACTTCAAATCTTACATGTCAAAACAACAACATACAAATTAAAACTTAAATGAGCTTGAAGTAGAACTAGCTTCTTTGTCACTACTTCCCAATTTGGTTGGTTGTAAATAGTATGAGATATTCAAATCCATCAACTGTAGAAAGAAGACCATACAACTTGTGTAATTTTCATATTCCTTTCACTAAGTAGGAGCCTCACTTGTAGTTGAGAAAACAAAGAGAACTCAGACAATACCAAATAAGTAAATTCATAAAGTTGTAGGTTTTTGGTAAATGTCACCTCCATATATGAAACGACATGACATACCTAACTCCATTAGCAATAGTATAAGCATGAATCCCCACATCAAGAAGGACTTCTTTGCAATTTAGTTCAAGATATTAAGATTGTTGTGATGTGGAGCCTAATTAGAATTAAAGGTTTATTCGATGTGGTTTCTCCCTAGATTGTTTCTATGGGGGTTTGGGGGCAGTGCCCTTTGCATGGATGTAAAATTGTAAGAAGTAGAGATGTCATATTCAATGATAAATTTTTGTACAAAGATCTATTGCAACAACATTAGAAGAAAGAAAATAGTTATGTAGTGCTGGATGATACTCCAAAAGATGATGTTCCAGTAGTTCCTTATGCTCTGCAACAACAAATACCACACACCCTTGTGAATGTTAGATGGTCAACAAGGCTAAGTAGACCTCCAAAAAGATTTTCTCCCTCTTTGTATTCTATTTTATTAATAGGTGTTAGTGAACCTGAATGTTATGATGAAGCTATGCAGGTGGATACAAAGATCCAGTGGGAGTTTCCAATGAAAGAAGAAATTGGCTCTTAGCTAAAAAATTAGACATGGGACTTATGCAAGTTGCCTACAGGTAAATGAGCTTTACAGAATAAATGGGTTTATAGGTTGAAAGAAGAGGATGGAGGTAAGGAAAGATTTAAATCCAAGTTAGTTGTAAAAGGATTTAGATAGAAAAAGGGCACTGATTTTGATGAGATATTTTCTCCTCTTGTTAAAATGACTTCTATTCATACAATTTTAAGTATTGTGGCTACTGAAAATTTGCATGTGGAGTAGCTTGATTTTTAAAAAGTCTTTCTTCATGATGATTTGGATGAAGATATATATATATATATATATATATATATATATATATATATATATATATATATATAGTACAACCACATGAATTTGAGATCAAAGGTAAGGAGAACTTAGTATGCATATTGACGAAAAGTTTATATGGCTTGAAGCAAGCACCTCGACAATGGTATCTTAAATTTGACAATTTTATGAATGAGCATGGTTATAGTCGGTGCCATTCAGAACATTGTGTTTATTTTAAGAGGTTAGATGATGAAAACTACATTATTTTTTGCTTATATGTTGATGATATGCTTGTAGCTAGGTCTAACATGGATCACATTAAGGGGTTAAAAGAACAATTAGCACATTCATTTGTTGTGAAGGATTTGGGGGCAACAAAGAAAATCCTTGGTATGAAAATTTGCAGAGATAGAAAACACATAAAATTGACATTATCTCAAGTTGATTATATTGAGAAGGTGTTGTAATGTTTCTCTACGAAGAATGCTAAAGTTGTTAGTACACCTTTACCTAGTCATTTGAAATTGACTAAGGAGATGTGTCTAAAGACACTAGAAGAGGAGGCTAATATTTCCAGGGTACCTTATGCTTCAGCTATAGGTAGCTTAATGTATGTCATGGTATGCATTAGGCCACATATTGCACATGTAGTGGGAGTTGTTAGTAGGTATATGATTCATCCATGGATTGAGCATTGGAATGTAAGTAAATGGATTATGAGATATTTGAGAGAAACATTTAGTAAATTTGTACATTTTTGGGGCTCTACTACTAATTTATTGGGCTATGTTGACTTAGATTTGGTAGGGGATATTAGTACTAGGTGGATTAGTATAGGTTATGTATTTATTATCAGTGGGACATCTATGAGTTAGACTTATCGGTTGTAGAAGGTTAATGCTTTATTAACTATACAGGTAGAGTATGTTGTTGCTATAGAGGAAGCTAAGGAGATAATATAGCTTTAGTTATTCATGAAAGAATTGGGACACCCATAGAAGGATAATTATTTGTTTATAGATAGCCAGAGTGTCATTCATCTTGCCAAGAATTCTGCTCTACATTCAAAGATAAAATACATACACTTGTGGTACCACTTCATTCGGTCAATTTTGGATGATGGATAGTTAAAGTTGGAGAAGATATATAGATATGATAATCCAACATATATGTTTACCAAGGCAATAACAAGGGAGAAATTGAACTCCTATTCAACTTTGATTGGTCTTCTAGACTAAATAGAATAAAAGAACAACCAAGTTCAGGATGGTTTTATATTCTAGTGGGAGCTACATGTTTAGTATTGCTATGATCAGTCTACAAGTGGGAGGTTATTATTGTGGATTTTGATCAGTCTCCAAGTGGGAGATTATTGTGAAGTGGAGCCTAATTAGACTTAGAGGTTTATCTGGTGCAATTTCTCCCTAGATTATTTTTATGGGGGTTTGGGGGTAGTGCCCCCAAGACAAGGTCAAGGGGTGGCACCCCAGGTGCACTCCCTCTCGTAGTATAGGGTGGGGTCGAGGGGCAACATCCCTGTAGGGGTTTCAGGGGTAACACCCCTGAAGCCAAAAATAACTCTACTATTGTAAAAGGCATTAGCTACTATTTTTCTATTTGACAATTTATTCTAACCCTAATTTTGTAAGTAGTAAAAGCTTTATAAAATGGCTTAGGGTTAAGGATTTCATGATGTATGATGAGATTGTAGCTTCTTGCGGTAGTATTGAGCTATAAGGGATTGTAGATTGTAATCACTAGATAATAATAATATTGGACTTATTTTTGGTGGGCATAGTCCAGAGATTGGATGAACTAGGTTAAATATTTATGTTTGGTGTTCTCTTCTGTGCAATTTATTATTTTTTGATATTGGTTATATTTGCATGTAACTGGTATTTTCTATTTGTGGTTATTCCTAACAAGGAAAAGTTGTGGAAATGCTTTCACTCATGGTTGTAGACTCTTGGTTTCTAAATTTTAAAAAATAAATAAGTTTAGCCAACTCTTGCCTTCACCTTTTACACATACTATTGATCAATTGCCAATTTATATGATGTGTTGGTAAGCCCTCCTATTAAAACACATTCAATGAATTGCTTCTAGATATACAAAATCTAAAAAATATATTTAGATATCATGTTTCAACTGGAGAAAATAAAGGAAATTTAGTTCCACATACTATTGATGAATTACCAATTTATATGATGTGTTGGCATTTAAAGGAATTCAATGCATTTATTCTAGATATAAAATATTTGAAGGCTATATCCACATTACATATTCAATTAGAGAAAATAAATGAAATCTAGTTGAAGACAAACATGCTAAGAGTATTTGTGGCCAAATAGATATTTTCAATCATTTGTACAAAATTTCCATGAATTGACTTAGAAGAACATGTTCCTTTTGTTGGAAATATAGATGAAGTAACTAAGAGGTGAGGGGTGAATTAGTTACCACAAAAAAAATTTCAAAAATCCCTTAGATGTCTATAATGCTTACTTATTGCTGATACTCGATAAATATTGTAGGAATACTGTAATTCGGTAGGTTAACTAGTTACTAATCATCTAGCATTCATAGTTATTAATATGCATGCAAAGGTTAAATAAATGAACACAAGAGACACTAGATTTAATGTGGAAACCCAATATGGGAAAAACCACCAAGTAACTAGTCACCAATTTTCACTCTTTTGAAGTGAGCCCTGTTAGGAGCCAACCCTATTAAAGGTTACAATACACACTATTAGGTGTGACCTTGTTAGAGGATTTAATCACCCTGTTAGGAGTGGCCTGGTTAGAGGTCTTTAAAAAAATTCAACTAAACTGTAACCTTGTTAGAGGATTTACAAAATGGATGTTAAACCAACTCTGTAAAGAGATTCTGGATTCACTATTACAATGATTAGAAAGCAACAATGAAGTGACTTGAATGATATGCAACTTATCTTTTGCTGATTATAAATCTCTGTTTTTCTTTACTAGATCCTTACTGATCGAATATGAATTTGCAGCTCCTCTAGGATATCTAATCCTTCATCAGAATTTTCTCAATATTCGCTTATTCCATCTTCATTCATATATTCACACACTCTTCAATTCACAATTTGAACATCTATATATACCTTTTAGATTATCAAGTCGGCTCAAATATAAGTTACAACAACCGAAAAAATCATTACATCAGTTGACTACACTTATTGCACGAAGCAATTGAACTTAATATCAAAACAATAAAATCCTTCGCTGGCCGACCCAACTCAGTAACCACTGCTCCAGAATGGTTTTCTAGTGTTAACCAAGTGAAGCTTGGTAAACACTGCAAACCCTGCAAAAATTCTTTGGAGACCGAGTGAACTCGGTTAACACTGACCTTCCTTTGCTGACCTTGTGAGCTCGGTAGAAGCTAACTTTCTGCCACATTATCTTTGATGACCGAGTGAGCTCGGTAGACATTGAATTTTCTTTGTTAACCTTGGGAGCTTGGTTAACACTAACTTTCTGCTACAAAATCCTTTGATGCCCGAGTGAGCTCGGTAGACATTGACTTTTATTTGTTAACCTTGGGAGCTCGGTTAATACTAACTTTCTGCTACAAAATCCTTTGATGCCCGAGTGAGCTTGGTAAGAATTGACTTTGTTGTGTAATATTCAGGAATATTCGGTAGACACTGTAAATTGCTTTGTTGATCATCTAAGCTCGGTAGACTCTGTTTGATGATTGATATGACATTTATGTAACATCAAAGACAATACACAATACACAATTATATCCAATAATCTCCCTCTTTGGCACTGATGGCAACACAACATGTCATAGCAGAATAAAATTTGAAAACAAGTCTAACAAGTCTCTTTCTGTCAGAACAACTTTCTCTATTAGATAGAAAACTCTCCCTCTTTTAGTAATCTCCCTCTGTGAAGGAATTACATAGAAAACTCTTCCTCTCAAACAAATTTCAGAAAGATATGAAAGTAAAACTCTCCCTCTTTGACAACACATGCCAAAGACAACACAACTCAAATGAATTTTAATGTACCTTTAGTACTGATTCATATGCAATATTTCCTAATTATGTTGCATCAACTAATAGATCTTCAACTTGGTATGCATTGATGCATCACTAAAACTTAATTTTAGTGAATTTCAGATAGGGGAGTGACCCCTAACTTACCTCTTAGATACAAGAATGCATCCTTAGGTAATGGCTTTGTGAATATGTCAGCAATTTGTTCCTTTGTATGGACATATTCCAATCCGATCTCCTTATCTTGCACCAATTCTCTGACAAAATGATATTTTATTGCAATGTGCTTGGTTTTGGAATGCATCACTAGATTCTTAGATATGTTGATTGCACTTGTATTATCACAGAACATAACAACTGGTTCTTTGATTTCCACCTTCATGCCTTCCAACAACTATTTAAACCAAACAATATTAGAACAGTTTACTGCTGCAGCAACATACTCTGCCTCTGCTGTATATTGGGATGTACAATTCTTCTTTTTGCTTGTCCAAGAAACCAACCTCTTTCCAAGAAAGAATGCTTCTCCATTTGTACTTTTTCTATCATCAAGGTTTCCTGCCCAATCAGCATCAGTAAACACTTTCAAATCCAGACACTAATACATTAGGGGTGGATTTGCAACGACGGGCAGATGTAATGTGTATTTGGCATTTTTTTTCAATTATAACCCGACAACATCGCAATTGCGATATTTTTGGGTTATAAGAAAAAAAAAAAAGGCACGTTGGTCACAATGTTTAAGCTTATATGTGTATATGAGAAAATGTTAGTATGCTAATAGAAACCAAATTTAAATAAAGCTTCTACAAACTAAACAAAATTCATAAACTTCAAGATAGACTAAGATGAGCTCTTAATTGAGAATATGAGCCATTAATGGGCTCTCTCAATAAGAAGCTCTCTTGTTGAGTAGCTTTGTCTAAATAGATAGGATGTATGCTCAAGCTTTATGCTTCAAAAAGGGCTTCAATGGATGATTGTGGATTTTTGGTGTGGATAGATGGCTTTAGTATGGATTTGGCTCTCAAAATAGCATTATAACTTTACTTCATGAATTGTGTTATTTTGTAAAGGGGAAGGATCCAATTTATAGGCAAGAGGCTTGAGGGTTTGAGGGCTAAGATGCAAGGATGGGAAAAAGCTTATGGAGGGCTCAGATTGCATGAGAGGAGAGCACATGGATTGTGCTTCCTTATAGCCAATCAAGGAGTGACACATGTCACATGGTGAGAGGATGGAGGAAAGGACAAGGATGAGTCAACAAAGGAGGCTCAAGAGATAAAATCTTCATAAAGACCCTCATAATGACTTGTAAGAGCAATAAAAGGGCTTGTAAGAGTCATTTATGACCTAGTGGACTTCATAAAGTTTTATGGTTGAGATATTTTGAGGGTGATGAGAGAAAATTCGACTTGGACTTGATTAGGAAGGTTTTAAGCTTGCTTAGGCTTGTGCAAATGATTAGAGGATGGATTAGGATGGTTTAGGATTAGCTTAGGGATAGGCAAGTGGATGACATTTAATGAGGGTGGGTGAAGGAGGAGATATTTGTTAACTTTGGCTTGGGTTAGTAAGTCTTAACCCATGTTTAGGGAATGTGACAAGGTTAGGAGGGGATTAGGATTAGGTTTAAAGACATCTTCTAGAAGAGTCTAGATTTTGGAGGAGGATAAAGACTTTCTAGAATAGTCTAGAATTTCCTAGGATGAGGATGAAGACTTTCTAGAAGAGTCTAGAACTTCTTAGGATAAATTAGATTTTTAGGAAATAAATAAAGTTTTATTTATTTCAAGGGTTTGGGTTGAGGAGATATTTATTAAAACTTTTTTAATAAACATGAGGATTAATATTTAATTTTAATTAACTATTTTGAGTTGGGATTAGGGGTAGGAAATGATGGGATTAGCCTTTAATCAAAATTAAAGAAGGATTAGAAGATTTTGGAAGAGGTTATTGGTCATAAGGAAATTGGCCAAGTTTTGGGCAAAAAATAATTTTTTTATTTATTTTAGGATTTTTGGTCAATTTATTAATTAAATAATTAATAAATAAGGAAATAATGTTTAAATAAGATTTAAACATTTTTGGGAGGGATTCCTTAATTAAATATTTTTAATTAAGATAAAGGGATTTAATGGCATAAAAATTAATTAATTAATTAAATAATTAATTAATTAATAAATGATGATATCATCAGGACTTTTTCAGAAAATAAAAATACTTTATTTTCTAAAGGTTTTTAGGTGTCTACATTTTGCCCCTCTTTGATGTGATTCCGCAAGTGGCATGGCATCAAAGATAAGAAAATAAGATGCCCAAGGCTAGAGCAGAAGAGGAGAGAATGGACTATGAGATGCCCCCTCAAGAAGGCAGCGGGGAGAGAAAGTGAGGCTTGGTGGCTTCTTGAAAAATACAAGAATCTGGGATGAGCAAGGAGACTCAAATTGGATTAAGAGAAGAGGTTTAGTTAGCTCAAACTCTTACTATGAGAGAATGATAAAGGGAGAATCAGAGGCACAAGAGGAAGCAAGCTTAAGATCTTAGGGATTGTAGAGGATGAAGGAGCGGAGCGCTATAAAAAAGAATCCAGGATAGGGAGATGGATGAGGGGATTATAAAGCTGATGCAACAGGATTTCAAAGAGTTAGATTGGTAGAAGATGGGTTTCGGAGATCCCTAGGACTAGGATTGTGGATCTCGAAAGATGAGGCTTGGTGGGTTGATTTGGATTGGTGGATCCCTAAGACTAGGATTGTGGATCAATAAAGCTAAGAGTGATGAGTGATTCAAAGAGATACTGATGCATCAGCTGGGGTAGGAGAGACGGATGCTGGATATGGATGGGGGAAAATGGAGATGAAGGAAAACCATTGAAGCTTTTTGAGCGGGGGGATACTTCAAAGAGAAGTACCACCATGTAGTTGAGCACTAGATTTGCTATAGGACTATTGGTTAATTGCCAAGGTTACCAAGAACATTAAGGCCTTTTCAACAACCGTCCAAAGGACTGACAAACTAACTCAAAACAAACACACAAGGATTGCCCCAACATCACACATGAATCCTAGAGGAAGCAGCGTGGAAACAACACTGGAGAACCCACAAGCAGAAAAGAAAAACAAATGAAAGACCTGATCAAGACCTTACGCTCTAATTGCCCCATTCGCAGCATACCATGATATGGAAGATCGTGGCAACCTTGAGGAGGGAACAAGGAGATTGCTTGGAAAAGATACTTCAAGACCCAAAAGGGAAGATCCCAAATCAAAAGAAAGTGAAAATCCAAAAGAGAGCCGTTTGCCAACGAGATGGGTAGGACAAGGCACTAACGGACCAAGATCAGACATGAGGAAAGCTATATCCTACAAGGACCTATTGGAGAGCACCGAAGCTGGTGGATTTGGATGAGTGATGCATCTGGCAAGCTGAACTAAGAAAGATAACACTTTGGTGACAGGAAATCTAGCTAAAGGATGCGTTGGAATAGCTAACCAAGATGTGTGATGGGTGCAAGATGCGGATCAAGGATGAACTGACATGAACGCTGGATAGATACAATGGTACTAAGTTAAAGAGGATGTACAAGCTGATGGACCAAGATATGTTACAAATGTACAAGTTTGTTCATGTTTTGGTTTTTGTGAGATGGAAATGTTTGTGAAGGATGGGATGTCTATAATAGGTGATAGGTGGATAGGTAGATGGTTTGCGAAAAGCTTTAAGGAAAATGGAATTCTTTGGGTGCATGTGATAGGATACAAGCTAGGATACAAGATTATCTACAATTTGGAGTATGGTACAAGCTTTGGACAAGATTTGGATATACAAGGTATGGTACAAGACTTACAAGGTATAATACAAGCTTTGGTACAAGATTTACAAGCTGTACAGGAGGTATTTACAAGCTTCATCAGATTTTGGATATTTGGTTGGAACACCAAGGGAACAAGCAAGTGTGTCTTATGGGATGGTGGGTAAATGGATGAGGGATAGGATAGTGATAGATAATGGATTAGTCTTTAGTACACAAGGCGCCTGAATTACCAGGTTTTCACCAAGGTACCTATCCAAGGTGCTTGAATTGCCAAGTTTTCACCATTGGACGCTTGTTTCTCTTTACTATTTTTTTTTCTTTTGTATTTTTCAAAAGCCTGGTATACCAAGGATCTTCAAGCATAGAACTTCTTGAGATGAATGATGTTAGTAGGATCATTCAAGAGTTCTCCTTCTGGTGTAGATAGCTGATAAGCTCCAGAGCCAAAGGAAGCAGTGACAACATAAGGACCAAGCCATGTAGGTTCAAACTTGCCTTTCTTTTCTCGATCTGCTTGGACTTTCATGTTTTCTTTAAGGACCATGTCACCTGGCTGAAAGTGTCGTGGAAGCACCTTCTTGTTGAAATTCCTTTTGAGACGAGTTTGATAGACTGTGAGATGATCATAGGCTTGTTGTCGCTTCTCGTCTAAGAGATCTAGCTGGGTGAGCCGAGCTACTCTATATTCTTCATCTGATATTTTCCCTTGCAAAGATATGCGCAAGGAGGGAAGTTCAACCTCTATAGGTAGTACTGCTTCGGCACCATAGACTAGGGAGTATGGAGTTGTTCCTGTGGATGTACGGAAGGAAGTTCGATAGGCCCATAGGGCTGGATTTATTTGTAGGTGCCAATCACGGCCGGAATCATTGACAACTTTCTTTAGAATTTTGAGGAGGGTTTTGTTAGTTGCCTCTGCCTGGCCGTTACCTTGTGGGAAATATGGGCTAGAAAAGCGGTGATGGATGCGGAGGGAAGTGCATAATTCTTCCATGTTGAGATTTTCAAAGTTACCTCCGTGGTCAGTGAAGATGGTGGATGGGATGCCGAAGCGGCAAACAATGTGGTACAAGATGAACTTGGAGACCTGAACTCCTGTAGCTGAGACTAGGGGGACTGCTTCCACCCATTTAGTGAAATAGTCTGTAGCTGTTATTATCCATTTATGTCCATCAGATGAGAGGGGTGTGATAGTTCCAACTAGATCAAGGCCCCAACAAGCGAAAGGCCAAGGTGGTGCAATAGGTTGTAGATCCTGTGCTGGAGCGTGCACAAGATTTGCATGTTGCTGACATGGGAGACACTTTCTGACAAAGTCACAGGAGTCTTCTTCAATGGTAGGCCAATAGTAGCCTGCTCTAAGGATTTGTCGTGCTAGGACAATACCACTCGTGTGGGCACCGCAAAGTCCAGAGTGTACTTCCTTTAACACCATCGCGGCCTCATTTTGGTCTAAACATCGAGAGAGAGTATCGTGATAACCCCAACGATATAGGGTATTGGCTATGATAACATAGCGGGATGATTTTTGGATGAGGTTCTGGCGTTGGGTACGTGTGAGGTGAGGGGATATGATACCATCGTTAAGGTAAGCGTGAATCTCATGGTACCAAGGGGATTGGGAACCAACCAAGATACAAACACGGTTTGAATCCTCATTCGCATAGGCGGGTGTGAGGAGCTGCTCCACTAAAAACTCATACTGTGTAGCTGCTTGGGGAATTTCCAAGAGTGAGCCTATAGTAGCCATAGCATCTGCTGCTTTGTTCTGTATTCGAGGCACTTGTGTAAACTGAAGCTTTGTAAAATGTTGGGTTAGCTGATCAACTAGCTCTTTGTAGGGTAATAGCTTTTCATCTTTGGTTTGATATTCATTTAGGGCTTGCTTGATGATGAGCTGAGAATCGCCAAAGATTTGTAGCTCAACAATGTTCCATTCTACAGCTATCTTTAATCTTGCTATGAGGGCCTCATATTCAGCTATATTGTTGGTGCTAGGGAATTGTAGCTTGAAGGCTTTTGGAATGTAATCTCCTTGAGGTGTGACCAACAATATTCCTGCCCTTGATCCATGAGATGTGTATGAGCCATCAAAATAAAGTTTCCATGGGGGTTGTTCTTCAATTAGACAGATATGCTCATCTGGAAATTCTGTGATCAACGGATAAGCATCTATTAGAGGTGCATCAGCTAGGTGATCTGCTATAGCTTGCCCTTTGATTGCCTTTCTATCCACGTACTGGATGTCAAATTCACTAAGGAGCATAACCCATTTGGCCAAACGGCCTGTAAGTGTTGTTCTAGAGAGCATATACTTGAGAGGGTCAATCTTGGAGACTAGTTGGATGGTATGACTTAGCATGTAATGGCGAAGCTTTTGAGTTGAGAAGACAACTGCCAAACAAGCTTTTTCCATAGGAGTGTAATTGAGTTCATAACCAACTAGGGTTCTACTGATGTAGTAGATGGCTCTTTCTCTTTTGTAGTCATCAAGCTGTGCTAGAAGTGCCCCTAGAGCAGTAGGTGTTGCTGATATGTACAAAATTAGGGGACGACCAGGAATTGGTGGAACCAAGATAGGGGGATTGATGAAATACTGCTTGAGATGGTCGAAGCTGCGCTGACATAAAGGATCCCACTTGAAGTTCTCATCCTTCTTTAGTAAATGTGAAAATGGTGTACACTTATCTGCAAGCTGGGAGATGAAGCGCCGAACAGATTGGAGCTTTCCTTGAAGAGAGTGAAGTTGTCGCAGTGTCTGGGGAGGAGGCATGTCTAAGATAGCCTTGACCTTCTTGGGGTCGATCTCTATACCTCGTTTAGAAACTATGAAGCCTAGAAGCTTGCCAGATGTGACCCCAAAGACACATTTCTTGGGATTCAACATGAGATGATATTTGGCTAACCTATCAAAGACTTTCTCCAAGTTAGCAAGATGATCCATGAAGGTATGAGACTTGACCAAGATATCATCCACATAATCCTCCAAAATGCTATGGATGAGATCATGAAAAATGGCTGTCATAGCTCTTTGATAGGTAGCCCCAGCATTCTTTAGGCCAAAAGGCATCATGTTGTAGCAAAAGGTTCCCCAAGGGGTAGTGAATGCTATCTTATGCTGATCCTCTTCTGCAATCTTGATTTGATTATACCCAGAAAATCCATCCATGAGGGACAAAATTTCATGTCCAGCTGTAAGATCTACAATCATATCTATGTTGGGCAAGGGAAAATCATCTTTTGGACAAGCTTTGTTAAGATCTCTAAAATCAGTGCAGATTCTGATGTCACCGGAAGGTTTAGTGACAGGGACCATGTTGGAGATCCACTCTGAGTAGTCGATAGGTCGGATAACCTTAGCAGCTAACATTCTTTCTAATTTAGCTTTGACCAATAATGCCACCTTGGGGTGCATTTTTCTAAGCTTTTGTCTGATGGGCTTGATCTTTGGATCAACTGCAAGATGATGAACTACAAGCTTTGGATCAAGTCCTGGCATGTCCTGATATGACCATGCAAATCGGCCAATATTCTCTCTTAAGACCTCAAAGAGCAGGTCAGCTTGGTCTTGTGATAGGGATGCAGCAATGTGAACAAGTCTGGGGATCTCTGAAGAACCAATGTTGACTTCTCGAGTATCCTCAATTAGAATAGAAGACACCTCTGGTCGATTATCTTGAGGAGGCAATGCTAAATCCTCATGTTCTTCTTGTGGCTCTGGATTTTCTTGCTGAGGGGTTCTCTTCATTGCCTTAGCTAGTCTCAGATTCACCTTAGTTCCAGTTTTGGGTGTATCGGAACTAGGTTGGGGATTTTCTCCAAAATACCCCTTGGGATCTAGCTTGTAGATATAGGCAGAATCTGGCTTTGTTTTCTTGTGAGGAGTTTCAGCTCCCATGAATCTTAGAAGTGCCTCCTCTGATGTGAACTCATCGATGTGTATGACACTTGGTTGGTCCCAATCTATGAGTTGTGGATGGGCGAGTGGTAGGTCAATGAGGTGGATGGATAGTTCTTGGAGAACAGAGTCTCCGAGGGAGATTTGGTCTAGGATATCGTCGTAGGCTCTCTTTTCAACTTCCTCAGGAATGTCTTCAATTTCAACAAGGTCGCGGTGAATGTTTGAAAAAGCGTGACCGTTCTCATTGGTGCCTCCAGTTGTGGGTATGCCAAAGCCAAGACCTGACTTCGATTCCCACTTGTGTGCGTCGATGGGGCACTGCATGCCTCTTTCTTCTGGTCCTAGACCACCACCTTGATAGTTCCATTTGTCAGTGATGAGCTTATGTTCTTGGGGATACTTTTGGCTGAAGTGATCAAGGCGTGCTTGATTTCTTTGAGGTGCATCCTTATGTAACCATTTATTGATATCTGGAGTGAGCTCCTCATGAAGAGGGATTTTCGAGGATACAAAGGTTGTTGGGCCAAACTGTTTGTATCGAGGAGGTGGAATTTCCTTAGCTTTGTGATATATTGGTCGTCCATGGGCATGTGGATCAAGTGGGAGTGCCCCGACAGAAAATGCATCTGACAGACTATACTCTCCACAACCTTTGTTATTGATCTTCACGGTAGACAGGGTAGAGGCAAGGATGGTTTCTGGGTCATTATAAGTGTGGGATGAGCTGGCGATGGATGTGCCGATATCAATTCCAGGGCAATGGTTTGTATATGAAGCTTCAACCGCATTGCAGTAAGCAAAGGGTTCTGGATCGGCATGGATGGTTACCTCAGTGCCTTGATGTGGAAATTTGATGCATTGATGGTAAGTGGATGGAACGGATTTCATGGCATGAATCCATGGGCGACCGAGGAGGATGTTAAATGGTAGGTTTAGATCAATAACATGGCAGAGTGTCTCTTGGATGACTGGCCCAACCTTGATTGGCAGCAAAATAGTTCCTTCTGTGGTTCTTTCCAAGTTGTCATAAGCTTTGATGGTGATAACCTCACTGATGATATCTGCCTCAGTATACCCAGCTTGTTTTATGAATTTTAGGGTGCAAATATTCAAGGCTGATCCATTATCTATCATTACTCTTTTTACAGCAAAGTTGGATACCATGATGGCTATGCAAAGCGGAAGGGTGTGATCTGGGTCGACCACGGGTATGTCGGTGGATTTGAACGATAGGGCACATGAGGATGAGAGGTGTCCAACAAGATTACAAAAATTAGTAGCATTGATATCAGAAGGGACACGAGATTCTATGAGAGCACTATCAAGGATGTTCTTGTACACAGGACTAGTGCGAAGAAGGTCTAAAATGGAGATTTGGGCTGGCATGTTCCCAAGGTGTTCCAAGATATTGTACTGGCTTTTTGATGGAGCTGATGGTGTTGGTGTAACAGGTGGGCCTGCGATGTTAAATCGCTCTCTTCGAGTGGTGACTGCACACTCATTGTTTGGTCCTTGGATATTGATAACATTGACGGAAGACTCTTTCTCGGATATACAACCTATAAGGCTACCATAGTCTATATAGGATGAAGTGTGGTCATTGTTCTTCCCATGCTGTTGGTTTGGCTGACGGTTGTTGGTGTTGTTGTTGTTGGTTTGGATAGGTGCTTTTCCAGGATTTTGGTTGTGGTGTGGAGGAAAAGCATTTTGATAGATCTGTAAGCCTGCATTGGGAGAGGTTTGGGCACCAACAGTGATTTCCTTCCGATCAATGAGGTCCTGCACATAGTCTTTCAGTTTCATGCATCTGAGGGTAGTGTGACCTTTTACCCTATGAAATTTGCAGTACTCATTATCTTTGTACCATGCAGCTTTGGATTGGCTTGGGTCAATTTGCTGGGTAGGAGGAAATTTGATGAGGTTTTCTTTGACTAATTTCTCAAAAATGACATCCAATGGCTCACCAAGGGGTGTATAGTTTCTAGGTGTAGGTTGGAATCTAGGCTTTTGTCCTGCAGCTATATTGATGGCATTAGCTTGATTGCTAGACCCTTGAAAGTTGGGTCTTGGAGTGTGGTTTTGATAGCTTTGGTTATTCTGTTGTTGGTAGTTGATAGCTTGTTGATTTTTTGGTTGATATGGTGGGTTGGACTGGTTGTGAGAAGGACCAACAATATTCACATGTCTGGTGTCAGTGACGCCATCTATTGCAACGTGCTTGTTTTTGTTCCAATACCTAGACTTGTCATTGGAATGTGATTGATTTTGGTTGGCTTCCTTGTAAAGCTTGACCACACCATCTTTAATGAGTCCTTGCTCAAGGATCATTCCTTTCTCTTTGATATCTTTGTAGGTTTGCAAACAGTTCATGGTCATGTGGTGAGCCAAGCTAGGATGGGCATTATCAATAAACATTTTCACAACATGGTGTTCTGGCAAGGTGCAGGATATGCGGGTGGTAAGGGTTTGCCATCTTTGTAGGTATTCGGCAAGGCTTTCTCCACCTTTTTGCTTGGTGTGGACAAGATCAACTATTGATAGCTCTGTTTCAACAAGATGGGCATATTGGGCTACAAATGCCTCAGATAATTCAGCAAAGTTTTTAATTGTACCATAGGGGATTCTATAAAACCATTCAAGAGCTGGTCCAGCTAAGCTTTTGGGAAAAAGGCGCAAGAGGAAGACATCATTGTATGCTACATCCTGGCAGTGCATGTAAAATTCTTTGATATGTGTGACAGGGTCTCCTTTTCCTCTGAATTTGTCAAATTTGGGTACCTCAAAGTGTTTGGGAAATGGTGTCATGGTAATGGCTCTGTCAAATGGGTAAGGACACACATTCTCAAACTTGAATGTCTTCGGATCATTCCCTTCTTGGATGGCTTTCAGAGCTATCTTCATTTGCTCCCATTCTGAATTGATAGGTGATGGCTGGGGTGCCCCCAATGTAGGAGCGCCTTGAGGTAGGTATGTAATGGATGGGGCCACTGAATATGGATGGCTATGAGGGATTTGCTGATAGGGATTGTACATTGTTTGGGCAGCTGCATGGTGGATGACAAGTTGTTGAGGGGGAGGTGGCGCATATTGCTGCATGTGCTGCGAGGCTTGCTGTTGATATGGGATTTGAGGTTGGGATTGAGGAACATAAGCTGGCTGTGGGATAAATGGATTGCTTTGTGGAGGTAAGGTATAAGATGGTTGAGAGGCTTGGGGAAAGGATCGGGGGGCTTGTGGGGTTTGACCAATATATGTGGGTTGTGCCCCCATTTGGGATGGTATCTGCAAATAATTGGTGGTTGGCTGGGGTGGTGGATTACCTCCTAGAAGTGGCATTGAAAAGTAGTTGGTAATTGGAGGTAATGGATTAGTTGGTGGTGGAGGTGGTGGGAATTGAAAGCTTGGGAATGGAACTGATGGGGTTTGATAGCTTTGTGGTTGGATTTGGAAGCTTGGTAGAGTGGTGGCAGGGGCTGGGGTCACTTGGGAGCTTGGTAGAAAATTGGTAGTAGCTTGTGGGATTTGATAGCTTTGTGGAGTGAGGGTAGTAGCTTGTAGATTTGTGGCTAATGGTATTGAGCTCCCAAGACCTAATGGAAATGATGGGATTGTGTGTTGGGCTGCAGTGAACAAGATGGGGGTGATGAAAGGTTGATTACTTGGCCCCATGGGTGGCATCCCTGTTGTATATTGCTGAGGTTGGCCAAAGATGCTAGCACTGATTTGGGAGATGGGTGGATTTGGAAGGCTGGGTTGGGGAGCAGCAGCAGCAATAGTGAAGGGGGTGAACGGTGAGCTGTTTTGGGTAAAGGGGGTTTGGAGTGGAGAGGTATGAACCAAGGATGGAGTGGTGGTGGCTGGGTTGGCTTGCGGCATGGAGATTTCAACTTGGGTGGATGATGGTATGTTTGGGTCTGTTGGATCATATGGATTGGCTGGAGGCTCTTCTTTTGGCATATATTGAGGATAATTTGGATCATAAGAGCCTATGGGTGGTGGTAGCTACCCAAACAATGGGTGAGATGGATCTGATAATGGAGGGGGTCTTCCAAAGTCAAAGGTTCCTACATTTTCCCTTCGAAAATTAGCCATGATTGTCTCTTTGTTCTTGTCTATAATGGCATTTACCAATACTGCATTTCCTGGTTGGTTCATGAAAGCTTCAATGTCAGTACATGATGGCATAGCTTTCTCTGTGCTAAAGGATGGCTGAGTGCTCAAGGGGGGTGAGGCTGTTCGATCCAAATGATAGGGCTCCATTGTTTCTTTCTTCTTGGCTAAGCGAGTGACGGGTGGCATGAAAAATGCTCTTAGGGATGAGATGCAATAATGCTGATGGATGCAAAAGGGGGAAGGCTTCTCTATGCAAATGATTTCCTAGGTTAAGGCAAAGCTATACGACAAAACCTAAGGAGGATTGGGTTGGAGATTCTAACTTCAAAGATATGTTGCCAAAGCACGAAAGGTCTGCTTTCCTATGTGTAAGCTTGGTGGTGATTGTGTCAACTTAAGGATAGACTGATGATCCTTTAGGAATAACACGAGATTGACCACTTGTGGAACCCAACCTTTAGCTCAAGGTGATGAGGGATAACAAGTGACAAAGCTGGATTACCCTAGACAAAGCTCTGTCAAAGGGATAACCTTGGTGAGATTGATGGATTTGGAAGATTTTAGGAGTGGCAAACTTTTGGCAAAAGTGACAACAATTTTGAATGCTTGGATGTGAGGTTTTGATTGCTGGCTAGATGGTTTGATTCTAAATGAGATGGATGAGCTAATAATGCTTAAGGGGATAACCTAAGATGGCTGGCTTTTCTACAAAGATGACTTTAAAGTGAAGCTAATCCAAGAAGATGTGGAGAAACAAGGGTGTCTAATCATAGAAATCATGCCTAGTTGGTAAGGCATAAGCAGGATTAACTCCTGGATGTTGGCTAAATTTGATGGTGCGCTCTAACCAGGCCTCTTGAAGTGCTTCGTCGGTAGCTTTGTCCTCTGCTTTGTGGAGTTTGGCAATTCGTGGGCTTGGTGTTATTTCTTTTCTCTTGGCTGAAAGTTCTTGGTATGCTAGAGATGGTTTGAGTTTAACTTTGTGGAACTTCTGTTTGGGTTTGGGTTGCTCTGACATCAATTTCTGAATCTTCTTGGCTTTGAGAGATCTTGGTTGTTTTGCTTCAACTCATTCAGCTTTCGGAATAGGCAGTGACTACGCTAAGTATGCCCTAAGCTAGGATTGACCAAGTTTGGCAAACATTCATTCAACAAATAAAAGATTAAGCAATAGATAGAAACAACCAGATAGAAGTTTTTGATTCTCAGAAAGTGATACTTGCGCCAAGGAGTGTGTATGTTCTACAAATGTTTCGATCAGTCACTTCAAACACATTAACATCCTAGATGGTTGTCTACAAGGTTGACAGTTGGTTTAGCTAAGGAGTCCTCGATATACCCAAGGTACGTGAGGCCCAAATCCGTAGATGAGACCAAAAAGATGTCACACAGCCGAGAGGAGCGGTAACCCACTTCTCCTCTTTCACTTCTCAAGGGTATAAAGTTCCTTGAGGCTTAGCCCGAGTGACAAAATCTTGATCCCAAGAGAGGTGTCTTTCGATTCACCTTCCGATTCTTATACTCCCCCAGAACGCTGGAGTTGAGGTCGTCCAAGGGGTGATGAAATCCCCAAGCAGGCCTCCTAAAAAGAAACAAGGTTTTGGATCCTAATCTTATGCACCCAAGATGGCCTCGAAAGACGACAAGGGGAGAGAAGACTTGGATGACCTTGGGCTAAAAAACACATTTTTTCTTTTACCAACTGACGCTTAAGTTTTCTGATCTAGACTTTGCAAGCACTCATGTTTAAGATACAATGTTTATTCCAACTTGAAGCGCCAACAAAAGTAAATTGATCGAAGAATGAAAACAATAAGAAGAGTTAGGGTCAACAAAAGCAAACTCGCGCACCCAGAGGCCCTCCACGTCAAGTATCGATTAATTTTCTTTAAGGCATTCAAGATTGAGTGTGAGTTTGTTTTAAGCCCAAAACAAAAGTGTGTGAGATTCGATTTCAAGCGCGCGCCCGGAGGCTCTCCACGTCAGTTGTTGTTCAATTTTTAGTGCCCAAACTTGAAGTGTGATCGATTTAATCTAGAGTTTTGATCATTTAAGAATTTTGATAAAGTTAAGGCAAAAATTCAAAGACCAAGTGAGTGAGTTAGATTGTGGAACATTTAACACCTTTTTCAAGTAGACCCATCCCCATAAATGGCGCTGAGATTGCAACCAATGGTTAATATTTGATGGGTGATTAGAAAAGAGGTGAGTCCAAGGAACTACTCAAATTGATTTTTGCAAATTTGTATTTTAACTTAACAAGGTTTCTTAAATGTCCAAAAATCAAACTTTACCTAGATTGCATGTGGAAAAGAGATTTGTTTTGTTCAATTTTTAGAAGCTCCAAATGAAGTGTTTGATATTGCAATAGTTAATTGATCCTTAGAATTCAAGATTGGATTTGTTGTTTTAACCATGCATTCAAGGAAAATTTGATTTTAATCCAAGGCATTCAAGAGTGATTTTAGCAACATGCATTCAAAGAAAAGTGGTTAAACATTCAAGTGTTTTCTTTTGAGCATTCAAGATTGAGATTTTGTGTGTTGTTTTAAGAACTTTGAAGTGCTTTGTTTTAACCTTAGATCATTCAAGATTGTTTTGGACTCAAAAGTGAAAATGACTCTTTGGACTTTGGTTTTCATTCAAGATTTTGTGTTCTAGTTTGCATATTTTAAGCCCAAAAATGATATTCCTAGATTGTTTTGATGCATGAAAATCCTAAGAAACATTCAAGATTTTGCAATAAGACATTTGTTTGGAACAAATAACAAAGCTTTTAGGACAATTTTTGGCAACCATTTAGGACTCTTAGTTTTTATGAGATTTTTTAAAAGAACTTTAGTGTGCACTTAGTGTTGATTTTGAACCTTTTGAAATGGAAACTTGAAGTTCTTTTTAAATTCCCAAAAATGAAGTGTTTCTAATTTTGCATGAATGTATCTAAAACCTTGATGTTGCAAGGATGCAAATGATTAGATTGGTTTAGTTTCACTTGTTAAAAGATTTTTTCTTTTTTGCAAATTTTTAATTTTTCAATGGATTTAAGTATGATTTGGGGGTTCATTTTAAGCACTAAAAAGAAGTGTGTATGATTTTGCTTTCTTAAAAAAAAATGGCCAAGATCTCCCACAAGAAGAAGAAGAAGAAGTATATGGAATAAGAAGAATATAGACAAGAAGAAGAAGAAGAATTTCAAGTTCTTTGTCCACCTATAAGCTTGAAAAATCTGCAAACACTATGAGATAGATTATGAGTTCCTTTGTCTTCTTCATGCTCATGTGGACCTACAAAACCAATTTATACAATCCTACCAATCACAAAAACAAGAAAAATTAGCCAAAATCAGCAAATGACATAAAAAACTTGACTAAAAAAGCTAATGAAGATGACCCATGCGGGGTCCCACCGGGCGTGCCAAAATGTATATGAGAAAATGTTAGTATGCTAATAGAAACCAAATTTAAATAAAGCTTCTACAAACTAAACAAAATTCATAAACTTCAAGATAGACTAAGATGAGCTCTTAATTGAGAATATGAGCCATTAATGGGCTCTCTCAATAAGAAGCTCTCTTGTTGAGTAGCTTTGTCTAAATAGATAGGATGTATGCTCAAGCTTTATGCTTCATAAAGGGCTTCAATGGATGATTGTGGATTTTTGGTGTGGATAGATGGCTTTAGTATGGATTTGGCTCTCAAAATAGCATTATAACTTTACTTCATGAATTGTGTTATTTTGTAAAGGGGAAGGATCCAATTTATAGGCAAGAGGCTTGAGGGTTTGAGGGCTAAGATGCAAGGATGGGAAAAAGCTTATGGAGGGCTCAGATTGCATGAGAGGAGAGCACATGGATTGTGCTTCCTTATAGCCAATCAAGGAGTGACACATGTCACATGGTGAGAGGATGGAGGAAAGGGCAAGGATGAGTCAACAAAGGAGGCTCAAGAGATAAAATCTTCATAAAGACCCTCATAATGACTTGTAAGAGCAATAAAAGGGCTTGTAAGAGTCATTTATGACCTAATGGACTTCATAAAGTTTTATGGTTGAGATATTTTGAGGGTGATGAGAGCAAATTCGACTTGGACTTGATTAGGAAGGTTTTAAGCTTGCTTAGGCTTGTGCAAATGATTAGAGGATGGATTAGGATGGTTTAGGATTAGCTTAGGGATAGGCAAGTGGATGGCATTTAATGAGGGTGGGTGAAGGAGGAGATATTTGTTAACTTTGGCTTGGGTTAGTAAGTCTTAACCCATGTTTAGGGAATGTGACAAGGTTAGGAGGGGATTAGGATTAGGTTTAAAGACATCTTCTAGAAGAGTCTAGATTTTGGAGGAGGATAAAGACTTTCTAGAATAGTCTAGAATTTCCTAGGATGAGGATGAAGACTTTCTAGAAGAGTCTAGAACTTCTTAGGATAAATTAGATTTTTAGGAAATAAATAAAGTTTTATTTATTTCAAGGGTTTGGGTTGAGGAGATATTTATTAAAACTTTTTTAATAAACATGAGGATTAATATTTAATTTTAATTAAATATTTTGAGTTGGGATTAGGGGTAGGAAATGATGGGATTAGCCTTTAATCAAAATTAAAGAAGGATTAGAAGATTTTGGAAGAGGTTATTGGTCATAAGGAAATTGGCCAAGTTTTGGGCAAAAAATAAATTTTTTATTTATTTTAGGATTTTTGGTCAATTTATTAATTAAATAATTAATAAATAAGGAAATAATGTTTAAATAAGATTTAAACATTTTTGGGAGGGATTCCTTAATTAAATATTTTTAATTAAGATAAAGGGATTTAATGGCATAAAAATTAATTAATTAATTAAATAATTAATTAATTAATAAATGATGATGTCATCAGGACTTTTTCAGAAAATAAAAATACTTTATTTTCTAAAGGTTTTTAGGTGTCTACAATATGCATAATGTTTAAGAGTAGCCGAAGAAAAATTGTGAACCAGATCTCCTAGGGCCGGGGTATTATCTGTATTTCCAAATAGACACACACAATTACATTCAACTGAATCTTGGAGGCTCCTGGGCTTACGTAAAGGGAATCCAAATAATCAAATTCACTCTAGAGTAAAGCTAAATTTGGAAAAGATGTCATTGTAGCTCATTTGGATATAGGTAAGAGACTTATTGTAAGAGCATTGAAAGTAGGATATTTATCAAGTTACCAATTATTTTATCAAATAAATAATTAATTAGAGCTGAAATGATTTGGACTCTATCAGGTGTCTAGCCAGAATCTGCAAGCTTCCATGATGAAGGGCTTGGCCCTATCCCATCTCAATGGAAGGGTTTCTATCAAAGTGGCATGAAATTCACCACAGCTAACTGCAATAGGTATCTACATCAACATCGACATTTCAAAAATTCACCATTAATGTGCTTGAAATTTCTGCTTATCTACATTTAAAAATGCCCTTGCACAGAAATGTTTTTGTATTGTTGCTTCTCTTTTTGCGACACATGTGTTTTGATAAATATTATTGTGGACCAAGAAATTAATTAGTGCTAGATACTTCTACGTGGGACATGAGGTTAGAGATGGGCGTTTTGAAAATGGAGATCTTGCTACACCACGAGACGTAGAAGGGCACAGATCTCACACTCTGTCCATGTCATCTGGGAATTTTGTGAAACATGCGAGTTTGTATGGATATGTTGAAGGGGTTGCAAAGGGAGGAGCTCCTCATGCGAGAGTTGTAGCCTACAAAGTTTGTTGGAGTGAGGGTTGTGCTGCTGCAGATATTCTTGCAGCATTTGAGGCAGGCATTGATGAAGGAGTAGATGTATTCTCTATTTCTCTTGGCTCAGATCCCCCTCAATCCTTGGTCATTTGGGTAATTTGTATTTTTGAAATCCATCGACTCTGTAGTTTGTGGTGAAACCAGGGCATTTGGTAATGGACTACGATTATGTTCCTATTTGAGTATATAAATGAGATGAATTAGAAGGCTTTTGTATTGGTAATTAATTTTTTTGTTCCTTGCATGACTCTTAGGACGACCAATCATAGTTGACTTCTCTCCTATTATAAACTTTCGTGAAGCTAGGGAGAATGGTTTCAACTTGTTTCATTTAAAAAATGTTCTATTTTACTATAGTTTCCTGATATTTTCCCTGCGCACGCTGCCCATTATTTCTCATTGGCATCGTTGATAGCACATCACAACATGTCCATAATCTTGAGGTACCTCACTTGCCATGGTTTTGCTATATTTGTCTTTTTAGAGGAATCTGCACACATCTAGATCAGCTTCTTGTGTCTTAACAAATTCTAGGATATTTATGTTATTATTTGTTAAGGTATTGGTTGTATGGTGATATCTATGGTTGTTTTCATTTGTGATAATGTTGTAATATTTAGTATTAGATTCCTTATTTTAATTTTGAAATGACTTTTTTCTTCTTTTCTCGGTAATGAGATTGTTTTATTTAAAGTGAGAAAAAAATTATATTGCAGAAGATAAACCCTAAGTAATCATAGTTCAGGTTAGTGGCCATCTACCATTATGGCAAACCAAAAACCACCATTTGGGGACCATTCCGTCAAGTATAATAGTTATACACAAGAAATTTAACATTCTCCATGTTATCCCAGTAGCTCAAAATAGACATTCCCAGCCCAACTACAGAAAAAAAATGAAAAAAAAAGCCAAATACACATTACATCTGCCCGCCATCGCAAATTGACATCACAAATTCACCCCTAATGTATTATTGAAAGTACATAGGTGGTGGTTAAACATTAGCTTGAAACTTGTACACTTGAATTTTGAAGTTTCTACCTTTGTGGCATGAGAGAAATCATTAAAGTGTATGTTATCTTCTCATCCCATATTGTAATTCTAGATTCATACTACTTTTAGAAAAATAGAGGTTGGGTGATTGAAAATGTGTTAATTATTAGTGCCCATGCCATACCTTATTGATTGAAATGGGTCTTGCAATTATGTGGCCTTCTTAATCCTTCTAAAGGATTTAAATCCCATGTCGTGGAATCTCATTTCACACAGACCAAGTCTTCATCATAATACCAGAGCTCCTCTTCTTGCAAACTTTAAGCCTGGATAGGGATTTTCTTGAAAGTCAAGTGATTCAACAACAAAAAAGGACACCAAGGAAGTCTAATACTCTAGTGGATGTTGATGATCACCTCTTGATTCATTGCCAAATCCTATCTTGAGATAGTAAGTAGAGAAAGGTGGTAATGGAAGCTATTGCGAGTGGTTATGTTGTGATGGTCAGTTTTTAGTAGGGTGTGGAGCATGGTTTGATTCATTCTGGTAGGGCTTTTGATAGTGTGAGTGGGGGTCCACTAACTAACCCATTTTCTAGTGTGGACATGTACATCTCTCTCATTCCATCTTGGGAAATTCCTCATTGATGACCATGTCATCATCAACTTCACCAAGGAGGAGATAAAGCATTAGTTCATGTAATGATGTTTGGGGCTCTTGTCTCTTTCTTTATCTTTTCTATGCCATGGTTGTCCTATTTTGATCACTTGATGATCTTTTTTCCTTACGACATGTAAAGGGTAGAATCTTCAAGGATAGGTGGTTGTCACTATGGGGATCTTACTTATCAGATGATGAGACTATCTTGGTATCCCAATTTTGTACTTCTTTTTTAATGTTTAATATAAATATATACCATTACCAACCAAAAAATAAAATAAAAGAGAGCATGAGTTTGAATAATAAATTTACATTTCCCAAACCTTTACATTATTTTAATCAAGCTATCTATAACAGTGATATTGATTTTACGAATAGAGGATAGAAAATATTTAAGAATAATTATTTTCTACATAAATAATAATCATGGACTGAATCTACTCTTCACAAATAGAAGCCTAATCTACACTAAAGTAATTATTGATCCTTACAAAAATAAGGATTTCCACACTTTGAAAGTTAGTCTATAGATACAAATCAATACATGATGGATATGTAGTCATTAAAACCAAGTCTCCATGGTAATTAGTTGATTATGTTTGAATCTCAAATGTCTAGGATAACTCAAGTGGATGAGTTGGAACATTAAGGAATATTTTTTATTAGGGAAAAACTAGTCTTTGAAGGGGATCCAAAACCCTTTACAATAAAATGTTTAAGGGGACGTGGTACCCCACTAAAATAAATAGCTACAATAGAAAAAGTATTACAAGACAACAACCCAAAACAAGAAAACAATTGACAACTAAAATAAAGTTAAACAAAGATCCACTTGCCCAAAAATTAGCACAAGGTTAAAGCCACACATAACATAATGATTCTATCTATCAAGGAGACCCATGGGGTTTAGAAAGGCTCCCTAAAGCTCATCATTGGGTTTTGACTTGGCTCCCATAGCCACTACTATGGGTTTTAACATGGCTCTCAAAAACATCATCACCCACAACCTTAGAAGATCAATCATCAAAAATTGAACTAAAACTTTAGGGTTTTGGAATGCTCCCAAATTTTGAATTGGATTGCACAATTATTTTGATAGGATTCCCAAGTCTTTTAAAAATCACATACCTCATAGAAATGATTATTAGAAAGTGATCTGAAACTCTAGGGTTTAAGAAGACTCCCCAAACCTCCATGGGATTTACTTTGGATCCCACAACCATAATGGGATTTTTAGAGGATCTCCAAAAGAACACAATTTTTTTTAAAGGATCCCCAACCCTTCAAAATGGGATTAAACTTGGCTCCCATAAGAAAAATTTCACCAGCAAAAAAGAGACCCCACCAATCATCCATAGTTGTAATGTGTATTTGGAATTTTTTTTCAATAAATTCCCTATGTGAGCAAAATCATGACTGATTTATCATATCTCTGTTTTATGCAATCTGAGATAACTTTTCATGGTTTTATTTGATCAAATACACATGGATTCTTGTCGATAGGTTCCTGTAAAGAAGAGGGAATATAATACACCTTTTTCCCCACCATCTATTTGAATTTGGGGTCTTGGTCCACATTTTATATTATAGATTTATTTGTACAAAGTTACAGATTACCCTAGTAAGGGTTTGGATAGCTTACACAAAAAGTTGAATATCTTTTCATCCACATAATGAAATTGAGTGCTTCACAAACCAAAATAAAGTAGATTTGACCCTCTATCATCTACAACAAATGGATCATCAGATGGGTACCAATATTACCAGAAAAGGAAACAGAAATCAAACTTCTTTTTTATTGATCAAAGTAAGGATTATGCAGGAAACCTTGTTTGCATTGATTGCCAAACTTCATGTATCAATTTGGGTCCCTTTGTTTGCTCATTACAATATTATTTAAAATTTGGCTTAAAAATATTATTTTCCATTACATCATTGGTCTAAATTATCGATGTAATTTATTATACTTATTATGCCTTCCTAGGAACTTAATTAGTTTTTGCCTTTAATCTAAGCTTGAGGTGTTCTTGCATGATAATCTCGAAGAGAATAATTCTAAAGTCCTCTTGGAGAAAAGTTGATCCAAATCAATACATTTCTTCCTAATTTCTTCCTCTAGCATCCATGTGGCTTCCAAGTTTTATAGTCTGATCCATTATCAATTATTTTTTCCCATTACACCTTGTGCCTTGTCATTTTGGATTCTCTATTATCCACAATAGCTTTAATCTATGTTTCCTTTGTCAATGGTAATTTAGACACCTAGTCTTCGTCATTTAGAGTTGAATATGTTTGTTTAACACCTTCATCCATAAAATCTTTGAACATGGTAAAATCTTAGATATTGAATATAGGAGAAAGACCTATATAAGGTGGTTACAACAACTTGTAAAAAATTTCTCCATACTTTCCCAGGATCCTGTAGTGACTAGTATTTCCCATTATAATCTTACCCTAACTATCTTTGGAAATTCTCTCCCTATTCAAGTGTATCATTGTTGTATATCTTTCTCCTAACATTTTGGTTGGTTGTAAACACTTCCATAAATTATCTCTCACCTTTTCATGAGCCTCTCTCATTGCTTCTACTATATATTCAGCATGAGAACTCCTCTTATCCATACTCTTCATATCCCTCAATTTAAAATATCCTCTATATTTTTTGATATACTATCTTAAAAGGACTAATACCATTTCTCCTATTTGTCCATTCATTATAGGAATATTGTTCCTATGGTATTAATGCATCCCATTCTTTCCCATGATCCTTTGTTGGACACTTTGACATGTTTTTGTTAAATAACTAAGGAGGGAGGGGGGCTCAATTTTCCTCGGCTATCGAATAGGGCCTTAAAAAAATCTTAGCATCTTACAAACTTAAAATTTTCCTATATCAAATTGGTCACTATATTAAAACTTCATAATAATATCTAATTTATCCTTCACTAGTAAATTGTTAGCTTTCACCAAGTATTAGAGTAATAAACTTTTAACTATATACTTCATGTACTGAGTTACATCAACAAGAAGTATACAAAAAATAAGAATAAAATAACAGGTAACACAATAATCCACACATTTAAACACAATAATTTTTAACATGAAAACCCTATTAAGAGAAAAATCACCTATGAATGATCACATCAAATTTGTAGTATCAGATCTTCACTTCCTTTCCTTTACTGATTATTTTCTCCTTGTTATATATTCATTCATTTCTATCCCTTGTCAATAATGCATATGTATATTTTAGCTCTTCCTTAGCTCATGTTCAGATGTTCTCTTATAACACGATCTTCCTTCCTTCCATACCTACATATTTTATGTTTAGATCTTCTCGCCCTTTGAAAAAAATGCCAAAAAAAAAACAAAAAACTTTAATATAATGGTAGTTGTACCTTGCACCTTACATGTGCTAATACATTTTTGTTTTAATAAATCTTTTCTTTCTTTCTTTCATCTTCTTCACATATTTAGGACTACATAAAGAGTGAACTCTTTCAACTCCAAATAGATATTCCCAAGGTATATTGGTTATAGTGTTTCTTTATTAATTTTTAGCTCTAGTTTTAACAGTCCCAGCTATCTTCTTGTGTTCTATTTTCTCTATTTGGTGTGTATGGTTAGCTCTGTGCCATGAATCTCCAACCGTGAAACCCTAGTCTGCCATAGAAAGCCTGCACTGCATCCCTAGTTCCACCAATAAAAAACACTACAGCTTTGCACTAAACTTGATGAACAACTTCACAGTTTCTGAAGCCAGATGACAATGCAGATTCTTGTTCTTGTGTCTAATGTCATATGTTGCATAGTGATTAATATCTCTTGTACAGATTACACTGATGTTGGTATATATTATGCTCTCTTTTGTATTAGAACATTCTAACCTTTTATTTATGGATATGGTGCTCAATTTGGTCAACACTGTAATCTGTATCTGGTGTCTCATTTGTAATAGCTAGTTTAGTAACTACATAGATAAGCTTAATGTGATTGTTATAAAAATATTGTTATGAAATGGTGTTTCATGTGCTGGCCAAGGCTGGTTTGAAGGCCACCCACTTCAATACCCTGCTAGCATTTATAGATACAGAGTTCTCTAGTATCATGAAAGATAATCAATATAAAAAAGTGCATTCTCTTTGTAACATTTTTGGATTTCATTTTAATTTCATCTTTTCTTCTATTGTGACAGGCAAGCTGGAGAGAAGTGCTATATTGAAGGCCATATGTGCAGGATTTAAAGAAACTACTAAACCTCTAATTTGTTTGACTGGAGGTAGATTCTTGATTCTTTGCCTTAGAAAACTATCATCTTCAAAATCCTATATGAAATCTATATGACCATTTCATTTCTTCAATATGCCCTATGGATGTCCCTATCTAACTATATATCTTTTAATTGCATATAATAACTAATCTATGTGCTTTTTCATGACTATGTTTTGACTCATATAATTGTGATCTCTCTAGCACTATGATGTTGTTTAATATGTCTTGTTAAAGCTTGTAAATATTGTTCCTATTTCCATGTCATGTAATATGTCTTTCCTTGTACCTTATATGTTTTGAAATTTCTTTTAGCGGCTTAATGTTGTAAGGTCTCTTGAAATAAGACCTTCAGGTGGTTGGTCAAAGTTTTACAAATAATCTTATCCACAAATTTGCCTAGAGCAATTGACTGAATGTTATAAAAGATGATTGGGTTAAATGTCTTAGGAATAAAGTCAAAGAAAGTATTTTTAAAATATTAAAGTATTTAGCTAGGTCTAAGAACATTTGTGTACTTTTGACAGTTTTGCTTAGTTTGTGAAAGTTGTAGACCGAAGTTTTCATAGCTCGATTTTTTCTTTCTGCCAAGAACGATCACGTCAGATAATATAAGTGAAGAAAAAAATAGGGAGACAATCGATAGATTGTGGTCTAACTTGAAAAGAAAAGGTGATGGAAAATGTTATTGTTCTTGCAAAATTTGTAAGGCCTTCAATTGTAGAAGACTGCTAGTCAAAACAGTTAAGAGACATTGTAGGGAGAATGGTCACATTGAAGGGGGGCATGACTATCATCCAATGGTAAGTTGTTCATTATATACTTTTAATAATTTATATACATATGAAATAACTTGATGATTAGTTGATGATCATGGTTTATTTATGTTAATCAATTTTATACAGGTTGATCTCCCCAGGGAAGTACATGATATGAACCACAACAATCCGAAGAATATGGTTTTCAAAGTGGAGGAACATGGAGGTGCGAATATCCAAGGTGAAGATAATGATCCCATGAAAGATAATGATCATGTGCCAGAAAACACAATTGAAGATGATGGTATAAATACATTGATCCATGACACATTTAGTCCAAGTGTATCTAATGATGATGATGATGATAACCTCGATGTACCCCTACTTGAGAAGGCATACAAGCCCTATACAAAGACTCCCAAACAACCCTTCTCTCTGTTGTATTGTTGTTGTTGAACTTGAAGGTTATGAATGGTTTGTCCAACATAACAATGTCACATATGTTAAGGTATGTCATATATGTCTTTATAGTTAACAAAGGGTGAATAATGTACCACTAATATTGTTTATATTAACAAATTATATTTTTTGTTGTAGATTGATAGGCGAGTTTCTGTTACCATCATCAAATATTCTACCTCATTCATATCGAGAATTATTTGCTGTTATGAAAGATATTGGAATGGAGTATCAAGCAATACATGCTTGTCCCAATGATCATATTATATATTATAAAGAACATGAGTTTGCAACACAATGCCCTGTATGTCATACGAGTAGATATCAAACAGATTGACTAAAAAAAAAGGTGCCTCAAAAGGTTCTTCATTACATCCCCATTATTCCACGGATGCGAAAATTATTCAGGTGTAGTAGCTTGGCTCAATTTATGGATTATCATGCACACAATAGAAGTCGAGATGACATTATTCGAATCCTTGCTAATGGTTTGACATTTATGCACATAGAGGAAAAGTGGCAACACTTCAAAGAAGAACCTCATAATCTTTGGCTTTTATTGGTAACGGACGGCGTCAATCCATTTAGAGAGATGAGATTTGTTTACTCGGTGTGGCCTATTTTTGTTATCAACAATAAAATTCCTCCGTGGATGTCAATAAAGAGGGAGCACATTATGTTGGCAATGATTGTTCAAGGTATCTTATCATTTGATAGTTATTAATTTACATGTACTTACAAATCTTGCAGTAAAACGGTCACAATAATTATGTAATGTTACTGTTCATTCAAGTAGGTAAATATCAAGTTAAAGATATGAATGTATATATTGAGCCTCTTATCGACGAGTTGGTGGAGTTATGGTACGGTGTCACTATGTATGACGTGTCTAGACCAATAGGACAAAGACAATTTCAATTCCATGCAATACTTGCATGGACAATACATGATGCCCCAGGGCTAACACATTTTTGTGGTATGTTATAGTGAATTCAAGTTGCGCACAATAATTCTAATTATAAAAATCAACATATTTAATAATCCAATTATACCATTATCTTGTAGGTCTTCAAATAAAGAGAAAATTTGCATGTCCAGTTTGTGGTCCAAAGATGAAATCCCATCATTCAAAAAGTTTAGAAAAGCAGGTGTTCGATGAGTGTAGACACTTCCTCCACAGGAATCATCAGTATCAAAGTATGAAAAAATATCTTTTCAATGGGAAAGAAAAGACTACATCAAAGCCATGAAGAATGACACCTCGCCTATGGAAGTTGGAATTTAATAGAATTAATCGTTGAGGTAATGTCATTCCACCTAATGGTTTATGTTTGTAATTTATATATTTCTATTGTGATTTTTGTTTACTAATTGTGTAATTGATGATCATGAAGGTCATCAAGGTAGTATTGACAACCTTCCAAAGGGACTAAAAAGCTATCCCAGACAATTTAGCAGGTTGCCCTACTACGAGCACTTACAAATTGTGAATTTGTTTGATACTATGCATATTGGAAAGAATATAAGACATTGTGGAAAATATTGGATGGAAGGCGTGACAAAGAAAAAATTGTCAAAATTTGTAATGACATTCATGAATCCAATCATGCATTGAAGAATTTCATTCACTCAAATAGAAATAGAGATTAGATTAATATAAGTGCCCATCCTTGGTTATTAACGGAGCAGCAAAGTGATGCCATAAAAGAAGTCATGCGAAAAATTTGATTTCTCACAAGATTTTCTGCAAACATAAACAATCTCATATAAAAAAAAAGTGAATTTGGGCTAGGGCTGAAAATGCATGATTGGCATACTTTCATCAAGGTAAGTTATGTTCTTCTATATTTACAATATATTCATAAACTATGTGTACTGTTTGTTATGTTATGTTAGAAAACAATGAAATGATTGGTTTATAATTACTGTAGTACGTGCTTCCTCTATCTCTCCCAGAGCCCTTCATCAATAACATCAAACAAGTGATATACAATCTTGGAAAATACATGAGGTAAGTAGTAATATCTGTTCGATTTGTTGTATATATTTATTATATTCATGATTTTTTTTTCTTGTTATGTAATCTATTGTATATTATTTTGTAAAGTCTCGTATCTATATATTTTTTGTGACTTGAATCTCTTAATGTAGGTGGTTGTCATCTAAAGAAATCCATAAAGAAGATATAAACTATTGGAAGAGAAGAATTTCTCATTTATTGTGTGAAATGCAAAAGTGTCTACCTCCAACTTTTTTCAATGCACAAGAACACTACCTCATACACCTAGTTGAAGAGATTGAATTGTGTGGACCTATACACACTAGGTTAATGTGGATGGTTGAGAGGCACTTGAAATCTTTGAAGGCTTTGGTTCGACAAAGAGCACATCTTGAGGGTTCTATGGTAGAGGGATATATGGTATACCAGACTATGGTGTACATTACTGAATATCTTTCTAAGTTTGCATCAAATATCTGTGTAGATCGCATTTGGGATCTTGAGCCTTTTAAAAAATTAGAAGGGGAGTACTTGATGGGGAAAGGTACATTGAGGAAAGTGAGAGGTAATAAATTATAAGATGTTATTGTAATAAATTATTTCTTAATTTTCAAAATAAATTGGTTGTAAGTTATCTATTTTTTTTTTGTACAGGTGCTCGAGAGTGGGATGCACTACATTTGTATATCGAAAATAATCTTGATTGGATGATGGTATGGATTGAACGATGTCAACATTCTGGTCAGACATTAACATGGGAAGGTGTATCTTCATTGGTTAAAGAAGCTCATCGTAATGGAGATTCCAATGTTACGCAAAGGGAAATAGATTTAGCACGTGGTTTAAGAGATTTCTAGGTACATACAAATTTATTAATCACCTGTATGTTTATCAACTCATGATACAATAATTTTGACATGTTTCACATATTATTGCAGGTTAAACACCACAAGGCTATGTTCTGTAATGGTTAGAAATTTCGCGTCAAAGTGTTGGATGACACGAAGAAAACTTGTGATTTAGGAATAACTGCAGTCTTTTAAGTGACTAATATTTCATCTAGAAACGACTTACATCCTTGAGAGTCTGAAAATCAATACTATGGCTTTTTGGATGATATACTTGAGTGTGACTTTAGTTCCTTCAAATTAGTGCTCTTCGTTGTCAAATGGTACAGGCTACAAATTAATCCAAATGATCTTGATAGAACTATTATTGAACATGATAATGGATTTACAATGGTTAATACAAGGTTGTTTGAGCCAGTTGGGGATGAGCCTTATGTTCTTCCAAGCCAATGTGAGTAGGTATTGAGGTTCCACATAAAACGGGTTGGTCATTTGTTGTTAGACATGAACCGAGAGGAAGGCCAATAAAGTATAATGCGATGGAAGAAGAAGATATCGAAGAAGTAGAAGATGATGTAGATGGTGATCACGATTGACAGTTATTGGATGATGTTCATGACACAAATTTTCATCAAGAAGAAGAAAAAGATGATGAATATTGCAAGTTTTATAAATAGTACATGACCTAGGTCAACTATAAAGCAACCCAATTGCATATTTGAGGTGCACGAGGGAAATCGTGTATTCATCTATGCGATAAAATCAATACGTACAGGGGAAGAGCTTCTTATTGATTACAATTTGAACCACATAGATACAAATGAGGCTACTATCATGGGGGTGGTACATACTATTAAACCAACTTCTAATCAATGACTCCAACATACCATTTAGTCAATAAATTTTTGGCTAACATTTTTATACTTGATCTTTGACACAAGGGCACAATATGGAGTAACCACCCGAAGGGGATGCTGGTTATGTTCTCGGCTCATCTACACATGAGCAAGTAAAACTCATTGTAATTGTGCAAACTAGATAGAAGCAAAATGTTATTTTTTTAATGTTGTTTTCTTCATTTTTTTGGAGTAATTTTTATAATACTAATACTATTGTTGTCACAGAGGGCCAGTGGTTGGAGGGAGGGAAAGGAACCTGCAGTCCCTGATCAGCAGCCCCCCCTAAGGAGGAATCTTTCTATATTGATTTAGCAGAGACCGATGACCCGATCGATTCGATTAAAAAGTTGCTAAAGAAAATTGGCAAACAAATTATACGTTTAGCAACCATAAAGCCTACTACTCAAGAAATAAGAGATAGGGGATCTGAATTGTTGCACACCTCTGAAACCTTAAAAGTAAGTATTAATGAAATTTTTAATTATAACAAGAGTTCAATAATGGTTTTTATGTTATGCTCTTTTATGGCATTAATTAAAATATGGATGCATTGTATTTACAGAGTTTTTTGCGTGATTTTGAGCTCCGTTCCCATGATGAGGGTGCTGTAGGTGGTTCAGGTAGATCGCATGTTCCATTCCCCAGTTGTGTTTTTGAGAGAAAAAAAAATGTGGAAGATTTGCATGTTGATTTTCTTGTCCTTGTTGACATGGAAGCCTTTGGTGAAGATGAAGATGGTTGTATATCTTTCTTTTGGTGTCAAAGTATGGGACACACTTTTCTATCTACCAAGGGAGTCTGATGCAGGAGCATCTTGCATGGGAAAATTAAAATTAAAATTAAAAATTAAAAAAAAAAATTGTGGAGGAGAGAGAAAGTGACAAAAATAGAAAGAAAATAATAAAAATTGAAAAATAGGAAAAATGGAGAAAAGAGGAATTTCTATTTTCAAGTTGCATGGGTGGCATAAATAGAAAAATAATAAAATAGTTGTTATTCCATTAATCGAGGTGTGTAGGTGGCATCTTAAGAAGTTTGTGGAAAGTTCCTTAAATCATGCATTTAATATTTGTTGTGATCTACAAAAGAAAATGTAATTTTCTAAGTGGGCCACATGGTGGTTCTTAGTTGTATTTAGGAGGAAATTCTAGAATATTGTGGATAAATCATGCATTGGGTGATAAGTGCCTATTTAAGGAAGGCTTATGTTCATTTGTAATCAAGCTCTTCAAATGTAATCTCTTGTAAGGAAGCTCTCAAGGTGTAGTGAACAAACTCTTTTGTTGTAAGCTCTTCTAGTTGGAAGCCCTTAGTGAGGAATCTCTCTTATATTATAAGAGTTTGGAGTTTTTCCATTTGGAGAATATTGTAATGAATTGCAAGTATTAATGGATGCTTTATGAAGCATTTTGTCATCTCTCTTGTCTCCATCTTGTTGTGATCTTGGTTGAGTTGGTATGGGTGGTGGTTTGGCCCTTCATTAGTGGTATCAGAGTGTACCTTCAGCAGTGGTATCAGAGCATACCTACATCAGTTTTCCACTGAATATATATAGGAATGATCATAATCATTGAAAATACATGCTCGAACAATCCTTTTTTTTTAATGCTCTAACAATCTTGTCCATGCTAGTCCACACGTTCTATATTTATGCATGCTCTAACAATTTTATTCTTCAGCTTCACATCAATTGAATCCTATGACGACGTCGCCTCCATCTAGGACAACCACAAATCTCTTTTCAACTACTGAGTCGACAACACGCAGCTTATAGGCATCAACCATTGCACCATCTATTGGTACACTAATCCCTCTTTTTCTCTCTTAAGACAGCAACAAACAATTTTTTTTTTTACAACTTTTTAACATCAATTATCATTTTTTCTTTTATACTTCGTGACAAAGACTTATGAAACTTATGAAACTTTTTGCAATAGGAGCTGCAACATCATTTCTTGGATGTTCCTATGTTCCTAGTATAAGAACGATGAAGGATGTCATATTGATCGTCAGCGACGATGAAGGCATTCCATTAAAAGTAGCCAAAGTTCTAGGTACTTTAAAGTTATTATTATTCTATAGTGATATAATAGTAATTTAGTTTTTGATCACTTTTCATCGACTAATGATCCCATGATTGTTTTGTAGGGAATGATGTTTTTTGGAGAAAACTTGGTGATGAGTGTTTGCGAATATTCGGGCCCACCCTTCGTACCTAGTGGAACATCATATCCTAACTAAAACCCCAAACCACTATTTTGATTTCATAGCATTGCTAGAATAGTTTTCCTTTTCATCCATTTCTTGAACTATATTAAAGGTAGCTTCACTTTATTTATGAGTCTAACATGTTTTTTTTTACTTAAAAGGTGGAATAACCAAGACAAACCGTTGAAGGATGATCTTATAGAGAGCATGACCCAACTCTTTGGACCTCGTGCATTCGAGAGAAACAAGCTCCTTGAAAAAGCTGGTTTATGTTTGAAGTATATTAGGGACTAGTACAGAAAAAATTTATGGGATAACCCCAGGTACAAGCGTCCGCCCTATGTTCCTGAGGCTAAGTGGCAGGCTCTAATTTTGGATGGAAAGTATAAAGCTGACAAGAAAAATAATATTACACCAGTAGAGAGTACAAAAAGGTATGTGATACTGTTGAGAATGTAATTATGTACTAATTAACCTCTATATTTATACTATCTACCATATTTCAAACTTTTCATAGATTGCTTGACACATCAAAGGTAACAAAGGCAAGACTAGAAAAGCACAGGACACACAAGCTCAGCTTTGGTGGTTTTTCAAAACTTCAAGCACGAGTTGTAAGTATTAGTAAATGAAAAATTGTATCAAATTTTTTATATAATGTGATGGGAAATGCTAGGATAAACTAGCTTGTCTATGCTCCTGATCCTCAACTTGGATCTCAATGTTCCTCCACACCAATATATGATGCATAGTAACACGCTTTGGAAGCACCAACAAACTCCTAGCACCTTGGAACAACTAAGAAATTCAAGTTATCACCCCAATCCTCTGTTCTCCACAAGAACATTCAAGGCTTGATTCACCTTCAAACAAGGAACTAATCTGCTGTTACAACTGCTCCTTTAATTCATGGACCCAACTCATCACATAAGGTTGCATACTAGTTACTTCTCCCTTGTACCATTCAAGGCCTCGTACATCCAACCTTGACACCAAGTGTTTTGGAAAAATCCAACCCTCTAACATAAATGGAAACCAAAACAAACATCAACACAACCCAAAACAAATCAGGTCTAAGGAAAACTTGTTGTTAACAGTCACAGGGCAGATTGCAACACTTGACCTTTATTCTACACACCCAACCAAGAGTGCAATTGGATCCTCTAGGACTCCCAAACACCAAAGATAGTTTAGAACAACTCCAACATGACCAAAATAAGTTGTAACAAGGGTTGGAAACCCTGTTAAATATTTACCATTTCCTTTTGATATTTTAACTACCCTCCATTGGTTGATGAAACAATGCAAGTAAAATTCACCATACCACGCAAAAATGCAGGGCTCAGAGTTCAAGAGATGCCTCACAAAAGAGGATAAGAGAATTGGCTTCCAACAAGGCCATAGAGCTGTGGCTGAATAGCTATGAGCTGAAATCAGTGTGGAAGGTTCTAATAATGATGCATTTGAGCCACAGGTAAATAAGCTAAATGAAATTTATTTCAAATTGTATACTCTACCAATTAGTCTATTTGATGTTAAGTTCCAATATAAAGTGAGTATATCTGTTTTAAGCAAGCAATGATAACAATGCATAGGATGTTGGAATGCAGCCTGACAATCCCTCTACACAATCTATGGATGCTGAAGGTTCGCATGATGTACATTCCAGTGGTGGAGGTATACATTTTCTATTAAATTTTTTATATGTAATTGCAATTGGTGTTTGGATTAACATAAAATTTTGTATAGCAGCTATAGAGGATCGAGGAGTCCATGTTCATGAGCGTGTTGATGTTGAGGCCATACAAAATGATGTGGTTAGATCAGGTAAAGAGCGCCACAGTTATGTTATTTAAAATAATTAAATACTTGTAACAATTATAATAAATTATTTTTAATTTAACTCTTTTATTTGTTATTGCAGAGGACCCCCCTTTGCAACAACGTAGGAATTTGAGATCATCAAGAACAAAGAACATAACAACTATTGAGGGGGGAATTGATGATGACACTGATGCTCCTCTTAGAGCTTACATAGAAAAAAAAAATAGAAAGAAAAAAAAGAAATGATTGTCATCTACATACCTTAATTGATAATGACTGAATTTTATGTCTCAATGATTTAATTATGTGCTAATGAATGTTCACGAATTATGTGTTAATGCAAAATATTGATGAATGTTGCATGTTAATGAATCTAATGTGTTAATGAATGTTATCATGTGATATTGATTGAATGTTATCATGTGATATTGATTGAATGTTACATTTTATTAATGGTTGAAAGAATGAATGAATGTTAGATGTTAACGGGGAATGTAGAATGATGTTAGGGGGAGGGGGGTGGGGCCAAATGAGCTTCCACCTTCACGTGGTTGGCCCTGTTTAGTAGAGAATATTAAACTATTCTCGAAACAAAGTGAAGCTCAATAAGATACTAAATATTTCTCTATTTTGTCCTATGTTTAGACTGTTGTCCTATGCATCTAAGGCTTCATGCTTTGAACTGTCATGAAGTTCTAAACTTGTAGCTTTTTTATTGCATCCTTGGATCTTAGCACTGTCTTGGGACTGTGTTATCACCAATGATACGATTATCATGATTTTCTTTGGGCACCAAGTTAGATAATTTGTGATGTGTTCACTGCTTTTCTAGCCTGAGTGAATTTCCCCCATAAGGCTATTGACTTGGGTGAGAGAAGGATTCATTCACGTGAGATTGTTATTCAATTCATCTTATAAGCTCTCTATACTTTGAAGAGGTCAAGCAAGACAAAAACCTTGTTACCAACAGGGTAGCCTCTAACATGAGAGCAATGAATACAAGGTCTGATCGAACATTGCATCCCATGTTTTCACCTCATCTAGTTGAAAAAGAACTAATCCATGAGATTGAAGTAGAAGAGATGCACATCACAAGTGAGATTATGGTGGCTTGAGATGAACACATGCAACTTCCAGCTTATGTAAGCTAACTAATAAATTCAAATCAATTCATGAACCAGCATAACAACAAAGTTAGGAATCATCTACAATGGCAAGACAAAAGGCCTACAGGGCAAGCTAGACAAAGCTTATAGCTAATTGAGTATAAAGATGCCTTGAAAAAATAATATACCAATTTTCAATGGAACCAAAGAAATATTAGCCAGGTTGTGGGTTCATAAATAAGAATCTTTCTTGGCACTCAAGCCTATAGAAGAGAAGGCAATACAATTTTCTACCATGCTCTTGATGTTGAAGTCACACCTCCTTCTAAGCAATACAAGAAGAACTTTAGGAATCAAAAATTAGATGATGAATTAGATGCGAAGGCTCCTAATCAGCCTAAAGTCACATCTCCTAAGTTAGGAAAAGAATCAAGTAATGAGTTAAGAAGAACGAATCTTTGTTTTCATTGCAAAGAAAATTGGAAACCAGACATAGGTCTCTTGGTAAGGGTAAGGCATACCTTATTGAGGTGAATTTTGATGCGGGAAATGATGAGGATAAATGAACTCTTGTGTCCCTATCTGGGTATTCCAAAAATCATCTTTGACAAAGGACAGGAAGTTATGCATATGGTGGGGAGCAGTGCTACACATAACTTTTTTGATGAGAACTTTTTAGTAAATGAAGGACTATAAGTAGAGAACTTTGCTCGATTCAAAATTATGTTGATGGATGAATCCAAAATTAGTTGCTACATTCAATGGTGCAACTACAATAAGAACATTACTAGCTGACCTGTGTGTGAAGTTGAGCACATTTGAGTTAGAGTAGTTGGTAGTTCTCAAATGTTCCAACTGCTTGTTCCCATTCATTCGATTAAAATTAAAGCTATGCTATAGATTATCATTGATGAGTCAACACTTTTGGGCAAACAAGACAAATTTACTCATGCCAAAGATTGGTAAGTGGTGTAAAAAGTACAAATCTAACTGCCACTCCAATGCATAGTGCTATGTACAAAAGACCGATTCGTGCATATGTAGAAGCAAAGGGTTTCCATGAGCTAGAGGTGGAGAATTTAAATCCTAAAGCATACTAGTTACTTCTCCCTTGTAATTCTGGTTAAACTATCATGAGTCTTGCTTTAAAATGATTGTTGGAAAACTTCTAATCTAATGTAGTAAATGTGTCCTAGGTTCATATGTTGCAAACCAGTTTTTCTTCATTATCATTTGTAAATATAATGTTGATTTTGATGTCATACAAAGCAAGTACACCTTTTATTTGAATCAATTCTCTGGGGGAATGAAATGCCTATTTGTAACTTTTGCATGTAATTCAACCATCAGAGCAATCGCCTGGTAGTGTCTGATATCATTTTTGTGGTGATTCAGGCTAAACTTTCATATATAGAGTCCTATTTTGAAAACATTGTAAGGGCAACCAAATAAAAAATGAATGAAGATGGTGAGAAAAAGTTATTGAAGGCCCAAATTAGCCAGATGGAGGATATATGTACAGGCCATCAACCAATTCTAAATACCATGTTATTGCTTTCTATTTTAATATAAAATGGTATGTTCACAAGAAATAGAATTATAGTGAGGAGCACTACTCTTGATTGATTTAAAGCAGTGTTTACAATGAATATGGTCCATATAGTTTTTTAGTCACGAAAGTTAGGCACATTTTTAAGATATCAAAATATGTAAATATAGGTCATGGAAGATATTAATTTATTAAAAGACCACTGAGCATTCATTTTTACATGTGAAACAACATTTATTTTCTCTAGATTTTCATTACTTGGATTTATCAAAAGTTCCAGGACAAAAAAATTCATGGAGGGGAAATAGACTTTGCTGATTATTTATTTATGAAATTCAGGCATGATTGAGTGAATGTTGTAAGTCTATCCATCAACACCAGAATATGAGATATTGATCTTCTACAGAATGAGATGCATGATGTAGAATTACATTTTTATACATTTGCTAAACAATCATTTACTCAGATGCCAGGTTAATTTCATTTCTTAGGTTGAACTAACATATTTTTGTTTTTATAATTTCAGTTTTATGTGTGTACTTATTAAAATTAGTAAAAGGCTATTGAAATATCCTAGAAATTGCACTTTTTTTTGAGAATTACAGGCTTATATTATTTTCCCATTCTTTTTTCATTATGCCAGGCCGGCTCAATTCTGTATTACAACATTACATTTTTTATATGCCTAGCTAAATTTTTGAAGCAGTTGAATTTCATCTCTTTAGCCATTTTGTTTCTTAAATGATTAATCTAGATTGCTTTGTATCCTAACATATTACATATGATAAGAGGAAGCTTTGTGAAAGCTTTATATACTAATAGAAGTCAAGTCACAAAGTTTGTTGTATATTCTAATTCAACACTGGAAACAATTTTTGTGACTGGTAACAATATTCACTTTGTTTTCACCAATCAGAATCATCCACAAATAGAATGACACACTACATGATAAACAAAATAAAAATATGTTAGAAAATGATTGATTATATTTACTAATGCATTTTTTTTTCTATCTTGATAATCTTTCACCTAATGTTGTCCTCAATCTTGATTTATTAGCTGCAACTGATTGGATGATTTTGCATGGTTGATTGAAAGATTTATACATAGAACCATTCTCACTATGTTGTACCCATGAATATCATATTATGATGTATACAAGGTGATAGAGTAGATGATATGCAATGTTTAATCCCCCATGTTAGTTGTATTTGTTCAAATGGGTAACTAGTAGAATTAGTTTTTTTGGGCAACCAGACCTGGGTGGTGATAATGGGTTTACCCACCAATTATCATTAGAAGAAAGCATATATAGCATATGCATATCATTTCCAAGGATGCCAAGATGTTACTTGGAACTCGTTATATTGCACAATGAGTCACTCCAAGTGGTGATTATAAAGTACATACACTATATGAATATCATTGTAATGAATGCCAGAAGGGAACTTTTGAAATTAGTTATATTGTGCAATGAGTTGTCCTGTGTGGTGATCATGTGTATTACTACAAATTTAAAATTATCTTTAGAGTAAACTATACATGGTAAGTGCATATCACTGTGAGGGATATGAGAAGAATATCCTATGTGGGTTGAATCTCAAGAGAGAAATATGCGACAAGTGATTGCTTCCTAAGCAGTAGTGTTTGGTGTGATCATACTTCAAGGGAAATTATTCTATTTCTATGTATTGGATGTGTTCAGCTTGGCCCATAAACATCTCTTTTGTTGTGTAATCTCTTAACTGATGCCCTGCATATTTTCATTAATATTTGGGATATTATTATTCATTGATGTTTCAACCTTATCAACTGATATAAGAGCAATAATTTGGGTAAATTGGAAAGATTGACTATACTATGTTCATGCATATCTAGATTATGATAATTTTTTTCAGTGTAGAGACAGGACACAAGCTGTTAGATTCGGAATCTTTTTCTTCCTTGCCAGAATTTGTAATTTAGACAATTCTAACACTTTTAGAAAGAGTTTTTTGATGGTTTTTTAAAGAATTGGTCACTCTCAAGTTCTAATTTTGGGCTAACATTTTTTCCAAGTGAAATTGGAGCCATGTTAGTTGTCGATGAAATGCTAGTTATTGTCCATATACATATTTGAAGACATCTTTATATTCTGTTTTAATTCTTTTGAACAGAGAATTTCTTTTGATTCATTAATTATGTTGTGACATGTCTTTCAGATTGGTTTTTTCTGCAAGCAACCAATGTTTAGTATCCTTTTAATGGTATCATAAAGAAAATTCACTTTACATTTATTTAGTTGTGTATCGTGACTGAATTCCATCTTATCTGGAATGACTACAGATGGTTGTGAATTTGTTTGAATAGAATATTGTTGTGTAACTTTCTTTCTTCTTGTGTTAAATGGATTTGGAGGAAAATTTGACAAAAAAGTAGACTTTGGTTGTACGTTGGATCTCAAACCATTTTTTAGCAATTCACATGTAAGTAGCCCTTACAATATTATTTTCCAATGGATCACATTTTCAATGGAATCTAATAATATAGTTTTTGTAATATCTACTGGTTTTATAATAAATTTTTCACATTTGAATGATATTCTAGTTTCTCTATCTATTGATCAATCACAGGAGGGAAATTTTAAGTACACTCTTTATGGTGTTCTTGTTCATGATGGCTGGAGCACACATTCTGGTCATTGTTTTTGCTTTATTCATTCATCCATAGGCATTTGGCATGCTTTAGATGATAATCGGGTATACATTTGCTACAATTGTGAAGACATGTTTAATTTTGTGGAGCAAGCTCATTATAATTTGTCTATAACAAAATACACAAAAGAACTACAATTTTATGTAGAACCTTTTCTTTATATGGTAACACTAATTATACTAAATTTTCTTAGACTGATTGAAGTTATTCTTATCAGATTTTGTACTCTAGGTCTATTCAGTTAGTGAGAAAAGTGTGCTTTCCCAGAAAGCTTACATGCTATTCTATATACGAGATAAGAAAACTAGCATTCAAACAGCAGGTGGGTCTAAATCTCAGTATAATGGCTCTAAAATAAAGAAGAGGGTGCCATTGAACATTGGACATCTAAAGGAAAACCACTTACAAGATTCATATGCCCCCAGGTGACAAAAAACATGCATTCTTTCCAAATGACAACAATCTCTTTTAGTGTTGCAGGTGTAAACAAGATACTCCAATAGGTAGAAAATTTGTCAAATGTCAATTTCATTTTAGAAAGTCTAGAAAAGAACACAAGTTCTAGCCAGTCATGTAGTAAATCCAGATCATCAGTAGATCATGATGCTACATTACAGATGGTGCCTCCAAGAACCAATGGTATTCAAACAAATAATGTCTTCTCAAATCATACCATAAGTAATGGATGCACATCGAATGGGTCTAGTAATAATGTTAAGAAGCATGAATCTGAAATAAAGGGAACTAATTCTGTGGGTAATTTTAATGATATGGTTGTTAGACATTCTCGGAACTGTGATGTGAGCAATGATAATGAGAACTATATTGGTAGAAATTTTGAAGCTTATTCAAAAATTAATAGTAATAAATCATGAGAATGTCAAACATTCTACAAATGGTTTGACAGGTATTATTACTCAGCATCATGCTACTAAACTTCCAAAAAATGATTCAAATGGTAAACTTGTAGATAGTGAGCATCTAGAGAATGTTAGTGTGGTCCACAATTCTATAGATAATGAGAGTGAGGCTTCTAAGCTCCTATCCCTAGAAGATGGTTCCTTATTTCAAGTGCTTGTTTTTTGTATTAATGTTGCAATGTATATGCTTGTTTTTGAGAAAATTGCTTTTAGTCCTAATGAATCTTTATGTGTTCCTTTTAGCAGGGAGGCAAAAATGGTACTTTTCTCTGTAAGGGAAGGGAAATGAATGGGTCATGTGTAAAAGCTATGCATCCACATAGGTTGCAGAAATATAGTCAAGAAACTAAATGTATTTCCAGCCAAAAGTACTAAAAACACCATGAGGACAACCACTACCTCGTTAGTAGAAATAGATTGAAGCTTATGAAGCATCTTCCATGTTCTTGATTTTTACAAGAATTATCTTTCAGGAGACATTTTCTTCTAAGATCAATGCATATTTTGAGGAAGAAACGATCCCATAAAAGGAAGAAATGCACGAAGTTACAGCTTAAGATGACTGACATTTTTCTTAAGTAGAAATACTTTGCAAAAATGCCTTCTGGAAAATAGTATCTAGCTGCAAAAAGTTTTGCATGTTTAGTCACTTCTAAGTATCCACAAGAATCCCATGGAAAGGATCTGTCAAACAAAATAAATGGTTGTGTTTCTGTGCAGCAAACTGAGACATCTAAAATTACAGCTAGTGTGGTTCAGAATGGTTGTAACATTGCTAAATTTTGTGATACTCTGATGCCTCTTGTAAACAGGAAACTTTCTAGTGGAAATGGTACTAAGCTAAAGAAATAAAGAGAAGTTCCTGACAGACTTGGTTTAAGTAAAGCTAGACAATATTCTGATGTTGAGCAAGACTCTAACATTAGCACAGAGAAAAACTTTTTTGCTCTCTATGTTTTTGTGCAGCAAACTGAGACATCAGAAATTACAGCTGGTGTGGTTCAAAATGGGTGTAACATTGCTAAATTTTGTGATACTCTGATGCCCCTTGTAAACAGGTAGCTTTCTAGTGGAAATGGTACTAAGCTAAAGAAACAAAGAGAAGTTCCTGGTGGACTTGGTTTAAGTAAAGCTAGGCAATATTCTGATGTTGAGCAAGACTCTAAAATTAGCACGGAGAAAAACTTGTCTGCTCCCCGTCAGTCAAATAATAGCTTTATAGATAGAGGAGAAACATGCCAACAAGATGGGGCTCTATCTATAAAAGATTTTGAACCATCTTTTCTAAAGGCTAGATTACATGGGCCAGTAGGTATAGTCACAATTTTATTTTATTCTATGCAATGTAGCTCAATTAAGCTCAATGTTCATCCTCTATTATTTGTTGGGTATTTAATCTTTTTTTACAATGGTTTACTATGGCTATTGTGCAGTTCCATGTTGGGATAGTATTGATGATGGCTTGGTAAAAAGTAGTAGAATTACAGACAAACATGCAAACCATGTTGGTTATGTCTTAGATGAATGGTAGGTTATCTTTGTACAAATACAATTGCATCATGGGACTTGGCATAGCGGTCTATTCATGCATAAAGTGTTTCTATAGACAATAATCAATTATCTATGTCTATGCTGTTGTGTTTCCATAATCTTGTGTGGTTTATGCAGGGATGAAGAATATGACCGTGGCAGAAGGAAAAAGGTTAAACAAGTATAGGATGAAGATGGCATAGACGACTCTTATGGAAAATATTCCAATCGACAGAACAATCCTTTTCAATCACTTTCAAATAGAAAAGCCAAGATTGCTGGTAAAGGGAATTCATTCATGAGAATAAATCAAGAGAAACTGCAACACAATGCAAGATAGAGTTTTTTTTCAAGCTCAATGCCAAACCAATGTTGGGGCAAAACCTATCAAACAGAGGGAAAATCAAATTGTTGGCAACCATTCAGAAAACATGGAAAACACTGCAAAAAGTTGATAATGAAGTCAAAATATCATGAAAAGATGCATTACTTCAAACTTTTTCAATGATTCAGCGTTAGATCCCTGTAGCCAATATTTCCTTATACTTCCAAAATTCATCAAATAAATGTGAGAAATGGAGATATATTTCTACTTGTCAAACTTGCAAAAATGTTTGTGGCTGAAGCAATAGGCTGAATGTAAAACTGTCAAACAAAAAAATTTGGTCCACAAGTTACATATTGCGTGGAGTTCTTTTACCAGTTGGACCATATAGAGGTTAAAATCATTGTCTAAAACATTAGGCTTTGTACCTAGTTTTCACGATGAACTAGCATTGCGACGGGGTCGCTGTGGCGGTGACACCATCTGCCATCAGCATTTGTGATGGGAGTTGGCATCGCCACCACAGTGACCCCATCACAATGCTTGTGGCAGACATCGCAATTGCGACATCTGCCACTAGCATGGTGATAGTAGTTGGCGTCGTCGCCACAACGTCCCCGTCGCCATGCTTGTGGCAAACATCACAATTGTGACATTCACAACTTACATGGCGATGGCAGTCGACGTCGTCACCACAGTGCATCGCCACAACAACCCTATTGCAATGCTCGTGGCAGACGTCGTAATTGTGACATCCTCCACAAGCATGGCGACGGGGTTAATGTCACAATAAAGTGGCTACATAGTGACGGAGAGGCATCGTAATTGTGACAAAGAAGGATAGACGTCGTAATTTGCAACTAAAAAGCAATGACATCTATTACTATCGCAGTGGCGACACATTGCTGTCGTAATTGCGACAGATAGCCGTCGCAAATCAATGCCAAATGTATTAGTGAGATTACCTCCAAATTTGTACCATAAACCATAATCTTTAGTTCCTTTCAAATATCTCATTATTCTTTTGATTGTCATCATGTGATTTTCTCTTAGTTTTGCTGAAAATCTTGCTACAATACCAACTGCAAGGGCAATACCTGGCCTAGTATGAACTACATACTGCAACTTTCCAATCATAGATCTATACAATGTTTGATCTACTTCTTTTGATTCATCTTCCTTGGTAAGTTTTAATCTAGTACACATAGGAGTCCCAACTGGTTTACGGTCTTCCATACCAAACTTTTTCAATATCTCCTTGATGTATTTTGATTGAGTGATGTAGATACCATTTTTATTCTACTGAATTTGAAGACCAACAAAGAATTTGATCTCACCAAACATAGACATTTCAAATTCCTTGTTCATTTTCTTTGAAAATTCTTTGTAAAGATCATCATTCCCTATGAAAACAGTATCATCTACAAATATTTTTGCCAAGACAATCTTATTATCTGGTCCTTCCTTTATATACAAGCTACTGTTATCATTAGTTCTTTGAAAACCAATCTGAATAAGATAGTTATGCAATCTTTCATACCATGCTCTAGGGGCTTGTTTTAGAGCATACAATGCCTTGTGTAATTTGCAGACCATGCTTTTCTTATCTGGATCAACAAAACCTTCAGGTTGTTCAATGTAAACTTCTTCATCCAGGATACCATTGAGGAATGCTGACTTGACATCCATTTGATAAACTTTAAATCCTTTGTGAGCAACATATGCAAGTAAGGTTCCGACTCCTTCCAATCTTGCAACAGGAGCAAAAGTTTCTCCATAGTCTCTTCCTTCTTCTTGAGCATATCCTTTGCATATTAGTCTAGCTTTGTTTCTTGATACCTTACCATCTTCAGTCAACTTGTTTCTGAATATCCACTTATTTCCAATCACATTTTTATCTTTAGGCCTGGGTACAAGAGTCCATGTCTTGTTTTTCTCTATCTTCTTTATCTCTTCATTCATAGCCTCAATCCAACTATCATTTCTCAATGCATCTTTGATATTTCTAGGTTTAAAATTAGCAAGTAAACAAGTACCTTTCAACTTACTTCTTGTCATGGTTCCTTCAGATTTGTCTCCAATGATCTGATCTACTAAATGATGACTCCTGACATATTTTTCTAAGATAGGTTCCTTGCCTTTTGAATAAATTTCATTGTTATCCTCTTGCACTTCAACTTCAGGTTTTGGCTATTCTGGCTTGGTAGATATTGGCTCAGGTCCTTCAGACTTAGTAGACACTTGCTCGATAGCATCTGAATGTAACTCGTGTTGTTGTAGCTCAGTTTGAACTTCCTGTAACTCGGTTACTGATGACTCGGGAGTAGAAGATTCCTGATTGATTGGTACTTTATCAGGTTCAATGAAAACAAACCTTCTATAATCTTCTGGTTCCCTTTTTCTTTCTTCTTCAGTCCTTCCTACAAACTCATCAACTTTCACATGTGCACTTTCTATGACTTTGTAAGTAGACAAGTTCAAACATCTATATGCTTTACTTTTGCAAGAGTATCCCAAAAATATTCCTTCATCACTTTTCACATCAAATTTTCCTTTTCTAGATTCTTTCAAAATGTAACATTTACTTCCAAATACTTTTAGATAACTTACATTAGGTTTATAGCCATACCATAGCTCATAGGGAGTTTTGAATGAGTCCTTTTTTAGCTGTACTCGGTTCAAGGTATGAACTGCAGTGCTGATAGCTTCCTTCCAGTATTTGATAGCAATGCTCTTTTCAATCATTAAGGTTGCACAATCCATGATAGATCTGTTCCTCATTTCAGCTATTCCATTTTTTTTAGGAGTTCCAGGGGCTGATACTTGTCTTTTGATTCCTCTTTCAATGCAAAAGTTATTGAACTCATGTGAAATGAATTCTCCACCTCTGTCTGACCTCAAGCATTTCAATCTTTTCCCTATTTCCTTTTCTACTTTGGCCAAATACCATTTGAATTTCTCAAATGCTTCTAATTTGTTCTTTAGATACATGACAGTAATCATTCTTGAGTAATCATTAACAAAAAGAATGAAGAACTTTTCTCCAGTGTAGCTTTCAATTCCAATGGGTCCACATAAATCAGTATGCACAATTTCTAATATATCTTCAAACTAATAGTTTTTACTTTTAAAACTAGTTTTTCCCATTTTACCAATCTGACAATTCTTGCATAGACTGACCTTAGGTTTCTTTATGTTAGGAATGCCTCTTACTTTCTGGAGTTTTCTTATCTTCACCAAATTATCAAAATTGATATGACACAACCTTTTATGCCATAATCAATTTTCTTCAACTTGAGCAATAAAACATGAACATTCACCAAGTTCAACATAAAATAAGTTACCTTTTGTTTGAGTGCCTGATCCAATTAGTTTTCCTTTTCCATCCAGCAGTCTTGCTTTTCCATGCATGAATTCTACTTTGAATCCATTATTGAGTAGTTCTGCCACACTCAAAAAATTATGCTTTAGTCCTTCTACCCAATAGGCATTATCACATATAAGTTCTTTGGTTAGAGAGATTCTTCCTCTTCCTTTTATACAACAAGGTTCATTGTTACCAAATCTTACACTGCCACCATCATAGTCTTCAAAGTATTCAAACTTAGTTTTATCACCAGTTATGTGATGAGAACAACCAATATCTATGATTCATGTATCATTTTTGCTCATATGAGAAATGAGTGCCATCTCTTCATCATTATCAGACTCATCTTTCACAACAATGTAGACAATTTCATCTTCTTCTTCATCATTAGAATCATTAGAATCTTTAGCATTAAAACATGTTTTCTTACCTTTATCCTTGACTGATTTGAAGTCTTTCTTGCCATTGTACTTGTAACCTTTCTTCTCATCTTTGTTCTACTTCTTTGGGCACCTAGTAGCAATATGACCAACTTCTTCACATGAAAAACAAATTAGAGGAGCTTTACCTTTATTTTTTCCTCTGCCTCTAGAATATTTTCTTGCTAGTAGAGCTTCAATCACCTCAAGATCACTGTCTGAACTTTGGTTTGATTCATCTTCACTTCCTGACTGAGATTCCTTTTTCTTTTTGCTTTTCTCCTTGAGTGAAAGCTTGGCTTCAAATGCTGATTCAATGTTCTTGGAAGCTAGAACATAGTTGTCAAAGTTGTCTAGTTCAAATGTAGTTAATCTTCCAACTATGGCCTCTAGATTTATCTTATGATTTGCTTCACATCTTCTTTCTTGAATTGCAGAAACTCTGATTGCATAAATGGGAAGTAGAGTTCTAAGAACTCTACTTATAACTGTCTCCTCCTTGATATCTCCTCTAGGTGCTTTGATTGCACTGACACATGCTTTGACTCTTTCAACATATTTTGCAATGTTTTCATCCTCTCTCATCCTCATCTGATCAAATTGTCCTCTTAGACTTTCTGCTTTGGCTCTTCTTACATTATCATCTCCTCCATAGATTTCCTTTAGCTTCTCCCACATTTCAAAGGCAGATTTACAGTCATTGATGTCATCAAATTCTTCATAACTCAGAGCAGATGCTATATCTATCATCATAATGTTGTGGGTCTTCTTTTTAGCAATATCATTGACAGATAGTATACCGGTTGGTTCTGCATATTTTTCATCAAGGTATTTTAGTCATGTATCTCCAATAGAAGCTAGATGAAGTCTCATCAACCCTTGCCATGCTGAGAAGTTGTCCCTATTAAGTCTTGGAATTTCCCTCTTATAAGACATCTTGATCTTTGGCTTAGATCCTTGAAATCTTATCTTGTAAGCACCAAAAGCTCTGATACCAATTGTTGGAAATATAGATGAGGTAACTGAGAGAGGAGGGATGAATCAGTTACCACAAAAACAATTCCAAAAATCCCTTAGATGTCTATAATGCTTACTTATTGCCGATACTCTGTAAATAGTGCAGGAATACTGTAATTTGGTAGGTTAACTAGTTACTAATCATCTAGCATTCATAGTTATTAATATGCATGCAAAGGTTAAATAAATGAACACAAGAGACACTAGATTTAACGTGGAAACCCAATATGGGAAAAACCACCAAGTAACTAGTCACCAATTTTCACTCTTCTAAAGTGAGCCCTGTTAGGAGCCAACCCTATTAAAGGTTACAATACACACTGTTAGGTGTGACCTTGTTAGAGGATTTAATCACCCTGTTAGGAGTGGCCTAGTTAGAGGTCTTTAGAACAATTCAACTGAACTGTCACCTTGTTAGAGGATTTACAAAATGGATGTTAAACCAACTCTGTAAAGAGATTCTGGATTCACTGTTACAATGATTAGAAAGCAACAATGAAGTGACCTGAATGATATGTAACTTATCTTTTGTTGATTACAGATCTATGTTCTGCTTTACTGGATCCTTATTGATTGAATACAACTTTGTAGCTCCTCTAGGATATCTAATGCTTCATCAGAATTTGCTCAATATTCGCTTATTCCATCTTCATTCATATATTCACACACTCTTCAATTCACAACTTGAACATCTATATATACCTTTTAGATTATCAAGTCAGCTCAAATATAAGTTACAACAACTGAAAAAATCATTACATCAGTCAGCTACACTTATTGCATGAAGCAATTGAACTTAATATCAAAACAATAAAATCCTTCGCTGGCCGACCCAGCTCGGTAACCACTGCTCCAGAATGGTTTTCTAGTGTTAACCAAGTGAAGCTTGGTAAACACTGCAAACCTTGCAAAAATCCTTTGGAGACCGAGTGAACTCGGTTAACACTGACCTTCCTTTGCTGACCTTGTGAGCTCGATAGAAGCTAACTTTCTGCCACATTATCTTTGATGACCAAGTGAGCTCGGTAGACATTGACTTTTCTTTGTTAACCTTGGGAGCTCGTTAACACTAACTTTCTGCTACAAAATCCTTTGATGCTCGAGTGAGCTCGGTAGACATTGACTTTTCTTTGTTAACCTTGGGAGCTCGGTTAATACTAACTTTCTGCTACAAAATCCTTTGATGCTCGAGTGAGCTCGGTAAGAACTGACTTTGCTGTGTAATGTTCAGGAACGTTTGGTAGACACTGTAAATTGCTTTGCTGATCATCTGAGCTCAGTAGACTCTGTCTGATGACTGATATGAAATTTGTGTAACATCAAAGATAATACACAATTAACAATTGTATCCAACACCTTTATGACATATCAACAAGTTTATGTATTTTAAAATAATATGCTCTTGTTGCATTAACAACCACCCTACAAAGATATTTGTAAACACTACTAGATCTTAGGAATGAAAGAATGAAGAAGACACTAAAATAGATTAATAAGAGTAAAGGATAAAACTTTGCAAATTCCACATTAAAAGTTTATAAGCACAAAGTAGATTTGTGATCATAAAGTAGGCTCTCTTATGACCGGAATCCTTCCTAACAAAATTTACATAATTTTCTAATTTTGAAAAAAATCTAATACTAAATTATCTTTATTAATTTCACATTCCATATATTCTTCAATAAGATGATTAAATATTCATAAGCTGATAGGCTATATTATTGGGAAAACCTCCTAAGAGATTTTAATTCCTCACATTGGGAGAAAGGAAAACCTAGTGTCATAAAAAATGTTAGCTGAAACAAATTTATGGAAAAGGTACATGGTCATAGCCAAACATAAAAATTTGAGCATAGGTGTAATAAATGCATAATAAATGCAAGAGATGTCATCCTGAATCATTCACTCCCACTTCCCATTATTTTGATTTCTCTTGTATGATGTACTCAAAGCTCACCCCAAAGAAAATGCTCTAGTGTGTAGTACAAATAGTACCATGGATCCTTCTCACAGGTTCTTTATCTCAAATACCAAATGAAACAAATCATTTATGAAAAATGATAATTATACAAAAGAGCAGGAAAGAACTATAAAGATTTACAAACAGCATAACCTTGACACTACATGGAGTGAGACAAAGATTACAAATTTACAAAAATAAATTTCCATATTTGTATTTTAGTAGTTGTATGAAACTTTCTAGTAAAGAAATAACTCTCAAATGTGCTCTAAAATTCATTAAAGACATACATATTTATACTAGTTTGAGATTGAAAAGCCGTCTGGGAGGTTTGAGTAACTAAAAAGAAACATTTACTTGCAAGAAGAGCTCCTGTATTCTTCATTTTTTAGTAAAGATTCCACTAAAACATTGCCAAAAATATAAGCCATGACTTAATGGGTGTGCAACTTTATCAAATTGATTGCCCTGTCTTGACATTTACATGACTTTTGTTGCACACATTGTTATGGTTGCTTAAACTTGTGGGCAGCTACTTCCCTTTATTTTCTTGAAGAACTTTCCTGGAGCTTTCCAGATACTTGAGGAGTCTTTATTATTGGTATTTTTGCATTGAAAAAATAAGAAAATCCCTGCAAAATTAAGATTACCAAATCATAAGAAGAAATTAATGAGTAGAAGTTAATTTAAAAATAAAATAACTCTAAACTTTAAAAGTTCAATAACTTTTTATATAAATTAATTAGTAAATGACAAACTAAATACATTAATTTCTTTCCTATATATAGGTAGGGACTCATAAAGAAAAACAAGTTTAGAATCATTAATTGACTCCAACCATAGTGAAGGTATTGGTATCCACTTGTCCTTTATGAAATAAATCTCAATTGTGCAAATATAAATGACAAAAGACACTCTTTGTATGGTTCCAAAAGTTTAAAACAATGCATTAGCACTTGAACTTAGAAAAAAGGAATTCTCACATTTGGAAACAATTAATTTGATTCTATATTCTAAAAATGAAAACATCTTTAGCTTAAAGTCAAACAAGACATAAGTTCAATTTAAATGCCCTCTCAATCGTATTTTATAAAAGATGTTGGGATTTTTTTATGGACCCTATTAGGAGTTAGTGAGCAAATTCAGTATAAGCAATCCCTGTTAGGAAACTTTAAATCCCTATTAGAAGATTCCAACCCTACTAGGAGTTGTAGTATAATGTATGCAAGAAGAGCCCACTACCCAAACATGTTTGAGAGGGTATTTAAATTGAGCTTATGTCTTGCTTGACTTTAGGCTAAAGATGTTTTCATGTTTGGAATATAGAATCAAATTAATTGTTTCCAAATGTGAGAATTCCTTTTTTCTAAGTTCAAGTGCTAATGCATTGTTTTAAACTTTTGGAACCATACAAAGAGTTTCTTTTGTCATTTATATTTGCACAATTGAGATTTATTTCATAAAGGACAAGTGGATACCAATACCTTCACTATGGTTGGAGTCAGTTAATTCAAAATGGTAGAGTGGAACACCAAATTTAGGTCTTATAAGATGTAGAGAACTTAGATGTAAAATAATTAGATTTTACAATACTTAATTATATAAAACATGTACTTTTAAAAAAAAATTATTATGTAAGCATAAAAAAGGAAACACTTTTTTTAATAAAAAAATAACAACAAATTAGGAGAACATTCAAGTTTCAGGACATTGTGCAAGTAGTTAATGACAATTGTACGATTACAAATGATGTTCTTACAATAGAGTGAAAGTACAACACAAGTATGATTTCATCAAGTATTATAGAAAATACAAAATGCATAACCCAAGAAAGATAATTGGTAGTTCTTAATGGTGGGCATAGACAATCAAGTTAAATCAAATGAAAAAGGAAGAATTCGATGACTAAATGAACTTATTTTTGCCAAGGATTTAGTCAAGCTACATAATAGAAGAATGTTGAAATTGTTGAAGTGTACAATTGCACTAAGGATTTTGACAAGCACCAAGAGAACAATATAAATGCAAGTAGTGATGGAAAACTTGAAAATAAGTTCTACTTTGCAAAAGTAAATGTATTACGCTTACAAAAATATATGGACACAAACAAAGCTTGTAAGAAGACTGTAGAAAATTTTACTAACTTTATTTTGTAGGTTTTGATGAAATATATTTTCAAACATTATAAACATATTCTGAATTGTAAAAGCATTTTAGAAAGATTGTTAGCTTAAGCTACTACATCCAATCATATTTTAAAAAAATCCATATTTCCATATTAACTCAATGATTATAAAAAATAATTATTTGTTAAACTGAAGGCGTACCCTTTATGAGGTTCTCCAACCTCAAAAGTGCATCTATGATTAGAAATTCTTAATAGGAGATGCAAGACAATTAAGACAATCTCAACTATTTGTATCTTTTAAAAAAAAAAATTCATAGGAGTTTATAATTCTAAGTGCACACATTGTTTTTCTCCATTCTTTTTAGTGTCAGGTGCCAATATTCCCCTATCATCTATTTCTGGCTCCATCTCAACTGTTGTCTCCTTTCCCCACCATTTTTTATATCTTGTATTGGTATCAATGTTTGATACTTGAATAGAAGAAATGCAAGATGATAGGATATATCTTGTTTTCCATTTTTTATCCACATGACTAGCTCTTAATACCTCATTTAAATTGTTTATCTTGCTACCTATCGACTCAATCACCTTTTCTTCTATACCAATCCCTATTGTGGGGATAAATTAAAATTAGTTCTGAGAGCCTTTGCTCCCTCGTTAACCATGGAAAATGAAAATAAAAAAGCCCAAATCCTAGAAGGGTACATAGAAATTGTGATAGACACATTAGCGGGCATTGGAAGGGAGATCTTGATAAATATACCTCTCCATAGAGTCAATACTATGCTCATTTACTCTTCCACTTCAAAGAGGTTAGAGGAAATAGAAGAAAAAATAAAATTTAGCACCCTTGCAACAAGAAAATTTGACTTTAGGGCTAACATCTCTAATCCAAAGCAAGTTATCAACCTATTCAACAAGGGAGAGACAATCATTGTGAAAAACATCAATGTAATGGACACCATAGAATCATCCCAAATAATGGATATGTAGCTTCTAAGGCGATTATGGACACCATGACAAAGATTTTGGCCAAAGAATTGAGAGGCACCAAGATTAATATCAATCACATGGCTCCTGACCCCATTGCTATAGAGGTTTTCTTTGTGGGTAAAAAAAAGGCCATCGTTAAATCTATTGAGGGTGGAATCCCCTCAAGTGATTAGCTAGCATGGGGACTCAAGCTTTATGACACCCCAATCTTGTGTAATAAGCCACCAACAACATGATCTCTTGTCTTCATGTAATGCCCACCTGTAGTTGTTTTTCTATTCGAATTGCCAAAGTCTTTTAGCCCTATTTCATGCATGTGTTAGTTTGAGAGATATTTGATTTACAATTGTATGGCATGATTTCATGATTTTGATTATATATATATCAGTGATGATTACATAGTTGATTATATTTCACAAGTTATATTTGATAATCAAGATTACTTGTGTATTAATGTTGCTTTGATTATTCTTAGGTAGTAAATGTGATTGCACTCATGATGATGTCGTATAATATATTTTTAAATTATGAGTTGTTATATTTGAATATGTGATGATTTGTACTTGTGATTCATTATGGCACTTACCCCATACTTGCACGTGTAGGTGATTGTGTCTATTTTACTTTTCTATTTGACGTGTTTAGTGTGGTTGAGGGAGGGAGTCATAGTTGCCTGCTAGCTGGGATCTAAATGATGTACCAGTCCTTGGAATTTCCTGTTTAGCTTAAATATGCATATGCATATGTACATGCTCATCTTTTATGCAGGTTGTAGGTATCGAGCATCAACTTCCTTGAATTGCTATGATGAATGTGCCTATCACAATAACTCAATGGTAAGAATGGGAAGATAATAATCAAATCCAATCCTAGCCATAGCCTAAGTACTTGTCCTGAGAAGGAGGACTCGTATTAGATTGTCTACCTTTTTTGAACCCGCAAGTATCTCTTTGCATATGTTGTTGACTTTCACTTTCATCAGTTTTGCTTATGTGTTCTATGCGGTTTTGACTTTGTGATTTTTTTGGGTAAATGGTTTAATTGTGATACTTGGTATAGTTGAATAATTAAATATTATTTGTGTTAAATGAGGAAATATTAAAATAAAATGATGTTAATTCTTTGGAATTATTTGAGCATATGACTAATTTAAAAGATTTAATGTAACTTAGAAAATTAAATTAAAAAGAACTTAAATATTAAATATTGTTTTAGTGTGGTCAATAGTGGCATGTTGTGATGGTTAAGTTGTTGAGTTGTTATTCTTGCCATCAAGGTTCAAATCTAACATGGATGAGATCCCCTGTTTGTGGCCTCACTAGTTCATAGCTCTAGGTCAAAGCGTTTACCCCTCTTTAAAAAAATAAAAATATATTGTTTTAGTGTGAATATTTAATTAATATTGATTAAAACTAAAGTTGCATTCAAATAATGTACTCTAATATCTTTATTGATTAAAATAATAAATAATTGATTTTAACGTGCTTGCATTAAATGATAAAGTGAGAAAATAAAGTAAAAGAGTTTATTTAATTAAAAAGTGAGTTAAATTTGTATGAAAAGATTAATTAAATAAAATAATTATATTTTAAGGTTTTTTGGAGACAAAAACCCTAAGGAAAATTTAGAGCTTTATATTAGTGGAATTTGGTTCATTATTTCACACACAGATTTTGGGGACCAAATTTTCAGAAATTTGAGCAAAATATTTTTTGGAAGCTTGGAAGGGTTTTGGATTTGCAAGGGTTTCATCAAACTTTTCCAGATTATTAGCATTAGTGTAAGGTAGGGTTTGGAACCCATAATAATATATTTGGTTTGAAAAGATTTGTATTCTTCGTGTCATCTGGGCGCTTGAAATGTGATTGTTATTTTATTTTATTAACTTTGAATTGTACAAATGAAATGAAATTTCATGTCTCAATTGAAGGAATTATAAAAAACTTGTTCATTATCAACCCTTATTTGATTTTCTACAAAAGAAAAATATAGCGAGAAAATGAATTAGATGGGCAAGGGTTTGATGGAAAAATTACATAGATTAAATCTACAATTGATTTATATTCCTCTCATTTTATTTTTAAAAAGTTACTATTACTGCTAGAAAACTTTATCCACAAGGCCTGTACCTGCAACCTTAAAAAAAATTTTTTTTTTTAAATTTATAAAATAAAATAATTTGATTAAAAATTTAATTTAATTAAAAATAAAAGATTTTTTTAATATTTAATAGGGAGGGGTTTTATCCCCTGCATGGCTATGCAAAGTGTTAGTGTAGTTTTTTATTTTTCCTATTTTGCTAGGTTTTTCCTACACTTTTAATAATCTCGCTTAGGTTAATAAAGCATGTCTTATTAGGTGAATGGTTGTGAGGTGTCACCTTCCTACATGTGAGCATCCATTAGCTATCTTGGGAAGATACTTTGCTATCTTTAGTCCAATAGATGGTTGCTCCTCATTGGTTGGTGTTGCCACCTCCTCCCTCTTCTTGGCCTATATAAGCATGCTACTTGGCTTGTATTTGTATCTCTTATTTTTGCATCATCTTAATGCTATTTTACTTCTAGCATTTGCATTACTCTCTTGGAGACTAACTCTGTGTTGCTATTTTGATTTTGTATCATTTGCATTCACAATTTAGATATTTACTCTTTGCACTAGTTTTCTGGGTTATTAATCTTTTCAGATTCTAACATGGTATCAAAGCTTTTCTATGTGCAAGAGTAGATTTTAGTTTCCTTATTTGAGAGATTCGGGGGGGGGCTAATAAAATTTATTATAGTTTTTTGAAAAACGAAGTATGCTCTTCTCTTGCATCTTTGGATGATCTTGAGAATCAGAAAAGTTTTGACAAAAACGATTTTTCTCTAGGGTTTCAATCTCAAATCTGACAACCAACTTGCATATTTGGAGTTTTCGATCAGTTTTGCAGGTTCCAGCATGCCATTGATGGACTTAGGAAGCTGATCCAGCATTTTCATGTCATATTCTGGTTATCGGGGTCATTTTTTGATTTTTGGAGCCATTTTTTACTATTAAAGCGTCTGATTTACACTACAGCAACATCTTCTGTACATCAGCAAGAAAAATGCTTTCTGGATTTTGTTCGTAGCCCCAAAAAACCATCTGGGTATCTTTTAGATTTTGCATGCAAGCTATATATTTTGCAAAATTGAGCATGCAAAGCTACAGCCATACCCCTCTCCATTGGCAATCGTAGATTTGAACGCAGTTTTCAAATGTCTCGTTCTTGCTCATACAAACTTCGATTTTGATGATTCTTGTTATGAACTTGGCTATTTTTTTGTGCTCTATTCACTAATGGAGTTGTTTTTTGATTTTCATGCATGAATTCTTTAGAAATTGCAGATTCTCAGCCGTGACTGTGCACAGTTCTTGTTTTGGAAACTTTGGAGGATCATAACTTTCTCATACAACCTCGTATCGAGGCAATTCTTTTTTTGAAAGTGCATGATTTTTTGAGTAGATCGCAGTGGTGCTATTTGTTTCCTTGATTATTATGCCCAAGTTTCACTTCTAGCATATGCTCTTCATGAGGAAGCCCTGTTGATTTTTCTTTCGTAACTTGAGCATTCAGACGTATTTTTTCGATCCGAAAAATGCATCAGAAAGCTGGTTCTGAGACAGAGATGATGGTACAAGTTATTTTTATTTTTGCTACAGTCTAGTTGCCTATTTTGGTAGTCAAAGCCAGATGTTCTATTTTTCCTTCCGGGAGCCATATCTCACTCATTCGGACTCTTTTCTGGGCTCGCCAGATATCGTTGGAAAGCTGGTTCTGTGAGTTATTCAGTTGCAAAGGTCTTTTATCCAGATTCTTCTCTAGGTTCTTTCTCCTTTGAGTTTTGCACTTTCGCACTCTGGCGGATTACTTGGATTCTACAAGTCCTAGAATCTCTTCTTCTGTTCTTTTGGCTCACCCTTCTTTCTGACTTCTGAGCATTGTATGCTTCTATTTTGTTGCATTCCTTTTTCTGTAAACGCACTGAGATAAAGTGCCTGCTTTTGCATATTTGGGATCTTGTACACCTTGTACTTGTTTGTACTCACACTCAGTTATAAAGTGCCATGGGGGGTCATGATGTTTTGCCATTTTGTGCTCATCCACCTTTGTCAAGTGAATTTTTCTTCCATGACATTAGCCCATGTAGTGTGTCGGTGACACCACCCTTTATCCTGTGCTTGTACTTCTATTGCACTGTTGGTGTTCCTGATTCTTCTTCTTGCAGATGTTTTTGGCATTGCATTTCAGTGTTCCTGTCACCCCTCTCCCTATTCAGCATTATGGGGGGGGGTTCACCTATTGGCTCTATTGCTTCTTTGGTTCGATTGAGTGATCTACGTATTCAATTTTTGTTCCTATGTACTAGGCGGATGCAGTGGCTAGGCACCTATGCATTTCGGTGAGATGGTTCATCTACTATATAGACACTCATTAATTCCTACCTTTGGAGGTCACCTCTTCGATTGATCAGCTCTTCAGACTTTGTCTTCTCTACCTGGTAATGCACTATTTCAGTGGGGGTTCTAGCAGTTTCTTCTAACAGTGTTTACAGCTTCATGCTTTGGAGATGCTTCATGCTCTTTTTTGTTCCTCTCTTTGGGACATTTCCTAGATTGGAGGCTTAGTTTCCTTCATCTAGTTCTTTTTCTTGTATTGGGTACCTGATCAGGCCTTGTTGCCGGGACCCATTTTCCTGCTTTCATAGCTTTGCTAGTTTAGCATCCACCTAAGCTTTGCTTATGGGGGGGTGTTAGTGTAGTTTTTTATTTTTCCTATTTTGCTAAGTTTTTCCTACACTTTTAATAATCTCTCTTAGGTTAATAAAGCATGTCTTATTAGGTGAATGGTTGTGAGGTGTCACCTTCCTACATGTGAGCATCCATTAGCTATCTTGGGAAGATACTTTTCTATCTTTAGTCCAATAGATGGTTGCTCCTCATTGGCTGGTGTTGCCACCTCCTCCCTCTTCCTAGCCTATATAAGCATGCTACCTGGCTTGTATTTGTATCTCTTATTTTTGCATCCTCTTAATGCTATTTTGCTTCTAGCATTTGCATTACTCTCTTGGAGACTAACTCTATGTTGCTATTTTGATTTTGTATCATTTGCATTCACAGTTTAGATATTTACTCTTTGCACTAATTTTTTGGGTTATTAATCTTTTCAGATTCTAACACAAAGGACAATGTGTGGTGGCCTAGGGTAGTGCATTGTTGCCTTTGGTAGGTGTTGTTAGACACACAGGCCCTACTTTGGGGAGATAAGTATTTTAAATATTTTTTGTTTCATGAAAAAATTTATAATATTTTTTATAAATGTTTTTAAAATATTAAATGTGTTTTAATTTAATACATGTTTATTTAGTAATTATAACCACTTTACAATATAGTTAAATTATGTTTATTTAAATTTAGCTTAATTGTATTAAAATTTAACTTGTTTTAATTGTGAGATTTTATTTTTGAAATTGTTATATTCAAATATTTTTAAAACTCAAGTAGGATTTTAATATTTAAATACGATTTTGTAAGGACATTATTAAGACTTAAAATTGGTGATTATGTTTGATAATAGATTTTGGATATTTAGTCTTAAAGACACTTTTGGATTTTGAAAAACATATACTATATGATTCTTAAAATATGTCCTTATGGTCAAAGCAAACTTCTGAGAATAACTTATTTTTAACCATGTGATTTGGATATCTATGTTTTTCCTTGTGTTTTACTTGAAGTCTTATGTTGTCCTTTTCGTGATGGTTGTTCTATGAGTTTTATAACTAGCCAAACTAGGATGTACACTAGAGTCTTTTGAGGTTTATTTTATAACGTTTATCTAACTAGATTTCATTGTTGGAAGTCTTATTGGGAATCAAGATATTAAGAGTGGAGGGAGGGGGTGAATCAGGATCTTTAAAACTTTATCTTCTTAAACAAAATAATAGATTAACTAAATTCACTCCTAATCCATCTCATATCTTAGATCATATATCATATCATCATGAACTTTAAAACTGAGATTAATCTAACTATGCATATCATCTATGAAAATAGAAACGCACAATGTAACGCCCAACCAAGGAACCCAAAAGAAATTAATCCTATTATGCCACTAAGTTTTTTTTTTTTTTTTAATTGTTGGAAAGATTAAAACAACAAGAGATAACATAGTGGAACCAATAACTCACATACATACATAAGCAATACAATGACAATTACATGTCTCAAGGGTTCCATGATATTGAATCACATACATAAGTTTTATTAAGATTAAATCTGATACATAACAAAGTTCACATCTTAGGATAACCATAAGTATGAAATCAAATGAAATAATATACAAGTACATAAGATGCCACATGGCATAACCCAAAATGCAAAAGCATCCTCTATACAAGTCACAAGGTATGAAATGCTAAAAGAATATACACCATGATAAGATACAACATCTCATAGGACCTCAAAATCAAAGTACAATAAATTAGAATATGATCATAGAACATAATTACAAGATCAAAAGAAATGGAATAACTACACAAGTACAACCAGCAACAACATCCAGCTATTGGAATCTCAATGGTATAAGAAACACTACCACCAACTTCGTGAAACCTAAATGGCCCACTCTCACCGTGTTGAGGAGATAATCTCAAGTCCCAAATGGCTAACAAACCAAAAGTCATAAAAAGAATCTAGGTCAAGGAATCTTGATAGCAATCTATCTCAAAGGTACTAAGTACACAAGTAGCATCTAATCTCAGAGACAACAAAGACACACAGGAAACCTATTATGGATGTGGGTAAGTGTCATCACATAAGTCGACTCTTAGATTACTCTAGTAGTCTCACTAGACTCTGACCCCCTAGTGACTCTATGCAGCATTAGTATCCTTTCTTATAGACAAGACATACTAACGAGGCAAGGTCACAACTAAACATCCTCTCTACTCACATCCTAGCATGTACTAGCACTTGAGGCATGGGCAAGATAAAACAATGAATCTTGTTAATTCATTTTAACCCATTTAATAAAATGTCATCACTTATTAATAAAACTTACAATGGGTTACCCAAGAAGCCTCTTCTAGGCTCTAGCCTCCATTGCAATCCACTTCCCAACATACACATAAATAACCTACCCTAAGCTCATAAAAAATATATTTCGTAAAATCACAATAACCACTTCAGTCCTATACAAGCAACTGAAAAGCACAAATAAATAAATCACAATATTTACCTTAGCCCTATACAAGCAATTGGAAAGCACCAATAGATAAATCACAATATTCACCTTATTTTTATACAAGCAACTAGAAAGCACCAATAGGTAACTGATAAAAAACCTCATAGGTTACACCAAGAAAATCACAATACATGAGCTCACAAAAAAGAACTTGATCTCATCATACAAACACATGGATATAGCACATTGGGTGGGAATAAAATAAGTGTGACAAAATAACATCACAAAAGCAACCACTTTCCAAGCCTATGGTAAACATGCCTATCTAGTCAAACTACTGGGTTTGCCCCAAACCCACCACAAAATAAAACATGACATCTCAACATACATTTAAAACAAGTGTGTATATATAAATATAATGATTTGCATCAAATTCAAGTTTTCATTTCATAGTCATATCATAGTTGGATAAAGATTATCAATCATGCAATATTACCATATTATTAATTTAAATAATCTTAAATCATGAATGATTTAATTAATAACATAAATGTATATTATTAGATTAAATCTTAATAGCAATTTCATTTCTAAAATATTAATCTGACTTCTATTTAAATCTAATATTAATATTTACTTTTTCTTTAATTCATAATGCAACTTGAGATAACTCAAACTTGAAATTATAATTATAATTAAACTATTTACAATTTTTCTTATATATTTAAATATTCATAACTAGATGATTATAAATTTAACCCAACTATAACTCTTCTTAAAATATAGCTATGCCACAAATATATATTTATTAACTTATAACTCCACTTGCATTAATAAATATATAACAAGTTATAACCCACTCACGATTTTTTAAAAGAATTAATATTAAAATCCCACTTTTAAGAAAATAAGTAGTATTTGTTTATTTAATTTTTAAAATTAATAAATAATATATATTTTTAATTAATAATTATTTTGTAATTTCTGAAATGAATAATTAATCATTAAAAAAAAAAATTTAAATAAAATAAATAAATAAATCTAAAAATTAAATTATAATTTTATAAAATAAAAATAAACATTCAATTAGTATTTTTGCATGCCTTTGATCTTTCAAATCATGCAACCATAATATACTTAGTTTTCTATATTTAGTGTATTTGTTTTCACATGCATGCATTAATTTAGCCACAACATGTTTTTCTCTCAATTAATCTTTTGTTTTTCTAATAAATTTTACAATTAAATTATTTTAGATATAAGAAGAATATTTATCTTTATTTAAAAAACTCATGATACTCACATGACAAATTTAAAGTTCAAACCCTAGCTGTTCAATTTGTTGTTTTCATCCAATTTTCTATAATCAAATTAGAAAGGGTTTTAAAACAATATAATCATAATAATTTTCTAAATTTTTTTACAATTTTCTTTCACTTTTTTCTTGATTAATAAGTTTTCCATTTCAAAATCTACAACATAATTCTTTATCCAAAGATTAATACAACAAGGACACAAAGAGTCTAGTTCCTTTGAATTTTTTTTTAGTTTTTCAATTATGTAGTTGTTGATTACTTTAGTTATTTTCATAAATAGTTATATTTGCAATAGTGTATTTCCAAGTTTCACATACAGAAGCATTTGTTAAGGTGTTGCATTATGTAATGGAATAGTAAGTGAAGTAATTAGGATTAATTAACTTTGATTTTTTTCTTATGTACTTTGTTTAGTAATTATTAGGTGCAATCCTTTCCCTATTTTTGTGGGATTGGATTTTATTTTGTTTTTTGCACTACCTAGTTTTCATGTTTTTGTATTCTTGCTCTAGTTTTAGGAGTCTCTACAAAAAGTAGTGCAATTTAGCTGTAAAAGATAGTAATTCAATATAATTTAATTTTTAAGCCTTTACCTAGAATGACTTTTTGTTGGTATGTATAGATATTTTTTATTATTCCATATATTTTTAAAATTTGAAAAGAATTGAAATATATATAAATGCATGTCACCAAAGTTATAAATAATATGAAACGTAAGTGTAGTATTCATTATTTTTGTTTTTTTTTGTTTTTGATGGATCCAGTCCGTCAAAGTCACCCAGGGGTCGAACCTGGCCCAAACGCGTCTCCGGGGGTTTGAACCTTGGTGGATGGCAATTTCAACTATACCATCATCTTCACCAATTGTGCCCAACCAATTGAGCTATAACCCTTTGACTAGTATTCATTTTTAACTAAAACAACTTTCAACACATCAAAATGAACTAACGGTTGAAATGAAATTATATTTAATAAAACCTGTATAGACTTTAATCTATCTGAGCTTTCCTCTTAATTGTAAGAATCAGAAGGTAAATTATATCTTGTAGGGATTCAAATCCTAGTAGACATAACATTATACTTCTTGCTTGTCAATGCAAGAGGTATAAAATCTCCTCTGGTTTTTGCAGGTTATTGAATAGTAATTTCAGGTTATTACTACATAGCCAAATCACGACTTCTCGATCAATATGATTTATAATCTATTTGATCAATATGATTTATATTATATCTGTTTGGAAAACTATTTTACAAGATGTGGAGAGAATTGATCACTCAAGTTCAGAGGATATATACACGAGAATATGAATTCCATGGAATGTGCTTGTTGGACGGATGGGCCATGGGGTTGCATTTGCACTTCAACTGAGTACTATGAGGAAGTCATCCCAAAAAGATTGGTGCCATATATTGTACAGGTGAAATGCAAGAAGGGTTACACATTCTCGTTTGTACAATCATATATGAGATAATCCTTCAGTCTGTACGCTAGTAGATTTGGCTTGAAATTCTAGATAGTTCTTTTATGATTTCTACCAATAAATTTAGATCGCGGTTGTGGATAATTCCTCATGAAAGTGAAACGTAACCTGGGTAAATGTACTGTTTTATGGTTGTACTCTTCATTTTTTATGACTAAAGTTTCCACCATTCTGTCTTGTTCATTAATCCTGAGGTATGTGGGAATTTCTTTACCATTAGTCGAGACTCCAGCTACTCATAAACATTGATGCATTATATTTTGTGATTCTATACTGGGCTAATAAAAATAATAGCCTTAGAGCCCAACAAAATAATCATCGAATGACATAATAAATGACTTACAATTAGTGATCGATGTCCAACTGTGTCAAAAGGGCTCAATGGAATTAGGGTTCTCAATGTGCTTGGGCAAAAAGAAGTTGAAAATGTAGAAGATCTTTATTCTCCACAAGTTACTTCAACTATTGTGTATAATTTATTACGGAGGCAAAAATTAAAGAGTAAAAACTATTGTGTATAATTTATTATGGAGGAAAAAATTAAAGAGTAAAAGTAATGAATGATGAACAATCAAATAGAAAATTAAATACATTAAAAATTCCTACGGGCATGAGATTAGGAAATATTGTAGCAGATGATATGAGTGAATAAGATGCTATAATTATAATTAAAGAGAGGATAGAAATAAGTTGTATGATTCAAATCTTCTGGTTTCATTTGTGTGTAAGAGAGAGGAGCAAATAATCAGAGGCTTGAATTATATGATCAATTTTACAGCCAGGTTTCCCTCTGCTAGAAAGATGGAGATTTTTTTCAGCTATACAACAGGAGGCCCAAAACTGTCTCTTATATATATATATATATATATATATATATATATATACATATACAACAGGAGGCCCAAAACTGTCTTATATATATATATATATATATAAAACATATTTTTGTTCCAAATCCATATCCATGAAGAGAGGTATTCAATTTGAAGGTGAGACTGACAAGTCATGTTATTGAGAGGAATCTAGACAATAGGTCTGAATAAAGATTTATCACTAAAAGGATTTTGAATATTTGAATTTTTACACTCGGAAGAAACGAAAGAAAGCAGTGATTCCAGGATAATAGAAAAATGAAAATTAAGTTCCGAGACTACCGTCTTCAACAACACCTCAAAGAATTTCCAACGTGTATGTTTGGTGGCCAAATATAGGGTGGAGTATGAGTTTTTCACAGAGCAATTATAAAAAGAGATGCCTAAATCTAAAGATCCATAGACAACTACCTTTAACAAATTTAATAGTTACGATTGTACATGAAGAGAAGCTAAAACTTTAAATATGATGTTAATTTTTTGTTCTCAGGAAGAGGCTTGAATTTGAGAGGAGGTCTTGGGTCAAAAAGAGTCATTTTAAACAATTAGAATGGAATTTTTATCTTCATACATGGAACCAATTTCTAGCAATTGTATACACATGATTTCAAGCATTAACACATTTTATAGACGGAAAGAAATAATAGATTTAAGCAACCATGATGTTGAAAATAACAAGCAAGACAGAAAAATATTTATATGACATTACATATCAAACCATAAATAAACATGTATGAAAATAAGAGTGATATGATGTCTACAGACAATGTATGAAAGTCTTGTCTTATATTTAAGATAACCTATTACTAGACTAGTGTCTGTAAGCATGTAATTGATATACCAAGATGTTTATCATAGCTTCATGAAATTGTCCAACAGAAATTGTTGACCTGAGGTAGTCCACATATTCTTCTTCTTTGTTATCCTACAAAATTAGCATAAGAATCATGTTATATAACAGTTTCTCACATATTCAACATTTCTAAATGATTGCTCTTTCTATTGCTTTCTTTATATAACAGTTTCTCACATATTCAACATTTCTAAATGATTGCTCTTTCTATTGCTTTCTTGATTCAATTCTTTAGCTTACTTTTTGACTTGTTTGAGAGGTCTGCACCAGGTTGACATGCAAGATTGCATTGGCTTGGATAAGTGTAAAAATGCCTTCAATGGAAAGATCTCTCAGTGTTACTACAGTCTTGGATTTGTTTTGCATGTAGTCCTCATAGTTCATGCTGTGGAGTGCTGCGATTAATTGAGCAATCAATGAGCTATCAATGAAGCATTGGATTGGTTGTTTATTTTCAGTAAAAAGCAATGTCTTCAAGTGTAACTTTTGCACATAGTGGACATCCTACTTGCATCCATTGCAATAATCAGCATCTTGATCAAGGACTCCATATCCTTCAAATTATATCCTTCAAATTTTTGTTGCAAGTTTGGACAGAAGGCACTAAATGGAGTGGAAAATGGATTTGTAATCTTTAATATTCCATGTACTTGTTGTAGTTTATACGTTGTGAGTGTTGGTTTCAGTAGACAATGAATTATTTAAAATTTAAAAAATGCTTTTACAATACCTCTATTATTTTTTGCATTATTTCACATAACACTTTGTCATTTAGCTTGCAGATAAATGTGGACAACCCTATATGAAGTGTCTGCTTTTTGTTAGTTTTTGCAACAATATTTTTGAATAGCATTGCGGGAATTTCATTTCAAGCAAGTTGTTCTTCTGCAAATGTGTAGTGTTGGAGAAAACTGGGATGGATCTCTAGTTGCCATAAATAAATAGATACACTGTAGTAAATATTGGATGCATAAATGTGCAAATGAATGTTGTTCTAAATGCGGTAAGTCTAACTAAATAATAGTTGTTTTATCCTTTTACCTGTGCATTATCTTCATCACAATGGTCATCTTTTATTTCTAGAATGTTTACATTGCCTTATTTTTGTGTTGCAACTACCAATGCACCTATTGTTCCAATAGGATAGTTGCTTTTGCTCCTAAGGAGGTCTCTTATTATAGTGATGGGAATGAAATTGTAGTCACTACATATGCGATTGATTATTTCTACTGTGTTTGTCTCCTTTAGTAGAAGAATGAAATATAATCTCCTCTATCGTAGTCTATTTTTGGTGCAATTTCAAATCCTATTATACAGACACCCTTCCCTAGAACTATTTTGTCTTCATATTGATGCACCAGGTTCACATTGACAGTCACTGTTATTGTCATCTCTGCTTTATGATCTGTTAGATTTGCCCATAGCACTTCATGTGTTTTGTTGACCTTGTCAAGGTTTGTTTTGTAGGCAACTAACACATTTCCTTCAAATGTGTTTCCTCTTCTTCTATTCAATTCTTCAATTAAAATGTAGCTAATAGTTATGACTTTTTTCTTGGAATGGCATGTGTATTAGTTCATTTTACATGTAAATACAAAAAGTGTAAGAATTCATTAAAGCTAGTAAGGAATTACCTTTTTGTTAATTTCTCTTGCCTCATTTGTGTGTTTTTTCTTGCTCTGTTATTTGCATTCATTGATTCCTTTGAGTAAATTTTGATCACATTGAATTGGCATGTTGCTTTGTAAGACTTCTAAGCATTCAAATTTTGTTTATAGATAGTGAATTTTGATATCCACTGGTAAAACTATTACTTTACCAAACATGTCTTTTCAAATTGTTTGTTGTCAAATAATGGATGGACCTTTCTCTTGCAAACATTGTAATATTGCATATTTTGTTTGTTAGAGTAGAATTTTTGTTGGCATTGACAAATGTCGATCTAATATTTAAATTTTTATGATATTCTAAAAACAAATGACATTTTTTATAGAGTAATTATTTCAAGTAAATGTATTTTTTAAGAAATGTAGAGAAATGATCTAACCAATACGCCTATGTTTTATGGATAAAGCATACATTTGATGTTGCATTTGACCAGATGTGATCAATGAGTGGCTTATTCATGCTATGTTTATGTTCGAGAAAAAAATTGAATTGAATGTGTTGCATATGAGTGTTTATTTCTTTCAAAATTTTCATAGTAGCTAACATGTCAATGTTGAAATCTCCTACAATATAAGTGAGTGCAAATGGATGCATTTTGCAAGTTAGAGTGTCTAACACATTTTTTATGTTTGTGAAGGCATTTGGCTTTGAATAGATATTGCAAATATTCAATATATTGCTAGATTTTGTTATGGTCAAAGTTATTCCCTCTACATGTTCTGATGTGTGACTTGATGATGTTGTTACATTGATGTTGTTTCTTACTAGTGTCATAATGCCATGGATTCCATGGTTGAAGTAAATAGTGAAGCCTTTAAAAATGGTATTTTGTGTAATTGAATTCATGCAAATTTCATGCAAACAAATAATATCTAATGACATAATTTCAATGTCACTGAATAAATCATTCTCATGAGCATGTAGACTTCACGTGTTTAATGTGCACAATAGTAAATATTCAGTATTATTTGTGCATGAAGACTCGTTGTCAAGTTTCCAACACATAGTTGTCTGCACACATTCCATTTCCATGTTAATTTTTGGTTTTATGTAAAATATTTGGAAGTGAGAGATTTTATGAGATATAGATTTTCTATTATTTTTGCACGTGATAATGTCATATATGCTATTCCATGTTGTTTATACTTGTTGGATCAAAAGTTAATCTTTCCATTGTTAGTCCTTGAGATCTATGAATTGTGCGTGCACATGCTAATTGTATTGGAAATTATTTTCTAATAGTAAATATTTTTGCTCAATGAGATTTTTTGGATTGGTCTTGCAATTCATACAATAGGGATCTATGATTTCTCAATGCATTGGTTGTATTATTGTGCATATTCTAATCTTTGAAGATTACCAACATTAGAATCATTAAAGTTGATCCAAACAATTTCTAAATTGTTGTGGTTTATGTAATCTTTAAATATTTTGTTGGAACCATTGACTAACCCGTCACTTGTATTGTAGCTTCTTGAGTATAATTATATCAACATGTTTCATTTTAGTTGTATTTGAATTGGGAGAGTTTTTGTATGGTTGTAGAGTCTTATGCCATTTATGTTATCCTCATATTCGTCTATGGCCCTTAGAACAATAACTTCTCCAGACATATTTGCTAGCATTTTTTGGTTGGTACATATACATCATTTTTCCTATAGAAAAGGAAAGGAAGTCTGGGGTCATTTGGTATTGGTCACAGGCATTTTTGGTTAAGATAAGTTATATCATCCATTGTTTGTTTTGCCCTCTAAATTCTACTTAGTATATGTATAAAATTTTGAACTTTTTGACATATTGTGGTATGTAGTGTGTAACATTTGATGTTATCATTCCAAAAGTTGTAAGGCATCAAGTTTTTTTTTGTAGTCATATTTTCAAATACTGAAGATTCACGAACTAGTTGGGCTTGATATAGGTCAGCACAAAAAATTGTGTCCAATTTGCCAAAATAAGATGTTGGTGTGTGCATTATTTCTCTTAGTCATTTGTCTATGTAACATAGGAAAGTTGAACATGCTAAAGATATTTCATCAATTAGTATAACTCTAACTTGTCTGTAATGTTTTGACATTTTGTCTAGTGTGTCATTGTTCAGTGGAAGAAATTCTAATTTATTGAAAGGAATATGAAATGTTGAATGTATTTTCATCCCACTGGTGTTGTATGTTTCTTTTCTTATATAAGCTACAACTATTCCTTTTGGTTTATTAGGGTTGTTGTGTATAGTGTTATTATATATACGCAAGAGTGCTTGATAGATCATCTTTGTCGTAAAGGTCTTACCAATGCATGCTCCACTAGTTAGGAATAAGTGAAGTGGTGTTTTGTTTTTGACCTTTTTGCACACAATGTCTTTCACTATTTCTTGTTGCTCTATGTTTAGCATTTGTCTAATCTTAAAGTATTCATCATTATCAATTATTTTAGGGTTCTTTCCTATTTCAAAACCTACATATGTTTTATTTTTAATTTTGTTATATGTTTTAATTTGAATATCATCGTGAATGTCATACACATCATCTATCACAATTGCTTGATTTGTTTTATTATCTTGATTGTTTTGTAACATTCGGCTATTGATTTTTGTAGCCTCTTTATCAATGTCACCCCATGCTTGATTTAATGTGTAATAGAATTTTGAATTATTTTATTTTTATTATATCCTCATGAAAATTAAATGCACTTTCCCAAGTTTTGAAATTTTGTTTCAATTGTGATTCATTTCCTAAAAATGGTACAAGAAGAAGTAGTTGTTCTCTGCAATAATTTTCTAAATCATTGTGTCTATTATAGCTAATAAACCATATAATACTTTCTTTCTATTTTACCTTTTTCTTATTTCCTCTATTGTTATATTTTGAGACGTATTCAACTAGGCAAATGTCATGTATACTTTTATGTAAGTTTTTGTAGTAGTCTATTAATGGTTTTGCTATTACATTTTCTAAGTCATCTACTTCTTGGTTTAATTCTGAGGCAGATTTGATTACAAATATTTGATCATTGTCTAATCTTGTATCAATGAAAATACATTTTTGTGAACTCTTATTGAGGGGAAGTGATAGAACTAAATGTGCAGCTTGTTGTGTTGACATTTGTTGCAAATTTAGTAAAGCATTTCTTAATTTTGTTATCATTTTGACTGTTTCTATATTTTCACTTTGGTGATCATCTCTTATTCTCTTGAATGCATGTTTCATAGGCTTGTCAACCTTTATCATGTATGAACTACAATACATAGCAACTACATATGCATTTAACACAAATTGGGCATCTATGTTAGCTCTCCATAGTTTTGGCATTTGTTTGTAGAAACTGTTGTTTCGTATTTGTGAAGGATTTCTTTGAAGGAATATGGTTGGCTTGTCTATTTTTTATCATAGTAAAATTATGTACTCACTCTCTATTATTTGCAATTCATCCAGGAGCATTTGAAATGTAAAGGAACTATTGAAATCCCAATTTTTCCAAAGATTGAAAAATTTCACTAGCGATTTTGTTACTGGTGGATTTTTTTATCAAACAATGGGCCCAAAATCATTGTATGGAAAAGGAGGGATCATGAAATTATATCTAAATTTTCTATACAAATTTCTTTTTCATCATCTGGTATGGTGATGTTTGTGCAAATTAGCATACTGTGATTGTAAGTTATTAGTATTGCATGTTATGTGCATGTTGACAAAGTGCACTATTTTGTCGTTCATTTGCTTATCATAAATTGGTGCATTTTCAACCCAAATTAACGTGTGGTCATGTTCATTACCCATATTTTAAAATTTATTCACTAAAAAAAAATCTACAACTTTTCCAAATAATGAACAAATAGTAGTTTTCTCAAAGCATTGATCCTATGTCAATAGTATCTTTCACATGATATGGGGTCTTTCTTGACAAGTATTATTTTTATAGTGTCATTACATTAAAATGTATCTTTTGTCTTCATTTTTTCTTAACATAATTTATGCAAATATTGGAGAGTCGACATTAGAGGTTCCCAATTCTCTTCTGCACATGTAAAAGTGACGAAAAATGTGCGTGGTCTGAGTTGTCGAATCATAGAAAATATTATTTTTTCAATTGATTAATATAGTTGCGAGATATTCATATTCTTTTGAAATCTAGATATCCAATGTCCTATTTTAATATTTTTTCCAAGTTTGGCTTTTGCTTTACATCTTTTGCAAGTAACTTGCACCCTTTTAATTGTCCTTTTCTAATTCGTATCCACACTGTCGATAACACCTTATGTATAAGTATTTTTATGGTCTTGAAGAATAGATTTGTTGTATGAAGTGAAATTTTTTTATCATAATGAAGTAGTTCCCACTCTGCTACTTTTTGATACCTAAACTTTTTCATTATGTCAATATTGCATGGCTCATCGAAGGAAAGGGTTGGAAAATTCATTTCTTCTACACACTTGTCCTTTAAAATACCAATAGGATAAAAATTCTTAGCAGGAGCAATTTGAATGATTTTTTCAACATAGAGTCTATGTATCCATGTATTAGAGAATCATTTGGATTTTCATATTCAACATTGCTTTCGCTTTCACTTTCACTTTCACTTTCAGAACAATTTTTATTTTTGTAGCCTTTGTCATCATTGTTGATGTCTAATGTTTGTATCCACTTTACATTTATCTTTACATTTTGCATTTGGTAAAGGGTTGTCTTGCTCAATTTGAATAAAGCTTGCATTATTAAATATGGTCATACGATACCTTTTTGAAATGTATTTTTATATTGCAGTCTTCTTTTAAGAGCCACTAGAATTGTTGTAGTGTTTGATAGTGATAGTGGTAGCACATTTTGAATATTGTATATGTTTACAAGGACATTTATGATGGAACTAGTTAGACCAAGTTGAGACTTTTTGTATCCTAATTTCCAAATTTGTGCAAATAGAATTCTTAGTGAAACTAAATGTTCCTCTAGTTGTGTCATTTTTTGTATAGTCATTAATAGCTTATTTGTGTGTATCTTGTGAGGAACTACATATTTAGGTAATTCTTTTTTTAAGAGAATCATTGCATATTTTACATATGTAGTCAGTAGGTAATGACAAATAAGATTTTGTCAAATTTTAGTATGCAACTCTATGCATCTCTTTGAATTGTTTTATATCTTTCTTGAAATTGAGAAGTTGACAAATTGTGCAAGGATATTTTTGCATGTCTTCTACTATGGAAAAAAAAATTCTCAATTGGTCATAGTTGTCTTAGTTGACTTCCTTTACTATTTATTATTGTTGTGGTTTGTGTTTGTACTTCTATATTATTTTGCTTGTTGGTTATGTAACGCTTAATATTTTCATTTGTAATCATTTGTTGATTAATGTTGGAAGCTTTATTCCTAATTTGTCTTTTCATTGCACGCAAGGTTATATTGTCTTTATTGTTAGCAAGATTTTGCTTACCATTGGTAGACAAATTATAGCTCCTTGATGTTGTTTTATTAATTTTTCCTTCTTTTATTGTGCCTTGCCATTGTTTGTTATCATTTTTTTAAATTTGTGAAACTTAATATTATGTTGTTCTTGTTTTAAGATTACATTGGTTAGAAATGGTTCAAAGTGCCCAAACAAAAGGATTTGCATCATGAAATAGGATATTGAATGGAGTAGAATCATGTTCATTGTTGAAATCTAAATATCATTTTCCATAAGATGTAAACCAAACGTATATATGAATATTGAGCCCTTTCATATCCAGTGCATGCAAAAAATATCACCTCACAATCCATTTTGTTCTATTTTATTTGATGGCTTCATTGATAGTTTGCAAATAAGTGGTAATGTCTTCTACATTGTTTTCATGCCCAAAATTTACAGTGCAAAAAAATAACTTTTTTTGTGTTTTTTTTGAAAGGTAATTAGGTTTCTTTCACACAAGACAAGTTACAGTCAGGGTTTACGGATTAGTAGACCAATAAGATACATTACTCATGTTCAAACTAGGTTATCATATTGGTCTCACTCATCACACTTAATATCATTATCCAAATTGAAGGTGATAACTTAATGGTTCGAATATAAAGATTAACATTACTTCAAGGGCTCAACCTAATGAGGGCCTTAATTGATGCAACATTGCTAGCACTAGCATGCTTAGCAGTAACATCTTGACCAAATCCTATTCCAATAATAACATTACTATAAGGGTACTCCTACCCTGTCATGAACACCATTATTAGGTCTAAGTTATGTTGGCATAACTTTAATCCTTTTAAATTAGCCATGGTGATCATTCTTTAAGGTATGTTAGGTTGTATGTGTAATTTCAAAATAAATTGAGATAATTGTAAGAGTCCATGTAAGTTCCTAATTGATGTGATTCAAGTCGTATAGGTGAATTAATAGATGACTTATTGGAAAGGTGATCTTGCTTTCAAATTGATGAATTAAAGTGGTCCTAAAACACAATGACAATACTAGATGGGTATTCAAGTAATGAGGGGAACAAAATTGAATCCTATATGGCTTGGTACCCCCATAGGATTTACCACATTTAAAGACATTAAGTTCTGAATAAGGAAACAACAAATCTTGTAATGAATGATAAGATAGATATGTATAAACCCTTATTATCATCTAAGTAGATATATCATACAATACATATTATATCATCGTTACATTAGTTTTATATTTTTGGATGAATTGATTTTAGATCATGATATGTATTAATTGTAATCTAATAAATTTCAATAATAGATTAAGTACATTAAAAATCATGAAGTAATTCAATTATATCATATAATATATATAGATACATAACTTATTCTAAATTCTTAACCAACTAAATATTTACTAACCACTAGTTAATAAACTAAAAAAACTCTTAAAGTACTATCTATACTTTCCACTAACAATGAATAAAACTAAGCACATAACCTACTCCTAATCACATCCCTAAACCTTTCTAACCACACTTTATATTAATCCATTTTTCCTTTACGCAATACTAATCCCTTTCTTACGTGTATTCCTAACACAAAACCTTAATAAATAAAATACTCCACTATCCTAATCATTACAACCCAACACTTATCACCAACCCATACTCCATTTTCCCAAGCGCCTAATTCTCTCTCCTTGGCTCACGTGCCCAACATACCTTTCCTAATACCAACATCCCTCCTAAATACACTTCCCAAAAACCCAAAGACAATACTACCTACACTCTCTTTCCTTATCACTAACTCCTAAAAATTTAATTAAAATTATTAATTTAGTTTTCTAAGCTACCCATATACTTTCTACATCTAAACCCATGTGCCCATCACACCATGCACCATTAAATTGCAAATTTCCTAAACTACTCATTTGGTGCCTCAACCCCTTTCCCCATTACCATTGTGCCTTCCTAAATGCCACATGACTCTACTCATGAACCGTGTACGCATTAACTCCTATTACCCCTACAACCTTGTCCAACATCTAGCGCACATTTCTATGATGGTTGACCACAATGGTAACGGCTACTCAGCCAATTATTTCATCATGGCTGGATGCCATGCCACCCAAGCCCATACCATACAAATCGTACATATTTAAAATTATTCATAGCCATTGTTCATTTCACATTCTGCAAGAGATTTTTGTATTGCGTGCAATTCACAAGAGTGTCTATTTGTTATGTATTATGGCAGAGATTATTGTATTGCATGCAATTCACAAGATTGTGCAGTCGAATGAAAAAGTTAAAACTTTTTTTTCTAAGTGTTGAAGCAAAAGTATTATTATTATGATTACACTTCATTCTTTTTAATAAATGATTTTTTTTAAACAACATTTGAACAATCTTTTTTGTTTTTTTTGTTTTAATTTTATAATAATAAGTAAAAATATATAAGTTAATCATTTTTAAAATATATTATATACATTTATTTAATAGTACAATTATTTTAATTTATATATATATTAAAAAAAATTAATTTATTATTATTATTATTATTATTATTTTAAATATAAAACTATTTTAAAACTAAAAATTTATATATATATATTTAAAAAAATTAATTTATTATTATTATTATTATTTTAAATATAAAACTATTTTAAAACTAAAAATTCATTTAGTTATGTTTTATGTTGTAATTTTTAACATTATAATATCTTTTTAACACATAATTTAAATAGAATAGTTTAAGTTAAAATCATTTTTTCAAAATAATTAACTAATAAAAATAATTAGGTGTTTATAATATGCTATTCTATTCTATTACACACAAACATGCAACGTACGACAAGCCTAGGTTATTGAACCAAACAACCCAACACAGCATATTATAAACACCTAATTATTTTTATTAGTTAAATTTTCAATTAAAACTAAGCATTCTTTACATTCTTTTTTAGGTTTTTTAATGCTCAATCCAAAATTTACATAGTTTGTTTGAGAAGTTATCACCAAGTACACTGAGGATTGAGATCTTAATATTGGTAGAGTGAATGAGAAACACATGTCTCAAAGTTTCTAATGCAAATGCATCAATGAGAATTGAATACATGTGCACTTTTCTTCCAACCTTGCACATTGAATTTATTTTTTCAATACCATATAGACTATGACATTGGTGTAAGCTGGTTTTTCAAAATGTTGTATAAATGTACGTTACAATGTTAGGAGACTTTGAAGTCCTCAAATATGAATACAAGAAAAATGGTTGAATACTTTCACTTCATAGAAATAATATAACATACAATGACAATAATGGTTGTACATACAAATCCTTACAACATGGGGTCTATAAATATTATGTAATGGTTGCACATACCAAGGATTACTAAATAGTGTCTATAAAGATTAGGACATGGTTAGAATAACATTATGTTTCATGACCTAATCATGGTCATGAGTATATATGCTTCTTTTTCAATGCTATTGATTCTTTCCTACAGGTCAAAAAGTTTATTTTCCATCTTAAGAACTTGGTTAACAAGTAGATCACATTTTGTACAATTTGCTAATTCTTTTATGTGCAATCTTTCCCCTCGAACAGACATGTCCACTTCATGTGTCAAAGATCTTGTACACAGACATTCACTTTGTTGCTGAGATTTTTGAATAAAATATTCCTTCCACCATGTAGAATTAATTGCAGGACCAATTTTATTTGGGATTTCTGAGACTTTGGGAGAGGTACATGAATCTAGGAGTCCTTCAATACTTTTTTTTTTTTTCAGGCAAAAGTGGCAAGCCACTATATTAATTTATTATTTTATTAATTATGATTCAATGAGGTCAACTAGGAAAGAATCAGAAAAGAAAACCCAACATCGTCCCTAATATATACAAAAGTATAGATAGTTTTTTAAAAAAAAATACAATAGGTATTTCAACTACCACCAATCGCAAAACAGAAAGTGTCATGGCATTTTGGAGTCCTTCAATACTTTTAGTCCTTCCTATGGGCAATTTGAAAGATAATAGATTAGTAGTTTTGGACATATTTTGTTTCTATAAATTTGTAGAATGTTATGGACAAATGAACACCACATAATGTCAAAGTTGATATGAGACATATTGTTGCCAATATATAGTTCTTTGGATCTGTATAATGCATCTTTGACATTCTCGATATTAGGCCAAATTTCATTATTTTTTGAAAAATTGAGCCTTTGATAACCTTTTTCTTTACTTTCACCAATTTAAGAAGGTGCAACAAAATTTTCTTTTTCCAACTTATCCTCTTTATAATTAATTTGGTCTTGCTTTGGTAAGTATCTTTCTACAACATTATCTAAGAGGCCATGGTCTCCAAAGGCATGAACCAGTAAAGAAGATTTGGGAACATTTCCAAAGATGTTTTCATCTTCATTTTTGTCACTGACAATATGCAGAGGACCAAAGATAGATTGTCTATGCTGCATATCTAATACAGTGGAAGGAGACATTGGTGTGACATTTTTTTGGATCTTTAGAAAGAATGCGAGAAATAATAGTTTCTTTCAAGGTGGAATTCAATACGTATAGGTTTCCCTTTTCTAGTTGTTCAAAATAGTTAGGACTCGTAGTAAATTTTGAGGTCTGGTGCTTTTTAGAGTGTATTGTTTGAATAGTTTTCTCATTTCCATGTAATGAATTTTATTTTTTGAAAGTACGATCTCTAGAAAGACAACTATCTTTCTTTGGGGGTAAGTGCAAGAAGTTGGGTCTCACTTTTGGGCAAAAAGTGGAAGTGTTTTTCCTATTTTTAAATTTTTTTGTTACTTGATGTCAAAATTTGAGGCATTTAGAGATTGAATGTAAAAAAAAAAATAGAAATAAAAATTTTAGTATTCGGAATCTAGTTTTTGAATATGTAATCTATTTTTGTACCCATATGATAGATTTTGTTTTTGATATGGATCTTTAGAAACCACTTTTTCAAAATGCTTGTTTCAGGAACATACCACACTCGTGTATGGACACCATAATTTGACACAAATAAATAAATTTTCGTAAATCCTTCTAAAGGGAGTTACCTAATACACCTAAGGTTGATGACAATATTTTTCCTTAATTTTTTATTGAATAATTTTTTTAGTAGTAATTATTAGTTGGCTATAAAGGTAAATTTTATAACCTCTCATGTATGGACACCATAATTTGATCAAAATTTCACTTTAAAAAAAAAAAAATTAACCTCAAAAGAATTGTATATAGATTGATGACATATAAATTAATTTTAGAAAAAAAAAAAAAAGTTATTAAAGTTTTAGTGGACTTCATTGTTTTACATTTAGGTACCACCTTTCATTAAAAAATAATGCAAAAATAGTAAATAAAATCATAACACTATAAAATTTATATTTTTGAAATTAGGACAGTGAGAGGTCTAATGGGTTTTTGTTTCATAAAAAAATTTGATCAGGAAGACCCTCTAAAAATTATGGCAAGGCGTGAATTTGTCAGTTTAATGCCTTAGCCAAATCTTGAGAGGTCAAGGCATAGGCTTGCTCTCACCAAGCCTATCCCGAACCAAAATATGTGGTGGGAGAAAAAAAATCCCACCCAATATTGTAAGAAATGGGCACCCATTATTTGAAATTCAAAAAATGGGTACCCATTATTTGAAATTCAAAAAATGGGTACCCATTATTTGAAATTCAAAAAATGGGTACCCATTTTGAAAATGTCAAATCGACATACAAAATTTGCCTGAAAAACAAAATTTTAAATTTTTAGAAACGAGCACCCATTTTTTACTTTTCAAAAATGGGTACCCATTTCTAAAAAATACAATTTTTTTATGTTTCCAAAAATGGGTACCCGATTTTAAAAAAATAGGTGCCCATTTTTTAAATTTAGGATTAGGTGCCCAAGCCTAAAATGGGTACCCATTTTTAAAAACTAAGTACCTGTTTCTAAAGGAACGCGATCTCAATCCATGGACTTCTGCGGAATTGAGACCCAACTCCTTGCTTCTACCCTTGGTGCCATTAGGAATGCAACCTTTTAATATAAATAGTAGCCTCTTTAGTAGTTGCAAAAATGCCCATTGCAACATAACAACCACATGGATGCTTTATGACATCTTTATATTTTCAGTAAACCAATTGATCATCCATTTTGTTAATGACCATACTTTTCAGTGTAAAATTAAAATTTTGGACATTGGACAGTTACGTTGTTTCATGGAACATATGACTTATTCTTCATAAAAAATCTGTAAAGCAACTCAATAATTTAAGGATACATTAGAAATTATTAAATTAAAATTTAATTTATTAATTTTTAATTTAATAAATAATATTACCAATACTATCAAAATAATATAGGTTCTCAATGTAATGTGTTAAAAGATGAATTGTTCAAATAAATAGAGCCATGACTAACCTAGCTTACTTCATTTTGTGTTGGACATTGTGGCTAACTCAATAATGTACAAAATTATTAAAAAATAGAATTACATTGGAAGGAAAAAGAAATATGAAATAAGATGTCTCATTCATAGTATAATAAAGCACGGAGAGAATGTAGATCTCGAACAACATTATAGATTTCAAGTAAATCCATTGTATTGTCACTGAAAAAGAAAGCCACATGTAACGATGAGAATTTTATTTTGTTGTCAACTTGAAGTTGCAAATTTATTATTACATATGTAAAGAAGTGTCACATCATATGTATTTAATTTGTTAAATAACAAGACCTATGATACCAATGTTTAGAGGTATTTCATAGTGGGTGGATATTTCCATTGAGACCATTAAACAAACAACTTTCAATATTAGTTACAATGCTCTCAATTTTTGATACCTTTCCAAAATAATTTTCGCATATAGAACAAGGTGTTTCTTGTGAAGATTGTCTAAAGTGTGCAATTCACCACATGTTGAGCTTATTCATTTTTTGTATGTTGCATAGGTAGAACCACTTCTATGGTGCATACTATGTTCAATGTTCGTTACACTCACACCATAATTATATGGATTTGACTAGATGAGAAGGCTAGTTAAAATCCATGGGAGTATTGCTTGTCTTGTAGGCCTTGTCATAGTATCATTTCCTACATTATAGTGTGGAACAATATAATTAAACAAAGTACCAGACAGAAATGAGGATATGTACTAAGCCAGCTACTAACTATTTGTTTACATCTAGAAATGCTGGTCAATTTTTTTACAAATATAAAAAGTAGCAAAAGGTTAGAGGACATACTAATGCTTCCTTGTACTTGTTTATATTTTGAATCTTTAGATTTGAGAATTAGCTATTTGGAGCAAATTTGAATCTCCAACATTGGAATTGTATGTTAATGTTGGCTTTCTAGTGAAAACTTTATGAATGGTTGAAGTACTATATGGCTCAGATATGGGTTCTTGTTGTTATGTTTGTTGTAGATTTTGGGTATCTATGGTGTTTAATGGTTCTTGTTGAGGATAAATATATTGTGACCAATAGTTGGGTTCATACAAATAAAATAATTTTTTTGGACACTATAAATGTTGACTATGACAAGATAGACAGTGATCCATATTTGTATATGTCAGTAGACATTGTGCATGAGGTACTAGTACACTATCGAATGTGATATCATCAAGGCATGGTGAGTGGAAAAAGTTTCCTTGAGGGATATCATTTAGCTCACCATAAATAGGGCTTTCCATGTTTGTTGAAATATGCTTCATTGTCAACATGTCACTGTTGGGAATTTCTTTACTATTTTCTGCCAGCAAATGTATATGGCAATCTATACACTTTGTTACACCTTTCATGGAGAGAGGTGCTTTTAGGTATGCATTTGCAGCTTGCTCATGAGTTCAAAATGTTCTAAGATATTTTTGACATTTAGTCGTTGAGTCTGCTATCTCTACAGCATAGCAACCCCAAGGTCTTCTCCTCACACCCTTGTACTTTTTATGCCTGGAACATTTTTTTCTTTCACAATAGGTCTACTTGATTTTTTGAAAAGGTGATGTCTCTTCATTCTCTAAATCAACAATTGTTATTGGTGTCAAAGTATTCATGGTTGTTACTACTTCTATGAAGAGAATAAACAATTTACATAAACAAGATTATTTGAATAGATGAAATAGGGAAAAGTCATTATTTTCAAACATTGTTATCACCCTATGTTATAAAAACTAGAAGGTTGGTTGGTTATTGCAAAGGCAATTTTTTATCAATATCAAATAGAAAACATGAATGTGTATACAATTATGCTTGAAAAATTAAGAGAGCTTATAAAAAAATAATAACAATGTATATACCATTATTATTTATAATTTTAAAGTACTTTAACTACAACTTGCACTTATTTATTAGATTTGGTGACATAGTCATCATAACATCGTCAACATTTACTACATTTGAATGTTAAAATGTTTACTTTATTGTCTATGAATTTGTTCTTGGCTATGGACATTACATTTATTTCTCAAATACATAGAGGATTACATAGAAGAGTATTATGTTCAAAGCCAACAATGAAATGAAAGTAGGTGTTTCATTCACAGAGAAAAATAGAACCAAGAGAGAGTATAATTCAACTCTTAATACTATTTCAAGAAATTCCATTGTCTTCTAAGAATTTACCACAATGACTTGCAATTAACTTGATTGGCTCTTGATGTGGAACTAAAATTTAAAGAGAATAGATGTGTCCCTCAAATGTCTCAACCCTACCACATGAATATATTCACTTCAACTTGCCACTGAAAAGTTGATTATGGCTCAATGTAAAATGGAAGAACAAATTTATTTTATATATTCAGTCTTATATCTTGCTCTTTTAATTATCCGTGTGGTTCAATAAAGGAGGAATTTGAAAAAGTTGTATAAATAAAATTATTAATTCACATAAGTTGAAAGAAATAAATGAGAATTCATGTATAGTAATATGCAAGAGTAGGCATTGACAATATTATGACTCTATCTACAAGGGAACTTTGCATGCTTCTGCTTTAATTAATACAAGACACTATTGCAACTATCTTAAATTAAAAAATTACAATCAAATCCATCACAAGTTTAACTATAATAGTTGACCTTTTCAATGCATTTATTATTTCCAAATGGTCCTCACAGGTGGGCAATGGAACAGACATTGCATTATTTATAAACTGTGAGATTTCTAATGAAGAAATTTATGTATTGAAATTAGACCACAGCCTTTCAAATTGATGAGATTGTTAGCCTTCCATGTAGTAAAAGACATAGTCAGCTAAACTCAAATTGCTACTAGTTCATAGTAGTAAAAGACATAGTCAGCTGCAAATAGTGGCATGTTGTGATGGTTAAGTTGTTGAGTTGGTATCCTTGCCATCAAGGTTCAAATCCAATGGGGATGAGGTCCCCCGTTTGTGGCTTCACTAGTTCATAGCTCTAGGTCAAAGCGTTTACCCCTCTTTAAAATTAAAAAAAAGACATAGTCAGCTAAACTCCAATATGCACACATTATTGAGATGCAAATAAGCAGGTACATATTGTCATAGATTTTTTCAACTCACAAAAAATGGAGGCTAATCTTATACATCATAAGTATTTACTTGTGGCAATTGTCATGTTGTAACGATTAATTCATCCATTTAGGATGCGCCATCTTCCAATATCCTCTACAAGATGAATGTCAAGTGGCATGTCACTATTTGTAAATTCAAACAAATAATGGTATGGGTAATGGTGCTTTGTGGTTTTAATTGTTATGGCTCTTGTATCATCATCATACTATTGTCCTACAAGCTCTATATTTTCATGTCTTATAATCCATTCAAGTGAAAGAGTTGGATATGATATGAGAAAGTTTATTATGTATACAAGTGTGTCACCTTCAATAGTAGCCCTTAATGGTGATAGTTGATAAATTAATATTTTGCATGCTGGATTGGAAATCGTAATCAATTCTTCTGTAGTGTGATTTCCATGGGGGAACAGACTATAATATCTTGACAATGAATTATTATATGAGCTTCCCTATATACCCACACTAGATATTTTAGGTAAATCAATTATCCATTTGTCATGAATGGAGATAAAACATGAATTTCATTTGGTCTATGGTATTGGTTGAATGTTTCCCCATCCATTGTATCAAAACATTGCAACATGGTTGTCATAAAAATAACTTTCCAATATTTTTCTTTGGCATTCACTTGAAAGTTGTAGGACTTTTTGAAGGACACTAGATTGCAGAGTTTTAGAGAAATGATATGTTGGTTGGTTTTTTATAGCAAATGCATTTAGAATATTCATAGTTATGCAATGTAGAGAGAGAAAACTTGTTGACAATGAGAAACATTTCTTAGATTTTGCTAAGCATCTTTGAATTCTCAGACATAGCTTAACCTCATTATTATTCCTTTTTTTTGGAAATTTTCTTTATGGGAAAGTAATATGTATCTAATTAATGTGTATGTTTTTATACATAAATGACACAAATATTTAAGAAATGTACAATAATGACTAAGATGATGCAAGAGGAGGTTGTGCATTATTACTATTTGCATATATTTAGTAGTAGAATGTATTATGGTCAAGAATGTCATGGGTACATATTGTGAAACTACAATGGGACACATGCATTTGGAGGAATTTCAATGCATTGCAAACATTTGAGAAACCACAAACTATAAATGCATTTGAATTCTATCACAATGTAATAAAACTCAAAGACTACCATATTTTCTATCAACCATAAAGGAATAAGAATAATTCTATAACATTATAATTACTAATTTACAAGGAGTATAACAATACATACTACTTGGATAATATTTCCTACATCAAAATCTAACTATAACAGTTGATCTTTTTAATGCATTCATAATTTCCATATGGTCCTCACAGATGGATAATGTAATAAACAATGCATTATTCACAATATGGTCTCATATCATTGGATTAACAACATATTTTCTCACAACATACAATTAACATAGACAATATGTAGATGTCTACTAAGAGATTCAAAGAACTATTTGTTTATCAATTTTGTCACTCACCTAAATGGCATGTATTCAATAATATTGATGTCATATTTCTTATGATAGTCTTCATAATGTCTATCATTAGTTATTTTGAATTTTTTTAGAACTCAATCATTTTGTAAAGCCTAATGGCATTGATCAGTTACCTCAGAAAGATTTTATATATTGTGCATTTGTGAATTATCATTTTCAAATAGATTCACCTTAAACAAAAAGCACAAAAGTATTACCTAAATTTGTATCTAGGGTGATATTATTTAGAATGTTATAAACTAATCAAGTCATAGTGTTCTTTGTCAATGTTAGAGTGTTCATTATTGCTGACAAGCATAGTAGTTTGGAAACCTAAACTTTTTGTTCTCCAGAAAACTAGAGTTTGACTTTGTGATTTCTTTTGCCACTATATTTGGTGGGGTTGAAACAATATCAAATAAAATAATAAAATTCATTATATATATCATAAATGATATAAACATCCATTAAATAAATTTAGGAGAGAAGATTAAAAAAACTAGAACATGTGAATGCACAAAAAAATTAGTAACAATACAAGTGAAATATGTTGATATATGATTGAAAAGATCATTTGAGTAGAAAGATTGTTGAAGAAGACTATGTGTTTCAATCATTATTTTGTCACTGATATCAAATCTGCTACATGCTGGTAAGACAATTGCTTATATGTTTCAAGCACTATCACTTAGTTGATTGATGAGGAGGATTTGAACAACAAGATGTAACAAAAGTACCTAGAGGAAAGGTTGAGTTATGTTTATGTATTGAAGTGCAAGAATTAGTTAAGATAGTGATAACATAATGTATTGATGATCTACTTGAGGTTACAAAATGAATGACTACACTTAGAAATTTTAGAAGAATAAGGTTAAACAAAGTTCATTTGCCAAGCTTGACCAAGTTGATAGAAGGTGTTGAGTAAAGTTAGTGCAAGCCGAGCAAAAATTCAATTGGAGCCGAGTGAAAGAAAATTCTAGTGAATGTTGAGTAAGCTAGTAGATGCCAAGAAAGTTAGTTGGTGCCAAGTAATTTTTAGTTGATGTAGAGTGATTTTTACAGTAGATGTCGAGTAACGTAGTATGAGCCAAGCATCAGTAAATTGATAATGCCGAGCTACTGCATTATGATAAAGATCAAAGATTCACCAAATAAAAGCTAACAAGTTTTTTTTATTGGAACTTGTGAATTAGGAGGGAGATAAGATTGAGGAGTCGGTGCCACAGAATCTTATGTAAACCATTTTGGAGGTGAATTCAAATGGATTCTAGGAGAAGTTTCTAGAAAAGACAAGATATGGGGTAGATAGATTGTATCCTATCTAATCCATCAAAAACCCTAATTTTGGTAATGGATAATAAGTTGGAAAAGTGTTCTAATTTCTTATATGTAGGGATGTCTAGTCATGAAGAAAAGAAGTTAGAGAGTCTTGATTGAAAAATCAAACTAGGAGAAGGAAAGGGGTTTTCTTTATCAAGTGACCCAAGAGAAAAAGTTTGTAATGGCATACTAAGCAAGAAGGCTTAAAGAGGATGAATGCTTGAAGGGTGAACAAGTTTTCTAAGCTACAAAGATTGGAAGCCAACTAGAGTTGAGGACTGAATAGTGATCTATAATCTGCAAGTAAGGTTGTAAGTTGTATCAGATCAAAGCTCTAATGTTACTTTCTAACAATTGTATCAACCTAGGTTAAATCCTTTGGAGTAAGGTTGACTTAAAAGTCATGATAAAATCTTTTAATAGGGTGGCATTCCAAGTGAATGGCCTAAAGTCCTCCAACAAGGCTCACTTTTGACAGGGTGAGTGAAATCCCTTAACCGGGTCACATTTAACAGTGTGTATTTTAATATTTAATAGGGTTGGCCTTTAACAGGGTATCACTTCAGAAGAGTGAAAAAGGAGTAGCATGTTACTAGTAGTTTTTTCAAAATTGAGTTTCCATGTTAAATCATTGTGTCAAATGTCTTGATGGATGTGTTGTGTTTTATGCTTTACATTTCTGCGTGTTGATTTGACAGTAACATATTAGTTTTGGTTAACATACAATGAATGCATGCATGGTCAAGAATGTTTTATGAGTTCACTAAATTGTGAAAAGTTTTATTTGTACATCTGGACCTTGAATAATTGATTCATCCTCTCTCTCAGTTATTCTAAAAGAATTCCAACAACTGGTGTCAGAGCCATCTGCTTAAGAGGATTAGTTTTAAAGTACTAGAAGCACAAAGATCAAGATGTCAAAAAGAGAGGTACCCAAGCTCAATAGAGATAACTTTCCTGCATGGAAAAAAATTTTGAAGCTACACCTTGTAGGACTTGGAGATTATACACAATCTTGCATTTTAGTAGAACATGTTGATCCAGCAAGAGCCCTAACTGCTGAAGTTTGAAGAAAAAGAAAGAACATAATCAGGTGATGTTGGAGATTGCCTCTACCCTAAGCTATGTTGAATTTGATGATATCAAAGGCCTTAAGAATGAAAAGAAAATGTGGGATTCCCTAGACACCATCTATGAAGGAGACAAAAATGTTCAAAGAGATAAGTCAGACAGCCTCAGAGGTAAGTTTGATGACATGAGAATGGAAGAAAGTGAGAATATTTCTCAATATGTTTCTAGAATAAAAGAAGTTATTAGTGCAATAAAAGGTGCTACTAGTAAAATAGATGGTGATACTATGCTAATTCTTGAGAACATTGTTGCCTATGTATGCCATTAGAGTATCTGCAATCCAAGAGTTAAGATGTATATGAGGGAATGATCTAACCCTTGAAGGTCTGGTAGGAAGACTCACTACTTTTGAGCTATTTGATTTTGACAACTATAGACTAGAAAGTATTGAATCAGCCTTTAAAGAAAAATTGTTACTAAAGGATTCTGAGGAGGTAAAGTAGAAGAAGAAGAAGAAAAGAAAGATAAAGTATGCATCCAATAACAATAGTATAGATGAGGAAGAAATTGAACAATTGGAAGCATTCTCGGCAAGAAGATTTCATAGAGGAAAAGGTAAATTTGAAGGTAAATTGTCTATCATTTGTTTAAATTGTAATGAAGTTGGTCATATTACAGTAAGATGTACATAGAAGAAGAACTTCAAAGAAGGGAATAAGCATAAAAACATAAGAGAAGATGATGGAAGAGACTACAGAGATAAAGGCAAGAAGTCATGCTACATTACTGATGAACATGAATTTGATGAAAATGATGATGAAGTGGTATATATTGCAATGAAGGACAAATCTGATGAGGATGAGGCAATTGCACTTAAGACTTGTGTGAACAAGAATGACAAATGGATCATTGACAATGGATGCTTAGATCACATGGCTAGAGACAAAAGTAAGTTCATTACGTTAACCTGTTATGATAGAAATAGTGTAAGATTTGGTAATGATGCACCGTGTTTGATAAAAGGAAAAGGGTCTATCAAACTCATAGACAAGATTTAATGTGACAATGCTTATTATGTTGAAGGATTGAATTATAACTTGTTAGGTGTGTCAAAATTGAATAATTTGGGGTGCAAAATTGAGTTTGAAAATAAATCAGCCAAGATATAAGATAGAAATGGAAACTTGATTGAAAAAAGTGATCAAACTAGAAGTAATCTGTTCTATTTGGATATAGAAGATGCTACTTGTCTTATTGCAAAATCTGATTATGTATGGCTTTGGCACAAGAGATTATGTCATGTTAATTTTGATAATGTGATTAGTATCAACAACATGAAAAGAGTTAGAGGATTGCCTAAGTTGAAGAAACCAGAAAACATAATGTGCAAACAATGTCAACTAGGCAAGATGACAAAGTCAAGCTTTAAAAGTAAAGCTTATACCTCTAAGAAAATACTTGAAATTATTCAAATTAATTTGTGTGGACTTATTGAAATGGAAAGCTACAAAGGATATAAGTATATAATGTTGTTTGTTTATGACTACTCTAGGATGATGATAGTCATGTTTCTAAAATAAAAATTAGATATTTTTCAAATGTTTAAATGGTACTTGGTAAGAGTTGAAAAAGAAATAGGTAAGATTTTGAAATTTTTGAGATCAGACGGAGGAAGTGAATTCACTTCAAATGAGTTTGAGATATTATGTAATGACAAAGGAATCAAAAGATAAACATCTGCACCTAGGACCCCTCCATAGAATGGAATTGTTGAAAGAAGAAATAGGTCTATAATGGACTATGCCAAGACACTTATGATGGAGAAAAATCTTGCTCTAAAATAGTAGAGAGAATTTGTAAGTATTGTTGTATACACCTTGAACCATGTGCAAGTCAAGAAAGGTACTCACTCAACACCTTTTGAACTATGGTATGGTCATCCACCTAATGTGAAATATTTTAAGATATTTGGAAGAAAATGTTGTATTCTCAAAGATGTTAGGAGTGGAAAGTTTGATGCAAAAAGTGAAAAAAGTATATTCCTTGGTTACTCCACACAAGAAGTAAAGCTTACAAATGTTTAAATACTAACACTAACAAAATTTTGGAAAGTGCAAATGTGAATTTTGATGAATTTATAGAAGCACATGAGGTTGAATCTACAAAAGAACCAGAAGAATACAAGTCATTTGTATACTATTATGAAGGAATTCCTACTGAAGAAGATGCTACAAATCATGTAACAAACCAACAACAAGTCTCAACAACTGCTTAGTCACATCTTGTGAATGCCAAGTTGCAAAATAAGGAAAATGTAGAATCTAACTATGAGATTAGCACACATGAAAGAGATGTTGAAACACCTGACAAAGATGTACATAGTGATACTGAAGCTGAGAGACAAATTGTAGCTACAAGAGTTGAGCCTAGACTATCCAAATATGTCAAAAGACACCACCCTATAGATCAAATCATTGGAGACAAAGATGCAAGGCCAATGACAAGAAATAAGTTGAGAAGTGAATCATGTTTGTTACACATGAAGGAACCTAAGATAGTGAGAGATGCATTGGAAGATGATGACTGGTACAAGACCATGGGAGAAGAAATTCAACAAATAGAAAAGAACAAAGACTTGGAGTCTAGTTCTTAGATTAGAAGACAAGAATGTGATTGGCACAAAATGGGTATTCAGAAACAAGTTAGATGAGAATGGTGAAGTGACAAGAAAGAAAGCAAGACTAGTTTGCAAAGGGTATGCACAAGAAGTAATTGACTATGGTGAAACATTTGCCCCTGTTGCAAGAATGGAAGAAGTGAGAATTCTACTTGATTATGCTGCATATAAAGGTTTCAAAGTTTATTAGATGGATGTTAATTTTGCATTTTTGAATGGCATATTAGAAGAAGAGGTCTACATAGAACAAACAAAAGGTTTTGTTGATAAAAATAATAAGAACATGATATGTAGACTTCATAAAGCCCTCCATGGATTGAAACAAGCACTAAGAGCATGGTATGAGAGACTTCATACTTATCTTGTTAAGATTGGATTTGAAAGGATGGATGATAACAACAATTTGTAGATGAAGATAGATAAATAAAACGGTATACTATTATCTGAAATATTTGTTGATGACATAATATTTGGAGGACAAGATGTTTTGTGTAAGGATTTGGCAAATCAAATGAAGCAAGAGTTTGAAATCTCAATGTTTGGGGAGATCAAATTCTTTGTGGGATTACAAATCTATCAAGTGAAATACCATGTATATATCACTCAGTCAAAATATGTCAAAGAGATATTAAAGACATTTGGACTTGATGGAGACACAACCCAAGTACAAAATGGACACAACAAGAAAAGGAAAACTTTATTAACTATGAAAATATGCCAATACACTTAGTACGAAGAAAAAAAACTCCAAAACATGCCATATGGGCTTACAATAGTGTAAATTTGGAGATAATTTCTTCTCCTAGTACCTTCTCTCAAACTCCACTCTGAACTGCCTTTTACAATGCCAAAAATGTTCTTAAATAGACCCCAAAGGGTTAAGGATTAGGAATACATTTTAGAAAGTGCTATTTGGAATCCATCGCCAAAATGGAAGGCTCTAGAAGTCGCTTAAGAAGTCGGTGCAAAATTAGAAGAATCCAGAAACAGTAGCCAAACTTTCGGGAGGCATAACTTTTGAACCGTAGCTCCGATTAACAAATGGTTTACATTTCTAAAAATCTCTCAGAGTGCTCTATAGCCCTATGGACCATATTTTCTTGTCCCCCATTTTTTAGGCCTGTATGAGGTCATTTAGTGCCTCAAACCTGACTTTGAAGCATTCTTAGGAGGTCTCCAGAAATTGAAAACTGCAATAACTTTCAAATCGTGCAGCCTTTTGACCTGATTCTTTTTTTGGAATGTTCTAAATTACAATTTTAATCATCCCTCCAATTTACACCTTCTAACTCACCATAATTATGGCTCAATTACATAGTCCTATTTTTTTGGCATTTACACGTATCCCAAGGTGCTTAAAAACTCTAACCCAAAACACTAATAGTGGAACTGTGAGAGTTGGAACCTTTATTTGACCGAAATGGGTATCCAGAAATGAAACACATGAAACAGAAACTAGGTCTAGGTATATTTTTTTGAGTGACACAGGATTGCCCTTATACCTCTGGATGCTCCTGCATCAGGACCTGAGGATTCAAAATCAGTAAGTACACCTATGGTGACAAAACTCAAGCTATTAAAGAATGATGATTCAGCTGAGGTCAATCAAACATTATACAGATCCATGATTGGCAAATTCCAATATATAGTACACAGCAAACCTGATATTACAGTAGTTATGGGGATAGTTGAAAGATTCTCTACTACTCCTTGAGAGAAACACTTGATGTCTGTGAAAAGGATAATGAGATACTTGAAAGGAACATAAGAGTATGGTTTATACTATAAGAAGAATGAAAAGCTTGAAATGAAAGCCTACACTGATCCTAATTGGGTTGGAAATATTGATGATAGAAAGATCACCAATGGAGGAGCATTCTTCTTAGGCAGAAGACTTGTTACATAGACTAGCAAGAAGCAGAGTTGTACTTCCCAATCTACTATAGAAGCAGAGTATGTTGTTCTTACCATTAATTGCACAAACATTATATGGATCAAACAACTAATTAAGGGAATTAAGGAAGAAATCATAGAACCAATGACACTTTATTGTGATAATACAAGTGCTATAAATATATCAAAGAATCATATAATACATACAAAGACAATGCACATTGCAATAAAGTATCATTATGTAAGGGAATTGGTTCAAGACAAAGAGGTGAAGATTGAATATGTTAACACAAAAGAGCAAATTGCTGATATCTTCACAAAAGCATTACCTAAGGATGCTTATGAGTATCTAAGAGGTAAACTAGGGGTGATACCCCTATCAAAGGCTATGAAAAAGATAGAGGGAGTACCCTGCATGAAACAAGCTGACATTCATTTCATACAAATTGATGCAGTGGATCTTACTTTAGGAATTGCCTAAAGTAATTACAGAGCAAGAATTATAAATTAGTCACAAGCAAGGTGATAGAGGGAGAAAACTGAAGAGCCTACAAAAGCCTATATCTCCATATATCAAAGATGCCAAGTGTTGAGTATATGTCTTTGGCATTGTTATCAAAGAGGGAGAAAGTACATTAAACTGATCAAGGGAGAAAGTACATTACTGATTGGTTCGGTAAGAAAGAAAGAGGGAGAAAGCCCTAGCAGAACGCAATCAGACAAAGGATCAGAAAAAAAAGAGTGAGATATTCTGATATTCTACTGATTCATAAAAGAAGAGAATAAGAAGGAACTTAGAGGGAGTTTTATTTTGTAACCTAATCAGAAGAGGGAGTTGTTGATAGAGGGAGAATTTTTAATCACAAACTTTATTTTTCGTATTGCCTTGCTATTTTAACCTAGTTAGTTTGATGGAACAAGATGTTTATCATTTGTTTAACTAGTTGATCAATTTGGTTTTCTATTAAAGCCAAAGATGGAGATTGTTGATATATGATTGAAAAGATCATTTGAGTAGAAAGATTGTTGAAGAAGACTATGTGTTTCAATCATTATTTTGTCACTGGTCTCAAACCTGCTACATGCTAGTAAGATAATTGCTTATATGTTTCAAGCACTATAACTTAGTTGATTGATGAGGAGGATTTGATCAACAAGATGTAAAAAATGTACCTAGAGAAAAGGTTGAGTTATGATTATGTATTGAAGTGCAAGAATCAATTAAGACAGTGATAACATAATGTATCGATGATCTACTTGAGGTTACAAAATGACTAGCTACACTTAGAAAGTTCAAAAGAATAAGGTTGAACAAAGTTCATTTGCCAAGCTTGACCAAGTTGATAGAAGGTGCCAAGCAAAGTTAGTGCAAGATGAGCAAAAATTTAGTTGGAGCTAAGTGAAAGAAAATTCTAGTGGATGTCGAGTAAGCTAGTAGATGTTGAGAAAGTTAGTAGATATCGAGCAAGTTAGTTGGTGTAGAGTAATTTTCAGTTGATGTTGAGCACTAGTAAAGTCTAGTTGATTCCGATTGATTTTTATAGTAGATGCCAAGTAACATAGTATGAGCTAAGCATCAATAAATTGATAATGGTGAGCTCCTACATTATGTCAAAGATCAAAGATTCACCAAATAAAAGCTGACAAGTTTGTTTTCTTGGAACTTGTGAATTAGGAGGGAGATAAGATTGATGATATTGTGGCACAAAATCTTATGTAAATCATTTTGGAGGCAAATTCAAATGGATTCTAGGAGAAGTTTCTAGAAAAGACAAGATATGGGGTAGATACATTGTATCCTACCTAATCTATCAAAAACCCTAATTTTGGTGATGGATAATGAGCGGGAAAAGTGTTCTAATTTCCTATATGTAGGGATGTTTGGTCATGAAGAAAAGAAGATAGAGAGTCTTAATGCGAAAATTTGACAAGGAGAAGGAAAGGGATTTGCTTCAAGTGACCTAAGAGAAAAAGTTTGCAATGGCATACTAAGCAAGAAGGCATAAGAGGATGAATGCTTGAAGGGTGAACAAGTTGTCTGAGCTGCAAAGATTGGAAGCCAGGTAGAGTTGAGGACTAAATAGTGATCTATAATCTGCAAGTAAGGTTGTAATTTGTATCAGATCAAAACTCTACTGTTACTTTCTAACAATTGTATCAACCTAGGGTAAATCCTTTGGAGTAAGGTTGACTTAACATTCATTAGAAAATCCATTAATAGGGTGGCATTCCAAGTGAATGGCCTAAAGTCATCTAACAAGGCTCACTTTTGATAGGGTGATTCAAATCCCTTAATTGGGTCACATTTAATAGTGTATATTGTAAGCTTTAATAAGGCTGGCCTTTAACAGGGCATCACTTTAGAAGAGTGAAAAAGGAGTAGCATGTTATTGGTGGTTTTTCCCAAATTGGATTTCCACGTTAAATCATTGTGTCAAATGTGCTAATGGATATGTTGTGTTTTATGCTTTACATTTCTACATGTTGATTTGATAGTAACATATCAGTGTTGGTTAACACACAATGAATGCATGCATGGTTGAGAATGTTTTATGGGTTCACTAAATTGTGAAAAGTTTTATTTTGTACATCTAGACCTTGAATAATTGATTCACCCCCCCCCCCCCAACCCCCTCGCCCCCCCTCCCAGTTATTCTAAAGGAATTCCAACAAATTTTTAAGATGTTGTAATCACTACTTTATCAGTATACTTGGAGAAAATGAATTGAATTTGGATTTGGAAAAGTTGGTATGGTAACATACCAAATTGTTGCAATTTTCATTGTTAGATGTCTTAATGACTTTATATTAATTCATTTGCTAAAACATAAATTGGTAAATGAAATGTAAACTATATGTTGACAACAAAAAATATATTTTCTATGGTGTCAAAAGGATGGAAACATACCAATCAGTTTTCAATTGTTTCTCAATTTTTATTCGAAATTCATAATTCAAAATGAGTCTTCCACAACATGTGAAGTTGAATAAAAGAGAGTACAAGATAAGAAAGAATTAAATATTTCTAAGAAATGATTTTTTACAAATCTAGTAGCAAATTTATGGTGGAGACCAATTCATATTAAATTAATTTGAAATAAATTTTGGATGTCGATTTCTAAAATTATAAATTATAATACTTTATGACTTAGACATTGTCATAATCAAAATGAAAAAAAACACATAGTATCAAGAAACACATACTCATACATATTCTTAATGCAAAGGTTATCAAACAATTTGAACTTGTCATTGCATATGTTGCTTACTTTGTACATATATGTGTTATATGCTCATCCATTTCAATTTAACATGGACAGATATCTAATAGCTTATATAGCATCCATAGCAGATGAAAATGCCATTGAGCATGTGGTTCTTACATAAGGTGGAAATACAGAAGGAGAAATATGCATTTGCAAAAATATTATTTCCTTGCAAACATTTGAGATTATTCATGCGTGAAGCTCAAAAAAATGAGAACAGTGAGCAAGTAATGAATGGTCAACTACAGGTTTGTACATACTGCTTATTGTTGTTGATGTATGATTGAAAAGATCATTTGAGTAAGAAAATTGTTGAAAGAAGATTGTGTGTTTCAATCATTATTTTGTCACTGATGTCAAACCTGCTACATGCTAGTAAGACAATTTCTTATATGTTTCAAGCACTATCACTTAGTTCATTGATGAAAAGGATTTGATCAAAAAGATGTAACAAAAGTACTTAGAGGAAACGTTGAGTTATGATTATGTATTGAACTGTGAGAATCAGTTAAGATAGTGATAACATAATGTATTGATGATCCACTTGAGATTACAAAATGATTGGCTACATTTAGAAATTTTAAAAGAATAAGGTTGGACAAAGTTCATTTACTAAGTTTGATTAAGTTGATAGAAGGTGCCAAGAAAAGTTAGTGCAAGCCGAGAAAAAAGTCAGTTGGAGCTGAGTGAAAGTAAATTCTCATGGATTTCAAGCAAGTTAATAGGTGCTGAGAAAGATAGTAGGTGTCGAGTGATTTTTAGTTGATGCTGAGCATCATTAAAATCCAGTTGATGTTGAGTGATTTTACAATAGATGTCGAGTATCACAGTATGTGTCAAGCATCAATAAATTGATAATGTCGAGCTGCTACATTATGTAAAAGATCAAAGATTCATCAATTAAAAGCTGACAAGCTTATTTTCTTAGAACTTGTAAATCAAGAGGAAGATAAGATTGATGAGCTAGAGACACAAAATCTTATGTAAACCATTTTGGAGACAAATTCAAATGGATTTTAGAAGTTTCTAGAGAAGACAAGATATGGGGTAGATACATTGTATCCTACCTAATCCATCAAAAACCCTAATTTTTGTGATGGATAATGAGCAGAAAAAAGAGTTCTAATTTCCTATATGTAGGTATGTCTAGTCATGAAGCAATGTTGGATGGAGGTTAGAGAGTTTTGAATGCAAAAATTTAACAAGGTGAAGGAAGAGGGTTTACTTCATCAAGTGACGCAAGAGAAGAAGTTTGCAATGGTGAACTAAGCAAGAAGGCTAGAAGAGGATGAATACTTGAAGGGTGAACGAGCTATCAGAGCTGAGGATTGAATAGTGATCTGTAATCTACAAGTAAGGTTGTAAGTTGTATCAAATCAAAGGTCCACTGTTACTTTCTAACAATTGTATCAGATTAGGGTAAATCCTTTGGAGAAAGGTTGACTTAACAGTCATTGGAAAGCCTTTAATAGGGTGGCATTCCAAGTGAATGGCCTAAAGTCCTCTAATAAGGCTCACTTTTAACAAGGTGATTGAAATCCCTTAACTAGATCACATTTAATAGTGTGTTTTGTAACCTTTAACAAGGTTGGCCTTTAATAGGGCATCACTTTAGAAGAGTGAAAAAGGAGTAGCATGTTACTGGAGGATTTTCCCAAATTGGGTTTCCATGTTAAATCATTGTGTCAAGTGTGTTGATGGATATGTTATGTTGTATGATTTATACTTTTGCATGTTAATGTTACAGTAACTTATCAATTTTGGTTAACACACAATGAATGCATGCATGGTTTAAAATGTTATATGGGTTCACTGAATTGTGAAAAGTTTTATTTTTTACATCTAGACCTTGAATAACTGATTTACCCCCCTACCTCAGTTATTCTAAAAGAATTCCAACAATTGGTATCAGAGTGTAGTTGCTAAAGAGGATTAGTTTCAAGGTACTAAAAGCATAAAGATCAAGATGTCAAAAAGAGAGGTACCCAAGCTAAATAGAGATAACTTTCCTGCATGGCAAATTTTGATGAAGCTACACCTTGGAGGACTTGGAGATTATGCACAATCTTGCACTTCAATAGCATATGTTGATCCATTAGGAGCCCTAACTGATGAAGTCTGAAGAAAGTGAAAGATCACAATCAAGTGATGTTGTAGATTGCCTTTGCCCTAAGCTATGTTGAGTTTGATGATATCAAAGACCTTAAAAGTGCAAAGCATATGTGGGATTCCCTAGACACCATCTATGAAGGAGACAAAAATGTTCAAAGAGCCAAGTCAGAGAGCCTCAGAGGGAAGTTTGATGACATGAGAATGGAAGAAGGAGAAAACATTGCTCAATATGTTGCTAGAATAAAAGAAGTTGTTTAGTGCAATAAAAGGTGCAACTGGTAAAATAGATGATGATATTATGCTAAGTAAAGTCTTGAGAACATTTTTTCCTATGTATGCCATTAGAGTGTCTACAATCCAAGAGCTAAGATGTATGCCAAGAAATGATCTAGCCCTTGAAAGTTTGGTAGAAAGACTCACTGCTTTTGAGTTATCTAATTTTGACAACTACAGACCAAAGAGTATTGAATCAGCTTTAAAAGAAAAATTGTTACTGAAAAAATCTAAAACTGTGAAACCAAAGAAGAAGAAAAGAAAGATAAAGTATGCATCCAGCGACAGTAGTACATATGAGGAAGACATTGAACAATTGGAAGCATTTCTGGCAAGAAGATTTCAAAGAGGAAAAGGTAAATTCAAAGGTAAGATGCCTATCATTTGTTTTAATTACAATTAAGTTGGTCATATTGTAGCAAGATGTACACAGAAGAAGAATTTCAGCGAAGGGAACAAGCACAAAACAGAAGAGAAGATGATGAAAGAGACTACAGAGATAAAGGCAAGAAGTCATGCTACATTGTTGATGAAAATAACTCTAATGAAAATGATGATGAAGTGGTATATGTTGCAATGAAGGACAAATGAGATGAGGATGAGGCTACTGCACTTATGACTTGTGTGAACAAGAATGACAAATGGATCATTGACAGTGGATGCTCACATCACATGACTGGAGACAAAAGTAAGTTCATTACCTTATTCTGTTATGATGGAAATAGTGTAAGATTTGGTAATGATGCACCATGTTTAATAAAAGGAAAAGGGTCTATCAAGCTCATAGACAAGATTTCATGTGATAATGCTTATTATGTTGAAAGATTGAATTGTAACTTGTTAAGTGTCTCACAATTGAATAATTTGGCGTGCAAAGTTGAGTTTGAGAGAAAATCAGCCAAAATATATGACACAAATGGAAACTTGATTAGAAAAGATGATTAAACTAGGAGTAATCTTTTCTATTTTGATATAGAAGATGCTACTTGTCGTATTGCAAAATTTGATGATGTATGGCTTTGGCATAAGATATATGTCATGTTAACTTTGATAATTTGATTAGTATAAGTAACATGAAAAGAGTTAGAGGTTTTCCTAAGTTGAAGAAACCAAAAAACATAATCTGCAAATAATGTTAGCTAGGTAAGATGATAAAGTCAAGCTTCAAAAGTAAATCTTATACCTCTAAAGAAATACTTGAAATTGTTCATACTAACTTGTGTGGACCTATTGAAGTGCAAAGCTACAAAGGAGATAGGTATATAATGTTGCTTGTTGATGATTACTCTAGAATGATGAAAATCATGTTTCTAAAACAAAAATTAGATGTTTTTCAAATGCTTAAAGGGTACTTGGCAAGATTTGAAAAAGAAACAAGAGCTTGAAATGCTTGAGATTAGACAGAGGAGGTGAGTTCACTTCACATGAGTTTGAGATGTTCTATAATGACAGAAGAATCAAGAGACAAACATTTGCACCTAGGACCCCTTCACAAAATGGAATTGTTGAAAGAAGAAATAGATCTGTAATGAATTGTGCCAAAACACTTGTGATGGAGAAAAATGTTGCTCTAAAATACTGGAGAGAAGCTATAAGTATTGCAGTATGCAACTTGAACTATGTGCAAGTAAAGAAAGGTACTCACTCAACACTTTTTGAACTATGGTATGGTCATCCACCTAATGTGAAATATTTTAAGGTATTTGGAAGAAAATGCTATATTCTTAAAGATGTTAGAAGTGGAAAGTTTGATGCAAAGAGCGAAGAAGGTATATTCCTTGGTTACTCCACAAGAAGTAAAGCTTACAAGTGTTTAATTACTAACACTAAAAAAATTGTGAAAAGTGCAAATGTGAATTTTGATTAGTTTACAGAAGCACATGAAGCTATACCTACAAAAGAACCATAATATTACAAGACATTTGTGTACTATTGTGAAGGAATGCCTACTAAAGAAGATGTTGCAAATCATGCAGCAAGACAACAGAAAGTTTCAATAACTACCGAGTCACATCCTGTGAATGTCGAGTTGCATTCAGATGTCGAGTTGCAAAATGAGGAAAATACAAAATTTGACTCTAAGATTGGCATGCATGAAAGAGATGTTGAAACACCTGAAAGAGATACACACAGTGATACTGAAGTTGAGAGACAAAATGTAGCCATAAGAACTGAGCCTAGACTGTCCAAATATGTCAAAAGACAACATCTTGTAGATCATATCATTGGGGACAAATATGTAAGGCCAATGACAAGAAATAGGTTGAGAAGTGAATCATATTTGTTAAGCATGAAGGAACCTACGATAGTGAGAGATGCATTAAAAGATGATGATTGGTACAAGGCTATGGAAGAGGAAATTTAGCAGATAGAAAAGAACAAGACTTGGAGTCTAGTTCCCAAACCAGAAGATAAGAATGTGATTGGCACAAAATGGGTATTCAAAAACAAGTTAGATGAGAATGGTGAAGTAACAAAAAACAAAGCAAGACTAGTTTGCAATGGGTATGCACAAGAAGAAGGAATTGGCTATGGTGAAACATTTGCCCTTGTTGCAAGAATGGAAGGAGTAAGAATTATGCTTGTTTATGCTACATATAAAGGTTTCAAAGTTTATCAAATGGATGTTAAGTTTGCATTTTTGAATGGAATATTAAAAGAAGAGGTATACATAGAACAACCATATGGATTTGTTGATAAAGAAAATAAGAACATGGTATGTAGATTGCACAAAGCCCTGTATGGATTGAAACAAGCACCAAGAGCATGGTATGAGAGACTTCATACTTATCTTGTCAAGATTGGATTTGAAAGGACATATGATAACAAAAATTTGTACATGAAAATAGATAAAGAAAAAGGTATACTGTTATCTGAAATATTTTTTGATGACATAATATTTGGAGGAAAAGATGCTTTGTGTAAAGATTTTGCAAATCAGATGAAGCAAGAGTTTGAAATGTCAATGTTTGGTGAAATAAAATTATTTATTGGATTACAAGTCTATCAAATTAAGTATGGTGTATATATCATTTAGTCAAAATATGTCAAGGAGATATTGAAGACATTTGGACTTAAAGATTCAAAACTAGTAAGTACACCTATGGTAACAAGACTCAAGCTATCAAAGAATGATGATTCAGCTAAGGTCAATCAAACATTATAGAGATCCATGATTGGAAAATTGCAATATGTAGTACATAGTAGACCTAATATTGCATTAGCTATGGAGATAGTTGCTAGATTCTTTGCTAATCCTAGAGAGAATCAATTGATGGTTGTGAAAAGGATAATGAGATACTTGAAAGGAATAGAAGAGTATGGTTTATACTATAAGAAGAATGAAATGTTTGAATTGAAAGCCTACATTGATGTTGATTGGGATGGAAATATTGATGATAGAAAGAGCACCAGTGGAGGAGCATTCTTCCTAGGCATAATACTCGTTACATGGACAAGCAAGAAGCAGAGTTGTACTTTCTAATCTACCGCTAAAGTAGAGTATGTTGTTGCTGCTATCAATTGCACAAACATTGTATGGATCAAATAGTTACTAAAGGGAATGAAGGAAGAGATCACTAAACCAGTGACACTTTATTATGATAATACAAGTGCTATAAACATATCAAAGAATTTTTTAATGCATACAAAGACAAAGCACATTGCAATAAAGTATCATTATGTAAGGGAATTGGTTCAAGACAAAGAGGTGAAGATGGAATATATTAACACAATGGAGCAAATTAATGATATCTTCACCAAAGCATTACCTAAAGATGCTTATGAATATCTAAGAACCCCTATCAAAGGCCATGTAAGAGATAGAGGGAGTGCCCTATATCAAACAAGCTGACATGCATTTCATACAAATTGATGTAGTGGATCTTACTTTAGGAACTTTCTAAAGTAATCACAAAGTTGGAATTTCAAAAAAATCACAAGCAAGGTGACAGAGGGAGAAAATTGAAGAGCCTACAAAAGCCTATGTCTGCATATATCAAGATGCCAAGTGTTGAAGTATATGTCTTTGGCATTGTTGTCAAAGAGGGAGAAAGTATAGTAAATCAATAAAGTGCTTACTAATCAAGAGGGAGATTATCAAAGCAGAAAATCAAGGGAGAAAGTATAGTAAATTGATTAGTGCAAAAGAGGAACAATGAAGTGAGAGTACATCATCAGAAAATCAGAAGACTGAAAGAAAGAAAGAAAAAGGGAGAAAGCAAAAAAAAAAAGAGGGATATATTCAGATGTTTTGTTGATCCATGGAAGAAGAGAATGTTATATTTTGTAACCTAAGAGGGAGTTGTTGATAGAGGGAGAAGTTTCATTCACAAGCTTTCTTTTTTATATTGCCTTACTAGTTTGACCTAGTTAGTTTGATAGAACAAGGTATTCATCATTTTGTTTGACTAGTTGATTAGTTTGGTTTGCCATCAATGCCAAAGAGGGAGATTGTTGATGTATGATTGAAAAGATCATTTGAGTAAGAAAATTGTTGAAAGAAGATTGTGTGTTTTAATCATTATTTTGTCATTGATGTCAAACTTGCTACATGCTGGTAAGACTATTACTAATATATTTCAAGCACTATCACGTAGTTGATTGATGAAGAGGATTTGATCAACAAGATGTAACAAAAGTACCTAGAGGAAAGGTTGAGTTATGATTATGTATTGGAGTGTGTGAATTAGTTAAGAAAATGATAACATAATGTATTGATGATCTACTTGAGGTTACAAAATGATTGGCTACACTTAGAAAGTTCAGAAGAATAAGGTTGGACAAAGTTCATTTGCTAAGCTTGACCAAGTTGATAGAAGGTATTGAGAAAATTTAGTGCAAGCCAAGGAAAAATTCAGTTGGAGCTGAGTGAAACTAAATTCTAGTGGATGTTGAGCAAGTTAATAGGTGTTGAGAAAGATAGTGGATGCCGAGTGTTTTTCAGTTGATGCCAAGTGCCAGTAAAACCCAGTTGATGCCAAGTGATTTTATAATGGATGTCGAGTAACACAGTACATGTCGAGCATTAGTAAATTGATAATGTTGAGCTACTGCATTATGTAAAAGATCAAAGATTCATCAATTAAAAGATGACAAGTTTGTTTTCTTAGAACTTGTAAATTAGGAGGAAGATAAGATTGATGAGCTGGAGACATAGAATCTTATGTAAACCATTTTTGAGGTGAATTCAAATGGATTTTAGTAGAAGTTTCTAGAGAAGACAAGATATGGATTAGATACATTGTATCCTACCTAATCCATTGAAAACCCTAATTTTTTTTACGGATAATAAGTAGAAAAAAGAGTTCTAATTTTCTATATGTAGGGATGTCTAGTCATGAAGCAATGTTGGATGGATGTTAAAGAGTTTTGAATGCAAAAATCTAACAATGTGAAGGAAAAGGGTTTGCTTCATCAAGTGACCCAAGCGAAGAAGTCTACAATGGCGTACTAAGCAAGAAGGCTAGAAGAGGATGAATGTTTGAAGGGTGAACAAGCTATTAGAGCTACAAAGATTGGAAGCCAAGTAGAGTTGAGGGCTAAATAGTGATCTGTAATCTGCAAGTAAGGTTATAAGTTGTATCATATCAAAGCTCTATTGTTACTTTCTAACAATTGTATTAGATTAGGATAAATCCTTTGGAGAAAGGTTGACTTAATAGTCTTTGGAAAATCCTTTAACAGGGTGGCATTCCAAGTGAATGGCCTAAAGTCCTCTAACAAGGCTCACTTTTAACAGGGTGATTGAAATCCCTTAATCGGGTCACATTCAACAGTGTGTGTTGTAACCTTTAACAGGGCATCACTTCATAAGAGTGAAAAAGGAGTAGCATATGACTGGTGGTTTTTCCCAAATTGGGTTTCCATGTTAAATCATTGCATGTCAAGTGTGCTAATGGATATGTTGTGTTTTATGATTTATACTTCTGCATGTTAATGTTATAGTAACTTATTAGTTTGGTTAACACACAATGAATGCATGCATGGTTAAGAATGTTATATGGGTTCATTGAATTGTGAAAAGTTTTATTTTGTACATCTAGACCTTGAATAACTAATTCACCTCCCCCCACCCCCAATTATTCTAAAAGAATTCCAACAATTCCAATTTTTAGAGAATTATAGACACAAGTCGTAACATCACAAGAACTGAGAGATAGCAAGGAGAACAAGCCAACTATGAGACCATTACTCATCCCTATAATGTATGTGTTAATGTATACATCATAGTCTTCAATGGGTTTGAAGAATGGCTTGACATATGCATTTGCTAGTCGTTTCACAATTTCACAATCTTCTAAAAAGTCCATGTAGTTGCTAAGGAACTTAGAAACAATGTCTACATATACTATTGGCCCATATTTATTTTCCAAAAACTCTTCACCAAGTACAGTGCACAATGCTCTGTCAACATTTAAGCATTCAATGACAAATACATGCTCTAAAGTCATAGTTTCAATTGCACCAAAAATTAGATTCTCACTTAGGCCCTAGACATGGAATGTAAATTCAGTCACACATTCTTATAACACAAGATATGTCACAAATTCAAATTGAATGAACAACTTTCCTCATTTTTAAGATAATAATTTTAAAATTTACCAATTAAATGGTTAATATCATGTCTTTTAAGTGTTTTTGGTTCTTCAAAACTTTATTTTGGTAATAGATCATATTGCCTCAAAATTAATATTATCACATTTATTTTCAAAAATATCACCAATACCAGTAGATAAAATAAAGTTATTAACATTATAAGATAGTAATACAAAGTAATGAACTCAAAACAACTAGTTTTAAATAATGATCTTTTAAATGTTTTTGCACTTCAATTTTTTAAATTTAAATGTATCTTACTTTGTAAACTTCAAAACACTTTTAAATTTATTTGGACCTCAATTTTTAAAATTTTAAATGTGTCTTACTTTATAAAATTCAAAACATATGAAAATGAAGGCTATTTTAAAAGTACTAATAATAGATATCAAAGTTATTTAGAATTTTAAAAATAAAATATGTGAAATTTTTTTTTTTTTTGGTCATTTGAATAAGATAGATATGAAGGTAATTTCAAATTGAAATATAGACTAATGCAACAAAAAAAATTTATTAAACTTTACCAACTTTATAAAATTGAATTATATTCTTAAAAACCCCTCTCAATGTAAGATTGCATCTTATTCTAAACAAATTTTGTTGACACAAATTAATTTTTAAAGAAGGATAACTATTATATTTTTTGTAATGTGACAATCACAGATATGGTAATTGCAGCAAAATAGTTATATCAGTTGACATCATTTTTTGGTGCATGTAACAACAAGAAATATTGTTGCTTGTACTAGTAACTAAAATATTTGTGCAGAAGTCACTAGATTTTTCCACCTTGTAATAGAAAACATTACAAATAGACACCTTAGTCAATGATGTTGGCAAAATCTAAGGCTATTATTGTACCTATATAAACTATTTAACTATTTATAGTACAGAACAAATCACATAATAGAAAAACACATTTTACAAAATAGATATAAAATGTCTAAAAGAATCTAACTTTAACAAATAGACATCTTCAATAAAATACTATAAGCCTATTGTTGTATTTTTTTTGGTGCTAGGGAAAACACCATATAATACCAAATAATATAGACCATTATTTTATACTCTTTTAACCCTTAAAACACTACAACTTCTTTATGTTATTCTACTACATATTATAGAAAGTATATATTCCAAATACTTATACCCCTTCAAACAACACTTTCTCTTCATGTTATTCTTCCACATATTTCCATTACTTAATCTACAATTTAACTAAATGTTTACATTACTTCATTGGTTATTTAATTAATGCTTTCCTCCCTTACATCATGCCAATTATCCCTATGTTATGCTTCCAAATGTTTGCATCACTTCATTTGCAATTTAATCAATGTTTTATCTTTTTGAGTGAACCCATTAATAACCTCTTGATGCCTTTTTAATAAAAAGCAAGTAGATGTGTACACTTTGGAGTAAAACAAGAAGACAAGTCACATAGGAATGATTTCCAAGTTGCTTCCAATGATAGGACCACTGCTTTAACCAACCATTTCCTTCCTAATATTACTCTATGCTAGGTGTTGTGAGCCATGAAAAGTAACCCACCCAAATCAATGACTTAAACTCCCATATGCCTAAACCCCTTAAGTTGTAGGTAACTAAGCTTGATCCTCAAAGTAGTAAATAAAAGCAGACATACAATGCATGAGTGAGTGAACACAACAACCAGAGAACGTGCTACCAATCTCTCATCCATTGGAAGATTAAAAAATATCCACAACTTCCCATTAACTCATGCATCTACCCACGAAACTCTACATCCATCTCATTAATAAACCCCTTTAATTCCCATGCCCCCACCTAAAATATCCCCAAATTATTGTATATGAATCATTCTAGATCTTTTCCATCATAAGTAAACTCTCATTCCTTCCAAGTGAATCTAAGTTTCTTTACTCTTGATTCTCCCAAAAATTGGCACCCATGGACATGCAAGTAGCAAAGGATGAGAGATTCAGAGCAAAGGTTTACTAAAGCAACAAAACATGCAAGGCAAAATCCGTGGAGCTTTTGGAAATTATGGGCCTTTCAAAAGGGGTTTTGTCACTTGATGAGCTTGATGAATCTGGGTATGTGAAGGAGATTGGTTATGTATGGATGAAGAAGAAGAAGAAAATAGATCACATATTCAACAAGATCAGCACGAGTGTTTCTTATATTTTATTCAGATTTAGGTGTAACAATAACCTTGGTAATATTTTATATGTTTTCTATTTTATCAACTTCAATTAATATAAATTTGTTTCTTATGCATCTCAAATCACTGCATATGTGAGAAGAACAAGATGAAGAGGCTCACTGGGGTCAAGAGTAAAGATATTTTGCTCTGGATGTGGTATTTTGCTTACCTACATGGACCAAATGCATGGCCAAATGCATGACATTTATGCTAGTGTGTTTTGGAGTTTCCAGGATCCAACATGTATAGTTCTACTTGGATCATTTTTCCATGGATACCTTTATAGGGAAACTGAGTAGCGAGGAGTGGTTTCTTATGCAAATAAGGGGGACAGTAGATATCACTTGTTTTCCATGGATCGACTGGTTCCATGGGGGTTTGTAGTTCTAGGTGGAGCACCATTATTTTCTACAGGTGCCACATCAAAACTTGAGGCTATTGAGGCAGTACGTGAAACTGTTGTGTGAAAAGCATGGCCTACCTTACAAGAGCACCACATTTTGGGAGGCTAATGTCATGATAATAAAGACCTTGAGAGTCACTACTTTTGAGGCCCAAGAATTGTGAAAGCTTGTGTCCAAGTGCTTTCTTTGGGAGGCCCTAAACACCCATGGCTGAAAAATGATAAAACCCCCCATGGTGGTGTTCATTTATTTAATTTTAATTTTAGATCTATATTTTCGCATTTTTTTTCTTTAAAAAATTTAAGGTTTCTATTTTCAAATTTGTCTTGTTTTTCATAATTTTTATATTGGTACATTATTAGTACCATTTTGTATATGATGGATGGAAAGTTCTCTAGGAGATCAAATGGACTATTTATTTGCTAATCAATAAACAAAAAACACAACAAACATATATGCTCATGTGAGAAGCAACATAAGGGAATAAATTCTAAAGGCCATAGTTCTTACAACCATAAACAACAGTGGGTTGGAAGGATAAATTCATGTAGTGCAATGAAGGAAAATACAACAAGATTGAAAATAATGCGTGCAACTTCCAAATAGGAAAATAAATTAATAAATGTATTGTTATTTAAAAAACCCTAGGCAAAATACGTTAGCAGTTGAATATAGAATTGAAAAAAAACAAACAAATCTACGATGTCCAAAAGTGGTCAAAAAATGACATAACAGGATTAACTCTTTATAAATAGTTGAAATAACACAAAGGAAAATACCTGATTTCTACAACTTTCACAAACATTGAAAGCCAAAAATGCATCTCTAACAAAACTACTTCTCAGAAGCACTCAAAAGGAAGTGTCAAATTTTCTTGGTGCCTCCGAAATCAACTATTACTAACAAATAGAAACTCTAGATGACCAAATTTTAACATTTGAATTGAATGTAGTCGATAAACGATGATAAACATTCCCTAAGACGATAAGTAAAAGACAAGCCGAAGAATTTTGACTACATTTTCTACCAAAACTGACCTGTTCTCTGACAACATGACAACCAAACAGTGCAAGTTATAAATCCAAATCAAAATACGATGGATTTTTGAAAGATCTTTGTCTATAAATTTTCTAGGAATAGTTGTTTCAATAAGACAATTGAGGAAATAAAAATCAAAGCAATAAAGAGGAAAAATGAGGAAAAGAATTATTGTACCTAATAGAACTGTGCAAAATGCAAAGCAATAAAAAAGGAAAGCTAAGGATGGGAATTATTGTACGTAATAGAACTATGCCAAAAATTGCATTGAAATATTAAATATGTCACTTTTATATTAATAGAAACAACTATTAAAAAATCCAAAAAAAATCAAAACCACCAAAACATGGGAACCCTACTGTAGCAAGAAGCAACCAAATTAGAATATTAAATTTTAAAAAAAAAACATAAAGATATATACAAATTAAAAACTATACAATAAATTTTATAAGTTGAAAAATAAAATGCACTCATTGGACCAAAGTAATATCATTAAAAGCATCCACAAGGATGTTCTAGTATCCTACCATGCAGCAGGAACTAATAAATTAATAAACATTATGCAAGCACCTAGAAAGACAAAAACTCCACAGATCTTTCAATAAAATTTTACAATGGTTTTTCAAACCCTACCTCAAAACAATGACTAAAATCTAAAACAACCTGTGAATGCAAGCAAATTCAAACCCTCTGAAACTTTCACCAATTCTTTTGCTCCAATTTCAAATTTTGCTCCCCAAAACCTGTGTGTGGAGAAATGAGCTCTAACATCTTAATAAAGAATTTCTCAACATAGAATTTTGTTCTTATGAACATGCAAAAACCTTCTCTTTTATTATTTTAATTAATTTAATTTTTGTGCATACTTTTTACGTTTTAATTATAATAATGTTTATTTAAATTATTCTCACTTTATTTTTTTAATAAGAAAGATGCTTTTAGAAGACATATTTATTAATTTAACTATTAATAATACTTAAAGTCCATTATTAAATGAAACTTCTAAATTTATTATTATTTAATTAAATAAATATAATTACACCAAATTTGATCTTTTAATTAAATCTTTAAATTATTTCCTCTATTTAATTAATTCTCAATTAATTAAATATAATTAAAATTTGAATTTTCTTTATAATTTTTTTGTTTAATTAAAATCATTTAATATATCTTTGTTTGATTTAATAAAAAACTAAAAATCACAGCAATCCCAGAAACTGAAACATGAGAACTCATCTAAAATACAAGGTATGAATTCAAACTCAAAGTCAAAATCTTGAATTCACGTCATTTGATGAATTTGGAAGGGTGCATATCTTAGATACTTGTCCTATATTCTAGGAAAATTGGCTGAGGGTTAGGATTTAGACTTGAGAACTATCTCCCCTCTTTACCATTGAGATTCTACAATAGGAAACACTCATCATGGGAATTCAGAGAAGTCGATGTCTGGTACCTACAATCTGCATAAAAGTTGAACATGTACATATGCATATAAATATAAACTAAACATGCAATGGGGGAAGTGGTACATCGTGTAGATCCCGACTAGCAGGTGACTATGACTCCCTCCCTCAACCACATAAAAAATATAAAACATAAAGTAAAACATATATGTACACCATACACATGCAAGTATGGGGTAAGTAACCATAAAAAATGTATATAAATAATCTAACTATTCTTGTGAAATAACTAGAATCACTATATGAACATACAAATCATCATCATCAAAGGAATAACCATGAACTCATGAAATAATCGAGTATCAAGTAGCTCATCAAATATATAAACTAAGTATAAAATAACATCAATCAAATCAGGTAACCAAGTATCACTAAATTATAAAACATGACCATAAAAGTTGGCCTAAAAGAATTTGACAATATAACAAAAAAATAAACTAGGGGTAGGCACTACACATAACACAAAGATTTTGGTAACCTAGAAACCCTCCAAGATGAAGGTAAAACTAGGATAGGGATGACACCCACAAATCTTTACTATTGCAACAAAAAAGTTTGCCTATTAGTGCTACAACTTGATCAATTTTGATGATTTACCCTGTGAGGGGTGTAGTGCCTACCCCTAGTTTTCATTTTATGTTTTTTATTGTCAAATTCTTTTAAGTCAGCTTTTATGGTTATGTGTTATGACTAGTGGTACTTGGTTACCTTATTCGATTGGTGTTATTTCATACTTAGATTATATATTTGATGAGTTACTTGATACTTGTTTATCTCATGTGTTCATGTTTATTCTTTGATGATGATGCTTTGTATGTTTCATATAGTGATTTCAGTTATTTCATGATGATAGTTAGATGGATGATTTCTATACAGTTTTTATGGTTACTTACCCCATACTTGTTGTGTGTGGTGGACATGTATATTTTACTTTATGTTTGACATTTCTGATGTGGTTGAGGGAAGGAGTCATAGTCACCTGCTAGTTGGGATCTACATGATATACCACTCCCCGCAATTGTTTATTTAGTTTAGATATATATGCATATATATCTCTCTCTCTGTGTGTGTGTGTGTGTGTGTGTGTGTGTGTGTGTGTGTGTGTGTGTGTGTGTGTGTGTGTGTGTGTGTGTGTGTGTGTGTGTGTTCGTCTTTTATGCAAATTATAGGTACCGGGCATCAACTTCCCTGAATTGCTAGGATGAACATGCCCTATCACAGTATCTCAATGGTAAAAGATGGGAGATAGTTCTCAAGTCCAAATCCTTATGTTGAGCCAATTATACTAGAATATAAGACTAGTATCTGAGTTTTGTACCTTTCCAAATTGATCAAGTGATGTAAATTTGAAGTTTTGACCCTTAAGTTTGAATTCATGCTTTGTCTTTTAGATGGGTTTTCTCTTTCAGTTTGTGGCTCAATTATGATTTTTAGTTATAAATTAAATCAAATAAAGATATTATTAAATGATTTAATTAACAAAAAAAAATTTAAGAAATTTTTTTTAGTATATTTTATTAATTAAGAAATAAATTAAATTTAAAGATTTAATTAAAGGTCCAAATTTGGCATAATTATATTAATTTAATTTAATAATAATAAATTTAGAAGTTTCATTTTAAAAATAAACTCTAAATATTATTATTAGCTAAATTAATAAATATACTTTATAAATGTGTCTTATTATTTAATAAAAACAAAGTAAGAATAATTTAAATAAACTTTATTATAATTAAAATGCAAAAAGTATGCACAAAGAATTAAATAAATTAAAATAATAATAAAGAATTTTACATGTTTATAAAATTGAAACCCTAAGAGGAGAAAATTCTTTATTAGGAGATTAGAGCTCATTTCTCCACACACAGGTTTTGGGGAGTAAAATTTAGAATTAGAGCAAAAGAATTGTTGAAAGTTTTAGAGGGTTTGGATTTGCAGGCATTCACAGTTGTCTCAGATTTTAGTTGTTGTTTTGAGGTAGGGTTTGAAAACTCATTGTAGAATTTATTGAAAGATCTATCTACTTTGTGTCTTCATGGATGCTTGCATAATGCCTACTAATTTATTATATTAATCTTTGGATAAAGAATTATGTTGTAGATTTTGAAAAAGAAAACTCATTAATCAAGAAAATGTGACTGAAGAAAACTGTAGAAAATTTAGAGAATTATTATGATTGTATTCTTTTAAAACCATTTCTAATTCAATTATAGAAAATTGGAAGAAAACAACAAATTGAATAGCTAGGGTTTGAACTTTAAATATTTCATGTGATTATCATGAGTTTTCTAAATAAAGATAAATATTTTTCTTATATCTAAAATAGTTTAATTACAAAATTTATTGAAAAAAAAAAGGTTAATTGAGAAAAAAACATGTTGTAGCTAAATTTATTTGTGCATGCGAAAACAAAAATACTAAAGATAAAAAACCAAGTATAGTATGGTTGCATGATTTGAGAGATCAAATGCATGCGAAAATACTAATTGTATTTTTATTTTTATTTTTTTTAACTATAATATAGCTTTCAATTGTATTTATTTAAAAAATAAATAAATTATAATGATAATTTATTGATTCTGAAAATATAATTTTCAGATTTTATTTATTTATTTATATTTAAAAAACAACTCTTTTTTTTGGAATTATTTATTATTCTTTCATATATATATATATATATATATATATATATATATATATATATATATATATATATATATATATATATATATATATATATATAAGTTTTGAAAAAAATTATTATTATTTATTAATTTCAAAATTTAAATTAATACTACTCATTTAGTTATAAAGTGGATGTTGATATTAAAGAATCTTTAAGTTAAATTATTAGTTGCATATAAATGATTTTATATTTATTAATGCAAGTGGGAAGTTAATAAATAAATAATTATAATTTAGTTATATTTTAAGAGAAGATATAGTGGAGTTCACTATATAATCATCTAGTTATGAATATTTAATATTATTAGAGAAATTATAGATAACTTAATTATAATTATAATTTCAAGTTTGAGTTATCTCGATTTGCATTATGAATTAAAGGAAAAGTAAATATTAATATTAGACTAAAATAAAAGTCAAATTAATATTTTAGAAATAAAATTGATATTAAAATTTAATCTAATAATATACATTTATGTTATTAATTAAATCATTCATGATTTAAGATTATTTAAATTAATAACATGATAAAGTTGATGGGATATTGTTGGGTGGGATCTATTAGCTGCTGGTGAAGAATCCAGAAAGACTAGATCCATGCTTAAATACTTTAACACTACTAATATTGCATTAATCCCTAAAATTAAAGTGCTTAAAACATTTGCAGATTTCCAACCCATTTTTTTGTGTAATTTGACATATAAAATTGTCAAAAAAGTTATCTACATGAGACTAAAACATCTTATTCTGAGTATTATATCCCCTGAGCAGGGAGGTTTTATTCTAGGTCAAGAAACCACAGAAGGTGCTTTGGGGGCCCATGAAGTTCTACATTCTATCAATACTTCCCACTTGCCCTCTTTCGTGGTAAAACTTGATATGATGAAAGCATATGACTGGGTATGTTGGTCTTTTCTTTTTTAAGTACTTCAAAAAATGGGATTTGCAAAAAGCTAGTGCAAATGGATTAAAGCATGCATTTTAGAAGCTTGGTTCTCAGTTATCATTAATGGGAAAGCATTAGGCTTCTTTTCCTCTACACAAGGTGTACACCAAGGAGATCCATTATCCCCAATCATTTTCATCATTATGGTTGAATCTTTCAATAGGACTATTAAGCATCATAACATGACAAGGAAATGGCAAGGTATCAAGATTCAGGGTACCACTTTATCAGTTATGCATTCCTTATTTGCAGATGATACATTGCTTTTTGGCAGGTCACAAGTCTCAGAGGCAAGATAGATTAAGCGCACATTGCAAGTATATTCGAAGGTTTCAAGGCAAAAAATCAATCCACAGAAATGAAAAATATTTCTTTTTAATACAAACAAAGTTATTTCAGACAAAATTGTGAGAATTATGGGTTTTCAAGAGGACTTTCTTCCTTCGAAATACCTAGGCATTCCTTTTTTTATGGGTTATAATAAGACAAGCTATTGGTCTTCAACCATTGAAAGAATCAAAAGTAGAGTGGTTGCATGGAAAGCTCGATGGCTTTCTTTATCAGGCAAAATTATGCTTATCAAATTAGTATTTTCAACTATACCAAATTATTATTTAGCTATCCTAAAAGCTCCACCTTCGATCTTACTTCAGATTCAAAAACTCATCAGAGGATTTCTATGGACGGGTAATATGACAGACGATAAGAAGATTCCACTTATCTCTTTACAAGATATTGCTTATACCCCTAGTATAGGTGGTGCGGGAGTTCATGATTTGTCAAAATGGAATGAGGCATTTGGAGGCAAGCTAGTTTGAAAAATGTATAGTAAATATCACACTACTTGGTGCCAAATTATGCAGCAAAAATATCTAGATAACAGTGAGCCTTCTAGGATATTCTCTATTCTTGATCCTCCGAAGGGGTCCATTTTTTGGGACTTTATGGCCTCTTCTAGAGACATTATACTGAAATATGTGTCATGGGAAATCAATAAAGGAGATTGTTGGTATTTAAAACTACTAAACAACAAAATGCTCAGTACCAAAGTGATAATACTCACATGATCTAAGGATTAGCCACTTCCTATTAACAATTACATGTGCAAACCACTTGGATCCAACTTCAACAAAACCAAGGATGGTTTTCTACTCTTTAGGCTCTATAGAACCAAGGTGGGTATACCTAGGGGATGATTCAAATGATCACTATTGTATGAGAATTATATTAGTTTCATTTTGATTTTCATCTTTTGTCCCTAACACATACATAGTTTATCCAATTCTTGACATTTTCATATCTATATACATCCTTCATAAGCAGATTTGGTTACAATCCTCCTAAGGTTCACAAATATTTTTGGAAATAGCAACTACCTAAGACTCAGAATCTAGAAATGAGTGGTGACCAACATTTATAACCTTGAACAAAATGGAATGAAAATGATTTTGATTTTATAATTGATTTGATATGTAGTGGTAGAATTTACTCTTACTCACTTCTAATTTATGTGACCAGTGCCTTATCCATTGGACAAAAGGTTAACTATTGTCAGGAGATCTAGTTCAAATAACTTGTAAATGAATCTATCAATTGTAATCACCCATTTTCATTCTTATGAAATATCCCTTTTATAAACTCATAAACTCTACTAATTTACTGAAGCATTTCCATAACTCCTTGAATTAAAAGCAACAATAAAACCAGCATACAACCCATCCATATTGCATTTAGTCAATTGACTTTATTTAAATGACCTCAAAGTAAACAAACTCATAAAATGGAGACAGAAATTGGTGACACATATATATTGTAAGTACCCCTTTGTATTATCCTTTAGAAGATTGATAGAATGACCAATAAAAACTCAATGAAAAGCCCAAAATATCTTGATGATTCTATCATTATATATTATCAAAGAGTACACAAATGAAAGTAAACTCAAAATAACTACATACAATTGGTCCAACTGTACTTTTCTTGAGAGAAGCAAAAATTATACAAGCCTTCGGACCTATCACAATGCCTTGAAAACTCATTTATATAAGCATGAGTTGCAGCAAAAAAAGGGAAAAATGTGATTGACAGGTGTCCTTTTACAATAAGGAATACAACAAACTATCAAAATATCTTTGTAGCCTTAATCACAAAAAGAAACAATAGAAACAGTTGCGTATGACAGCTGGAGCATCAAATCTTCAATTTTTGTCCTCATCTTCAACTACCCCCTATTGGTAGAGCCTTTATTTCCATGATTGCCTCTCATACAATGACTTCTCTTTTTGTTGGCCACTCACATGCTTTGATGGTTGTTAATTCACCAACAAACTTTTGTCACCTGTCATCTGTGACTACCTTCCCCTCTGTTATGAATCTATTCATTTCAATTTCAATCTTGAATAGAGTATCAATGAGCTCATTGAAAGAAAACTCATCAGCATCACCTTCAAAAATGGATATGACCTGTGACAAGTTTGCAATATGGTCAAAAGAACTAGACCATTCATTCCAATCTTTTATTTGGCTATCAAAATTAAGGATTGAAAGGATTAAGGAATAAAAACCATTGATCAACACTTTCATCTTATTCTGAATGATTGTTTATTTTCCTGTAAAGAATTGTAGTAAATCCTTTACTTTATCCATACCCTCTTTAACAAAAATGACCTTATCAGGAAGGTTTGGCTTCTTACCTAACAGAGGTATCAATCTATCAAAAAATTGCATGTATGGTCCCCACTACTAGAAAATGGGGTCAAGCCAACCTACTGCTTCTTTGCATATTTTCTCAATAGCTTGCAAGTTGGTGAATGCATTATATGCATCTTGAGAGATTCTCTTCAAGATGCCTACCCTATGATTTAGCATACTTAGCATTACACCCCTTTTTGGTGCACTATCAGATTGAGGAACCTCACCTTCCACATTTACCACTAGTACTGGCACTGGCACTGCTACCCCTATGGGTATATCGTCTATTTGGACTGCTACTTCAACAATGTGCCTAACCTCTTCCACACTCCCTTGTGCACATTCTGCCTCTACTGCAGTTTTGAGTTGGTCCTTCAAAGATGTAACTTCCTCTTCTAGGCTCTGAACTTTTCCCTCCAACTCTTCTATTCTCTATTTTTGCACATAGCTTGTTTTAAGCTCTTCTTCATACAACTTCCTAACATCTAGGCATTCATTATAGGCAGAAACAAGCCTATTTTCAATCTTTTCCATCTTTGCCTCATTCATGAATGCAAAGTGTTTAACCATGCTGGAAATCTCTTTGCTTGTGGTATTGTCCAATGTCCAAACAATCATGTTACCCTGAGTAGTCTCCTATACATTCATCATTTTAGGTTTGTTAGTATTAGGGGCAACACTTCATACAACTAGGGTCTTAGTATCTATACTAAAACCTAACCCTCTCTTCAAATCTTCATTGTTGTTAGCCTCATAACTAATTGCCTTATCTTGCCTCCTGATCTGGTCAAGTACAAAGGCCCTTTCAATGTACCATCTTGGCACTAAATTCATGCCACTTCTATGTACCAACTCCTTGGCTTTTGTAGGGATCATTATCTCATTGTCTAGATCATATGCCAACAGTTTATCCACTAGTTCTTTATTCTTTTCAAGATCTTCTCCTTGAATAAGATTCAATGTGAGCTCATTTTGCTTAATTTTATATAAAAAAAACTTTTAAACTCAGATGATTTAATGAAATCATCATCTTCCATGAATTTCTCATATTGGATGAGTCTATCATCCAATCTGGAGGCTGCAATTTGTAAATCAGTTGAAGCTCTACCTACCTCTGTTGCCCTCTCATGCAAGTAGTTCTACCTAATATCAATAAAATATTGATCATTGCCTAGTATGACTTGTAAGGTTCTGCTCACCACCCTCTCTAGGATATGCATGGTTTTCGGTCTCTTGTTGCCTTTAGCCACCCATGTAGAAGATGATGGTTGTTCATCCTCCTCAACATCAATTTCTAACTAGACATCATGCTCAAGGGATTCTCTATTCATTGTTGCCTCTTCTCCTACTAGCTCACTTGGCATTTGGGCCATGATATGATTAAAATTCTCAACCATTTTCCTCAAATTCCTAGGATATGGGATCTCTATGTAAAAACCCTTGAAGTCTAAGTTGGTCCTTCTCAAGGCATCCTCCACCTTTCTAATTTTAGCATACTTTCCCAATAACTCATTAGACTCCCCTATTGCTACTACATTAGCAATTAAATCTTCTACAGGGATGGGTTTTTTGGGAGGAAAAATATAACCCCTAATGGCTTTGATCTCATTGGTTACATAACTTTTTGGGTCATACATTTTGTAGGGTCTAGTGGCAAATTTATATTGGCTTAAATATTCACTAAGCTCCTCATAAGCATTCTTCCCAATTATAAAATATCCTACTTTAAAGAATCTATAGACAAATGTAGGTTTATGTAGGGAAGGAGGAATCATCTCTTTGTTCATCAATAAAAATTTTCAAAAGAATTCAATAATAGCTAACCTAGGAGACAAATATTTGGGTAATATATGAGGTGGCTATGGACATGCATAAGCTCTCATCAAGGTACACTCCTTAAGAAAAAATATATCACCCCAATTATGGTCCAGTTTCATTTTTCCATCCAAAAAGGAAGGTCTAAGTAATGTTTTCAAAACATTAGGGGCCCTAAAAAAGGTATGATCTACCATTCTCATGATCATAGCACTAAAAAAATTGAAAAATACAATTGCATTTGAATAATGAAAATTTATATCCCAAATAGGAGTCCATAATTGCACAGGCAACTCACCAAATTCATCAGACATTTGATCAATGAAATCCTGACTGATATAACCAATGTTCTTGTACAAGATCAAGTGCATTAGCAATGAGTAATGATGAAACTTGAAGTCCTTCATCTCTCCTTTCTTGGCATTCACAATATGATGGTGCATGCTCTCAATAATGAATCCCACATAATCATATTCCCTATTGTGAAAAGGGTCTTGTATGTCACATGCTATTAAAAACAATGAGCCATACACACAATCCTCTGCCCCATCACTTCCCAGAACTTTATGTAATCCATACATTTTATTCTTGAAGTAGTTTTGAAACTACTTAGTGAAAAATGATCTTCTACTTTCTTTGGTATCTGTCCTGCCTTTTTAACATTGTAGGGGATATGGGGTAGCATCACATTATTTAAATAATGAGTTTTATTTCTCCCAAATTTTCCCTGTAAATCCTCAATATCTATGGGCACATCCATTTGGCCCTCCAAACCGAAAGCTTCTATGAAAGAAGTCCTATCAAGTGTGCATAAAATGCTCCCATTATGTCTATGGAATGACCTAATGACTAGATTATAAGAGTTTATCAGTACCTTCAACAAATCCACATCAACAAACACCTCAAGAAATATTAATTTTTCCATATTCATGTTCCGTGGGTTGCATACTAGTACATTTTCAGTTCTGTTCTAGTAAAAATACATGAACAGATTAAACTCATTGACCTTAGGGCACATTGCATCTCTGCATAAGAAGTAAGGGTCTTTAAAAACATGATCATTAGCTGAAATCACATTGGATGACCTTGGGAGTATCTTCATCCATTCTTCTGCATGTTTGTTTGGCTTTTTGACTCGGGTTTTCTTTTCAGCCTTGGCTGACCCCTTCTTTTTTCCCTCTATTATTACTTCAACAACATCTTCTCCTTCCTCTTCAACCTCTACTTCATCAGCAAGAATCTCTTCAACTTCCATATTAGCCATTGTTTTTCTACAAATCTATATCTCAAACTCCTGTAATAATGACATAGAAAGTCACAAAGCTATGGACACTTGAAGAATTTTCAAAGTGGAAGACACAAGATCTCCAAAATAGTAAATACTCTAAACTTTTGATCAAATCCTTATACTTTAATCATGTAAACTACCAGCTTTAATAAATTTTGCATGCACAAGCTTTAATACCATCCTTGTAGGGTGTCAACAAAGAATTTCAACCATGTAATATGATCCTGAAGTACCTTTCCGCTCTTTATTTTACTTGGCTATAGTGAATTTGTCCTTTTTTCTTAACCCGCATAACACCTCAGCCAATCTCTTTTTTCAAATTTGGTCTTCCGCTTATACGTTGAGCCCAGATCCTTCAACCTTTGTAACTTCAGAGATGCAACTATCAAAACCTTACACTTGTCTAGAAAAGCTTCAAAAAAATTCAAGCGTAGAAGTGTTAGCCCTCTTTAAGCATGGCCTTGCAATCTGTTTTACACTCCTACATGGCCCCTTTTATCGTAAGATCTCAAACCCTCTCCACATGTCCTTATGTGTTTATGCTCTAATGCATTTCATAACAACGTAAACATCCATCTTACCATTCATTTCATCTTTACACCCCTACACTAAAACAAACAATCTTACCCTTCTTTAAAAAAAAATTCCTTACATTCACATGCCAAACCCATCTCGTATCCACAGAAAGAGACATGAAACAATTCTACATCCTCACACTACACTTGCAAACGTAAGAACATAAAGGAAAACTTTTCTCTCAAAATATCAATGGCCCATATTATATTTCAAAAAAAACATCACCATCGATTTAAGAACATGCATAATGGATGATTTAAGTTATCTTCCACGCGAGTCGGGCCCATCTAACACGTGATGTGTTGCAAATTAATTCGCTCTTCTCAGGGCCCAAGTGGCAATTTGTCAAGTCCCAAAAACACATTCCTTCATATGACATAACTTTACGATTGTCTGCAAACCAAAATAGCAGAAGCATGTTGACGAAATCAAACCTTGCTTTGCTCTTATGAGCTTCCCTTGTGTGTATAACTATAAAACCCATTTGATATTTCTATGATAAACCTTTTATGCCATGACGATTCTTTACATCCTTACTCCATTTAGAAAAATGTAAGCACATGAACTAAAGCGATTCACTTTTTCACCCATCTGCTCAACTTGTCACGCGTACTCCCATAAGTCAACACACATGACCACTTTAAACCTTATTACGCTCATATACTTAAAAGGAAAATGTAAAGCTGGAGGTACCTTAATGAAAGGCTTTTGTTCATTCGAGCTAATTCATCACCGTGGAACTATAAGACATACTTACAAAGTATGAAAACCTTTTATGCACCTTCACTGAACGATCAATTATATGATCGAAAAGCTCCAAAGTGCATTGTTTCATTGTTACGAGATACGCAACCGTATACCCATAAACCAAGAATTCATTTATGCCCTTAAACCATAATTGTGAAATGTAACCATAGAAACAAAGGCACTAAAGCACAATGCTCCTACAGGAAGCCCAAACACCATAAAATTTTAAAAGAGAAGAACTTAGGAATCTTGCAAACCCTTTCAAAAAATTCAAGATAAACCTAGGGTTTTAACATACTTAGGACATTTTGAAGACTATGTTGATGACAAACCTTGAGAATTTAATAAAATTCAAATAACATATAAATCATGGCATAACTAGGGTAACACAAGATTTTGAAAAAAATGATAAGAAGAGAAACCCTAATCTATAGGACACAAGGATTATATGACTTTTCACAATATTCTAGAATTTCTCTGCACTGTGAAAAATCAAACCACCAAAGACAAGATTATTTTTTGGAAAGACTCATGGAATGACCAGCCTTCATTAACAATATTGCCTGATGTTCACAATATTATATCAGTTACAAAGGCTATGTGGGGTAAGCAGTTCATTCATTACATATTTGTGATTTGAGTATTTACAAGAAGAATTATATGGAAGGATCTGGACCCCTTACCATTAGCCAATCAGGACAATTCTCTCTTTCAAGTCATTCTTCTTGATAGGCAAGCCTTCCTTTCCAATTATGAAGACAAGATGAGGTAGGCTCCAGCAAAGGATGGCAATTACTCAATCAAAGAGGGGTATAAGCTCATTCAGAGAATTGCTTTAGACAAGATTCCCTCACCTACATAATCATTCTACTAGAACAATGTAGTACTACCAAAAGTCAGATGTTTTTCTTGGCTTGCAATTAAGAAAAGGATTCTAACTAGTGACAGGTTAGAGTGACTTAACATTTCCCCGATCTTCAACTTTGTGCTTTGCAATGAGAAACTGGAGACAGGTGATTATCTCTTTGTAAGATGTCCAGTGGCATATCAATGTTGGATGTTTGTGCTAAAAATGTTAAGCTTTTACACCCCACTTCCAAATAACATAAGGGACAGTTTTCAAGCTTGGCCAAGTTTTCATCATAGGGCCTTATTCTCAAGATTATGGAAATGTACCCAGGCAACAGTCCTATGGGCTATATGGTGGGAAAGAAATAAGAGGATTTTTAGGAAAGAATCAGTCTCTTTAGAAAATATGTTGGAAGGCATTAAAAGACCAATTGTAGAGGTTACGAATGTGATTCTTAATTGTTGTAAGGTAAATCCTATCATCACTCTGTGGAATAGTAAGATGCTTAGGGAATGGAAAACATTAGTCATTCCAATAGGTTGGGGATCAAAAAATATAACACAACCTAAAGTATATTGAGATTCTATTCATTGGCATTCACCTATCACAGGGCATGTGAAGCTCAACTTCGATGGGGCATTTAGAGGCAACCCCAAAAAATTAGGGTTAGGAACTTGTATTAGATATTGTAATGGATCTATCTTAGCAATCATGGTGGCCCCAATTCTGGATGGAACAAATAACATTGTAGAAGCTCAAGATCTACTTGCAGGTCTAGCCCTTGTCAAAAAGGGGTAGTTTTATAAAGTTCATATTGAAGGTGATTTGCAGGTAATTATAAATGCTTGTATTAAGAGAGAAATTTTCAATTGGCAACTAAATTATATTATGCAACAAATTTGGAATTTCTTGGATCAATGTCAGGAGGTCTACATATCTCATACTTTAAGAGAGGGGAATAAAGTTGTTGATTGTCTTTCAAATTTAGGATGTGATGGAATTACCATTTCAACATCACAGCCAAGTCCTTTCATTGAGAAATATAAGGAACTACAAACATTAATCAAGGCTGACATTGACAAATGTTAATGCTAAGATAAATTGCACTTCAACACATGTGACATTAGAGTAGTTGTTTCAACAACATTATGAGTTTATGAGTATGATTTATTAATCTCTGTCATCTTGGGGTCATCATCTTTGTACTTCACACATCATGTTTACAAATGTGATCTGGCTACGGTGGCAATTCTTTCATTACTATTCACATGGCAGTCGGTACTTCATATCTCTCGAGCATGTAATGAGAGATCTTTTTTTATTCTCATAAAAATTTGTATTCATGACAAGTATCCTTATTTATGGTCTTTCTTTCCCCTATTTGTTGAGTTTTCCATTACATTTGTTCTCAGGATGTCATTCCCATCTGATGTTTGCGTCAAATGTGACTCTTGCTACCAGTATCACCAATCAATCCTCCCAAAAAATTACAGAATCTGGCTCTAGCCAACATTGGACAAAGATGCTCTTCCTCATCCTTTGGATGATGTTGCCCTAGATATTATGTTTTCTTCTCATTCTACATCCACTTGACAAGCGATTCGAAATGTAATTGGGGAGAAGTTGTTCTCTTCTTCCTCAAGGCAAGTTATGTTCCTGTCAAACTTGGTATCAATTTTCCTATCCAATGCAATGGACTTACTTCAGTCAGCTTCACGATTGGAAATCATTGCAATAAAAGTGGTTAATTCAAAATTTTGGTCAGAAAACAAATTGAAAGTAGTTATGTAGAGATATGATTTGTGGACTAGAAATGCTTTGGTGGGTGGCTTGTTTACATGGTCACAACTCTTGCAGAAACATGAGGCCATGGCTACATTTGAGGCACTCCAAAAGTCTTTTGAAAAGCTCACTCCATGATTTATGATGTCAACTCTACAAGTCACAGCAAGAACTTACTAAGATACCAGTTGAAGGAGGGTGTGAAGAAAAAGGGCTATGCTTTACTTGACATTTTGGGGCTGTCAATTAGTGGTGTCGAGGTTATGTGTGGTCAAAGGCTATCAACATTGAACTCCCAAACTAGGACTGGTAGTGGATCAGGTGTATGCTCTGAACTCCCAAATTCCAATGTACACAGCTTAGGTCTTCTTACTTCTAGTATGCATGACTTGGGTTGGTATCCCCATTTAGACAAAGCCAGGGAACCTACTTTGGATGTGCTTGCTGCCATAGGACCTAAAGGTGATGTTGTTGAAGGCTCAGGCTCAGGCTGGGAGGTTGCTCCACTGCCATGTATGGATTTTGGGTGGGAATACTCTCTGCAAGTTGGAAAGACCTTGAATTCTATTGATGGCGCCACATGTGAGTACATGGAGGAATGATAGAATAATGTTTTCTTTTTTTGATAAATTTTTTTGCCAATTGTCATGATTGTAAATGTTTCAAAAAATTTGATGGGTTTGGGACTATCAAGCCTAAAGGTTGAATAGTTATGAAATTGTAAAAATTTGAGTAATTTTAAACTTTGGAGGAAATATTTTCTCATTTTGTAATTAGATTCTGACCATCGATATCATATGTTGTAAATATCAATGTTTTAAACTTGTACATATTGTGATGATGTTGGGTTTTCTTACTGGTTCTTTCTCAGCTAAGCACTTGAATCAGATTTATTTAATAATATATATTTAGTGGTTCGCCCACTTTTTGTTTAAAAAAAAACATGATAATATTGCATGATTGATAACCTTTATCCAATTATGATATGATTATGAAATAAAAACTTGAATTTGATGCAAATCAATTTATATGGAATTATATTTACAATAAAAATAAAAATGAAAAAAGACTAAATAACTACACTTGTTTTAAATGCATGTTGAGATGTCATGTTTTATTTTGTGGTGGGTTTGGTGGAAACCTAGTAGTTTGACTAGCTAGGCATGTTTACCAGATGCTTGGAAAGTGGTTGTTTTTGTGATGCTTTTATCTGATGTTGTTTAGTGCCAATTATTTTATTCCCAACCAATGTGTTATATTCACGTGTTTGTGTGATGAGATTGGATTTTTTTTTGCAAGCTCATGCATTGTGATTTTCTTGGAGTAACCAATGAGGTTTTTGATCAATTATCTATTAATTTTTTCTAGTTGCTTGTATAGGACTGAGGTGAATATTGTGATTTATCTATTGCTACTTTCCAGTTTCTTGTATAGAACTAAGGTGAATATTGTAATTTATCTATTAGTGTTTTCCAATCACTTGTATAGGATTGAGGTGAATATTGTGATTTATATATTGGTGCTTTCCATTTGCTTGTATAGGACTAAGGTGAATATTGTGGCTTTATGAGATATATATTTTATGAGCTTAGGGTAGGTTATCTATGTGTATGCTAGGAAGTGGCTTGTAATGGAGGACGAAGCCCTAAAGAGGTTGCCAAGGTAACCCATTATAAGTTGTATTAATAAGTGATAACATGTCATTAAATGGGTTAAAATAAATTAGCAAGATTCAATGTTTTACCTCGCCCGTGCCTTAAGTGCTAGTACATGCTAGGATAGGAATAAAGAGGATTCTTGGTTGTGACCTTGCCTCATTAGTGTGCCTTGCTTATAAGAAAGGATATTGATGTTGCATAGAGTCACTAGGGGGGCAGAGTCCAGAGAGGTTGTTAGGGTAACCTTAGAGTTGATTCATGTGATGACACTTGCTTACATGCATATTAGGTTTCCTATGTGTCTTTGTTGCCTCTAGGATTAGATGTTACTTATGCACTTGGTACCTTTGAGATAGATTGCTATCAAGATTCCTTAACCTAGATTCTTGTTATTACTTTTAGATTGTTAACTATTTGGGACTTGAGATTATCTCCTTAGCATGGTGGGAGTGGGCCATTTAGGTTCCACAAGGTCAGGTGGTAGTGTTTCTTATACCATTGAGTTTCCAATAGCTGGATGCCAATGTTGGATGTTTTTTGTAGTTGTTCTACCATACTAATCTTGTGATTATGTTCTATGTTCATATTATGATTTATTGTACCTTGATTTTGAGATCTTATGAGATGTTGTACCTTATCATGATGTATATTATTTTAGTGTTTCATACCCTGTGACTTGTATAGAGGATGATTATGCATTTTGGTTATGTCATGGGACATCATATGTACTTGTATATTATTCCATTTGGTTTTTTACTTATGGTTATTGTATAGTGTGGACTTTGTTAAGTATCAGATTTAATGTATGTGATTCAACGTCATAGAACCCTTACAAGATGTAATTGTTAATGTAATTATTTATGTATATATGTGAGTTACTACTTCCGCTATCTTATCTCTTGTTGTTTTAATCTTTCAAAAAAAAATGTTTAGCAAACTTAGTGACATAATAGGTTAATTTATTTTGTGTTCCTTGGTGAGGCATTACAAAGGGTCTACTCAGTTAAAAGTATTACAAGACTATTAAGTCTACCTTGATTAAAAGATTTAGACTTATAATGAAGTAAGCACTTTGTTAGGAGATTTAACAAGTTTTGTGAAAACTAATATGTTAAGATATTTACCCTAATACACTAGTTAGAATGTCTTAGTACCTGATCCTTCAGTTTTCCCTATGAAACTTACTACAAATCTCCTCTCTTCAATGTCTAGATTCGATCTCCTTATCTAATTTGTTGTGTTCTGTCATTCACTACTAGGTTTCTCTGTCTGATCTCTTTATCAAACTTAGCCTTCCTCACTCTGATCCTTGGTCTCTTTTGCACATCCACAAACTTCTTCATAACCCTTCACTCTCTTTTTGCATATATGATTTAGGGTTTGATCCCTTCTTAAATAGACAATCGTGAAAGGTTTTATATCATAATCAATGATCCATAATACATTATTTTTTCATTTAACCCTTCTAATTTTCTAACTGGTTAATTTTCCCTCTACAGTCCATAGTGTTTGTGTCATTACAAATACGTATGCCAAAACCAGTTTACTCAACAATTGAATATCTTGACACTCAGTCATACCTAACATTCATGTTTTCTCTTAGCTTCTATAGCCTCAGCATAAAATAACTCACTTGGTATAACTTAACTGTACATCATTTGATCTCCATATGTTTCAGTCAACATGTATAGTAGCTCAGTCTCTTCTGGGGTGCTCGGCAACCTTTGACTTGCTCGACATATAGTGGAATATATACAAATACATGTAGCCCAACCTTCTCTAGATGGCTCGATCATAGTGATGACTAAAAAAGGTTGCCTACAAAATGACCAAGTGTTGGACACTAATAGGAAACAAGGCTTAGAGATCAACAATCTCCCCCTTTGACATTAGTGGCAAAAATATTTTGTCATGACTTAGCAATCCATTCAAAATTATAAAAATTTGCACTCCCCCTTAGACTGTAGTTCAAACTCCAAAAAAATTTGACTCTATGATACAATATATATACATGTCTATGCATACCTCTAATCTTTGATGTTGATTCATCTAATTTCCTTTCTGTGATTTTGAATATTCTGATATGATTTCCCCTATGAATGATTGATGTCGTGAATGAATTCCCCTTAGCTTTGACACTTTATGGCTTTGGGTTTTCAAGGGTCAACTTTTAATTTTCCAAAAATGTTTTGTGATTTGATAAAATCACTTCTAATCCTTGATTCCATCTGGTTCTTACTGATTCCAGGACTTGAATCTGGATTACTAGCTGGGCAACTAGATGCATATTTCTCTTAACTAGATTTTGTGCAACTGATAGCTCTTTCTAAATTATTTCCAAATGGGGTAGAAACATGAGTTGTATTGAAATAAATTTATTTCTAATGCTGCTATCTTTAGTGATTAACTTGACAAATCTTCCTTGATCAAATGTCAATTTATTATTTGAATATGAGCTTGAACTTGTGTTCTTTCTCAATGAAATAGTACAAGCCTTCAAATCTACTTGTATTTGATCAATGGAATGTTGATTCTCCATAGTAAAGTAATCAACATCACAAAGTTTCATATATAAAGAATGAATAGTTGTCAAAATTCCTTCCATCTAGTGGTAAGGGTAGAAAGCTCAACCTACCTTATTGCAAGTTATGTTGAGACTTTCTCCAAAACTCGGTGCTCAAACCTTTGCTCAAACCATCTCATCATCTTATCATTGGTCTCTATATCTTCATTATGCACTTTGTCAACTATATACAGTAACTAATCCAAAATTGGATGTTTCTCATTTACATTATGAATATCAAAAGCATCTACAAAAATGTCCTTAATATCATGGAGTATCTGTTTTTGCTTGAACTCTCACCTTAGTTTCTCTTGCTTTATTTTGCAACTTAGCAAAGCTTGTAAATCTTGCATTTTCTCCAAGTTCATGTTGTCAAGGTCATATTTTGGCAATGTGATGACCTCATTTAGACTAATTATTATCTCTAGTTTATTAATCTTTTGTGCCACTAACTATGACTGTGTTGCTACTAGGTAGTGATATCTGCAATTGTTTCCCCTTTTATACTCGGTCTAGGTTTAGGTGATGTCACCTGTTGAATAGGTGTAATAGCTAATGCATCAGTGGAAATGATACTCAGTGTCCAAATAAGAGGATGGATAGCCTCTTGCTCCTTAGGCTTCTCAGTCTCTGTTGATTATATCTTCTTGTCTCCTTCTTTGGTATCTTTTATAGATTTATCTGCTTTACATATCTCATATGCTTGTCCATTAGTGGCATGAGTAAAATATGGTAGTAAAATGATTTCCTTACCTCGCTTCTTGACACTCATGTCAGGAATGATTGTAATTGATGTACCTTGAAAACCATTGGGTATTGCATTATCAATTTAGGGATAGTCTTGTATTTGTAACAAAACTGGATTTATGCATAGAAGAGAAGTGTTTAAGTTATCTAATTCAACATTTTTCAAGTCTTCCTCAGTTAATATATTATGATTCTATGGTGATGAATCATGAATATCCTCTGTAGTTACAACATCTTGTTGCTCACTCTCTTCTAACCTCCTCACTCCATCTTCAATTCTCTTAAGTTCATCATTATCTTGACTTTCTAATTCTACAACATCTTTGCCCTCATCCTCTTTTTCTTCTTCTACTAATAGAACTAGCAATCCAAATGCTTTCTTTCATATAACAATGTTCTCTCAAAATTTTATATGCCCTTTCTTTTGGCAGAAATTTCTTTGCAAAATCTTTTAGGACAATAGATATATGTGTTTAGGCATTCTTTGGGCTAATGTTGTCTCCCTTATTTGCTTTTCAGTGGACAATTCCCACTTCCATTTTGCATCTAATTTTTTATACAAATCCTCTAGAATACCTTCACCTAATTCTATAGGTGTATATCTAAAAAAATTCATCAACTACATTGTTTCTTTTTCAATATTTTCTTGAGCATCTTCATTTAAAGAATCATACGTAATCTGCTTAAGGCCAACTAATGCTGAATTTATAATATTCTTGCATATTGGATCAATTTTCATGGGAGCTAGTCTGGGTACAATTTAAGTTTTCTCAAATCATTAGACTCAGTTTCCTCTTCATCTTCCTCCTCCTCGTTAGGTGTAACAACCAATTTTCTTCTTGGCCTCTTAGGTAGGCTCTGCTCGGTTCCTTTAGTTTATTTCCTCTTTAATGGGCTTCTTTTTGTCTTTGGAGCTAGGGACTAGGCTACCTTGGATCTAGTTATTATTCTCCCCTTTATTTTAGGTTTAGGAGGTGTTACTTCCTTCTTCACATTTCTCTTTAGACCCTCCTTCACCTTAGGATCAACAATTAAAATTTTATTTTGTTTGGTTGCCTTGGGCTCGACAACAACTAGCTCTTTACCTTTAACTTCTTTATATTCTTCTTCTTCACCATATTCTTCATCCTTTCCTTTGCCCTTAGTTATCTGAAGTTTCCTATACCAAGCTTTCACTCAAGATATTTTATCATCTTCTTTCATTTTCTATCCATCTTGGGCACTTTTGTTTGCATTAGCATTCTAATCTTGGTTGACTCATAGTTTTTCAAGGGATTGACATTCTTGTCTATTTATTTAGATAATAGTGCAGTGATTGTTGCAGTGACTTGATCTACATTAACTTCATATTGCATAGGCCTTAACCATGCAACCCGTGGTAACACTGCTTGGGCATAGGTAAAATATCTATCTACCATAAAATATATATCATCAAAATAGTGATATACAATTGATTTTGGAATCCTCATCTTGTTCTTCATCTTATTCTTAAACTCATCAAAATAGTTGTCCATAATAGCCTCAAAGTTTTCTCCTAATTTTTTTAATGATAACATTGATTTGTTCAATGACTGGTCTATTCCTATCCCATACAACTGTGTCAGTTGTAGGAAATAAATTTTTCACATAGAAAATATATATAAACTAATAATGATCCAAACTTACATGAAGTATTATTTGCCTTCAAGTTTTCTCCAAGAATTTTTGATAGTAATCGTAGTTGCAACTCGACTAGATCATAACTATGATCTTTCTTTACAATCTTATAACTTAGGTCAACAACAATGCAGGGAACACTATTTAGTCAGCTTGACTGGTATAGTTTGTATGCAATTATATACCTAGAAAAATCAATAATTAGATCTTTAATCCAATCTATTGACATTCTTTGTTTGTTCCACTTGGCCTTCATATGTTCTTCAACAATATTCTTCATGACACATCTCATTGTCTTCGCTTTGTCCAAGGTGGGATAACTAGTAACTCAGTGAATGATTCCTTTATTTATCTTTACCGGTCCACCTTCTAACCATAATTTCATGTCATGTACTCGAATTAGTATATTTTTTATCCATTCAACTTTGAATACATTCATAAATGCTACGCATGAGTAAATCATTTCTTGACAATAATCTTATTCTCATTATTTAGACCTTTAATATCACACAACTTGTCAAAAGCACCTCATAATTCATAATCTCCAATTTTCACAATTTTTCACATATAGCACAATTGAACATCATGAATCATCAATACTCTTGGTGGAATTGACAACAGGGTGCTAGATGCATCTCCAATCATCACAATGTTAGGGTATGTAATGAATTTGGGTGGAGGACATTGATCATTCCTCACAATCTATGTGTTGCTTTCCTTCAACATTTCCTTCCTAGATATAGATGTAGTGGACGCCATTTTGAAACTAAGATTTAAACAACTTTACTTCAACAATTTCAAAATTAACTTAGCTCGACATTGTAAACCTTACTTAATTCTCCAAATATTGTTAATGGCACACTGTGATTCACTTGTTCTTTTAGCTGAAATTTGTTGTGATCACCTTTGAATCGCTTATGTACTCTGAAATTTCTTGGTAAATAAAAATGAACATCAAGATTTGATATATACCTTCAATCTATCAATTTAGACCTGTAATAAATGTGTCGTACTAAAGTAGGTGCATTACAATTGTCTTGGTCTTCACATGTTGTGTTCACACTTCTTTCCTTTCAATACTCGGGTGCTATTAGCTCGGTCAATACCATTTAGTTCAACCATTAAATCAACTCAGTCAATACAGACAATATTATTAATACTCAACACTTGATAGTGTAATTGATTCCATTGCCCAATTATTCTCTTAGATATGTCCTACTGCATCTTAACTCATGCAGATATGGACTTTTAATCACATCTATTAGGAACTGGTGTGTAATATATCATTCAATTGTACATCTCCTTACATACCTCCTTTTTCTTAGTTGGATGTGGTGCAATCACTTGATCCATTGGATTGGGTAATCTCAACTTCACTAGATTTTTTGCTTTCACCTTCTACTCTCTTTTTCCAAGTTTGACTTATTTCTACCTTGCCTTTTCCTTTATTGCATTCATTTTCTAGTGCTAGTGCTCAGGTCCTACGGTTCTTACGAACATGTCCAACATTGAGACAACTAAAACAAACTAGGTTTCCATTCAACCATTTCTTGTAATTACCTTTGAAATGTGTCCTAATGCAATTTTCCAGAATGTGACCATTTTCTCCTTGGTAATGAAAATAATACCATGTGTTGTAATCCCAATTGTAAGAGTTACCTTGCTTAGGTGCATGTGCTTGTCTTTTGGATGTCTAGTTGGATTTTTCTTTGGATCTTCATTCTTGAGCTCTATGTCCATATTCCTAACAGATGTGGAAATGTCCTTCAAATCTAGGTGTAGTAGATATGTTACTTTCCTTTGACCTACATTCATGTGTTTGGTGTCCTTTTTTCTTGCAATTAGAATAGTTACTAGGAAATTCAGGTTTAGGATATTGCTTATAATTCTTGCTTCTACAAATATTTGATGTGTGTCCTTCTTTTACACAATGATGACATGTAGGTTTAACTTTAGGGTTTGTATTTCTTTTCTCTCCACTCTTGGATGACTCTCCTTCCTTAGTAGATGAAGAGTGTTTGATATGTCCTAGACCAGAAGTATCATTGGATGACCTTGGTGATCTCATCAATTCTTCAAAGTATCTTATAGCTTTATTTGGTTTATTCATTCTTTTGAGAAGTTCTTTCTTGGATCTCAACTCATTCCTTAGTTGGTCACTTTGTGATTTCCGTGTCTTTTCTATTCAGCTCCTAATTTGCAAGTAATAACTGATTCATCATGACTAGCTAAGTGTAATTTGTAATCTTTCACACATTAGATGACTTTCTTCAAGTCTGGTAGCCATTTATCTTTTATCTTCTTCAACCATGATCTTGTCTTCATTAGCTTTCTTCTTTTGTTCAGTCACTTCACATAATCTTATTGATTAGATTTAATGCTCTCTCTTGAATCCTCTGACTTCTTCACTCAGAATGTTGTTCTTCTCCAATAGGTCTATGATTATTGCATCACTTTCACTGGAATTCCCATTGTTTAGCAATCCTTTGGTATCTACTTCCTTATACAATGTATCATTCTACTGAATGACTATGTCTTTCCTTTTCTTTAAGGATTTCCTTAACTCTTCTTTTTTTGTTTCAAGTTGTTGTGATATGATCTAGATCTCAATCATATGATTCTCAATAATATTTCCTAATTTGTAAGCCTCCATCTCCAATATCTAAACTCTCAAGTTGTTAGACTCCTTTGAAGAGAATATGCTCTGAGACCAATTATTGGAAGTCTTATTAGGAAAGAAGATATTGAGAGGGGGGTGAATTAGGATCTTTAAAACTTTATCTCCTTAAACAAAATAACAAATTAACTAAATTCACTCCGAATCCATCTCATATCTTAGATAATATATCATATCATCATGAACTGTAAAACTGAAATGAATCTAATTATGCATATCATCCATGAAAATAGAAACATGTAACACAAAGATTTTGGTAACCCAAAAACGCTCCAAGGTGATTGTAAAATTGGGGTGGGGATGACACCCACAAATCTTTACTGTTGCAACAACAAAGTTTTCCTTTTAGGGCTACAATTTGATCACTTTTGATGATCTACCCTATGAGGGGTCTTCTCGGTTAAAAGCATTACAAGACTATTAAGTCTACCTTGATTAAAGGATTTAAACTTACAATGAAGTAAGCACTTTGTTAGGAGATTTAACAAGGTTTGTTAAAACCACTTCGTTAAGAGATATGCCCTGATACACTAGTTAGAATGTCTCAGTACCCGATCCTTCAATTTTCTCTATGAAGCTTATTAGAAATCTCCTCTCTTCAATGTCTAAATCTGATCTCCTTATCTAATTTTCCCTATTCTTCCCTTCACTAGTAGGTTTCTCTATTTGATGTCTCTATCAAACTTAGTCTTCCTCTCTATGATCCTTAGTCTCTTCCGCACATCCACAAACTCCCTTCGTAACCCTTCACTCTCTTTTTCATATATATTATTTATAGTTCGATCCCTTCTTAAATAGACAATCATGGAAGGTTCTAGATCATCATCAACAATCCAAGATACATTCTTTTGTCATTTAATCCTTCTGATTTTCTGGTTGGTTAATTTGCCTTTCTTGGGATTAATGCCTTCTGAAAAAATGTGTAATTTTCTCCTTAGTTATCTCTACAATCCATAAATGTCACATAGAAGTCAGCCAAAATGATTTACACAAGTTTTTATGCCATTACAAACACATATACCAAAATTTGTTTACTCAATAAATTGAATGTCATGACACTCGGTCATAACTAGAATTCATGTTGTCTCTTGGCTTCTATAGGCTCGGCATAAGTTAAATTTATATCTCTCAATCTCCATATGTTTCACTTGACATGTATAGTAGCTCGGTCTCTTTTGGGGTGCTCGACAACATTTTACTTACTTGACATATACTAGAATATATACAAATCCATGTAGCTTGACCTTCTCTAGATGGCTTGGTCGTAGTGATGACTGACTAACATTGCTTAGGAAATGACTAAGTATTGGACACTAATAGGAAACAAGTCTTAGAGATCAATATTCATGATATTCCTTGTGATTTAAACTAAAAATTATATTTAGGAGCTTTACTTTGTGTAGCATTTATGTTTACTTGGGGTTTGAGAACCAACTTATTTTCGTGTTTCCTATTAAGGAGCCAAGTTCTGTAATGCCCCACCCAGAGATCCTTGGAGCAAGGATATAATTCAAGCCAAAATATTTTTTTTTGATACAAGTATGAATGCACATGACAACATGATACAGGGATCACAAACATTGCAATAGAAGACTTCACCAACAATTCGAGCGACCAAAGAATCTCCAAACACCACTACGAAATATAAATGACAAACCACAGAGGAATACAAATGAAACAAATCCAATAACATACCAGATTCAAAATGAAATTTCAAGGTATTTGAGAACACCATAAGGGGTATCCAAAACACCTCCAAAAAATTTTAAACAAAATGAGAAGTGCTTGCTATCCGCCCAAGCAAGTTTTTCTAAAACCTAGGCAATATGTTAAATCAACATAGTACGATACTTTCTAGTATCATACAACCTTTCTAATAAAGGCATACAATACAATTAGGGTTTGGGTGACACTTCTCAAGAAGGCATGTGATACTTTACCAGTATCGTATGACCTTTATCTAAGAGGCGTGCGATACAACATAGTATCACACAATAGATTACAAGGGCATGCAATACTTTCTAGTATCACACAATTCTTCTCCTTTGGACATTTGATACTTTAAAGTATCACCCAATGTTGATGCATGATCACCCAGAGAAAGAAAGAATTACTCTAAGGGCCAAAACAAAGGATGAGATGGGAAAAAAAACCTATACACCGAGGAGTACCAAATCCACATAAATTGAGGAGTGAACACTCAAGTGCATGAATAACAAGATGTCATGAACAAGAAAGAGGAACATCTATCCATCTAAATCACAGTAGTAAAAAAGACATACTAAAAGCAACATCATAGTTTATAGAAGAAACATCATAATAACTGAACAACCAAATTGAGTATACAGTTCCTCCCAACCATCAATAGCATCATATGACCATCATGGATCCTAGCCATCCCCACACATAACATCCCAAACTACTGACCATATCGTCGGTCTTATCTTATGAGGACATCACTACTAAAACATGCTACAACATAAGAATGAGGAAATCTAACATGCTAAAAGTAAAGCATTAGATAATCCAATAAATCAATCACATCACCTATCATATGCTAAACATCATATGAATAGGAATTCTAACATGCTAAACCAATAAGCAATAGATACACGAATGAAGCAATTCACATCATCTAGTCATATGCTAAACATCATAATATAGGAATGTGTCTAATAAACTAGCATCACCTAAACATGATATCCAAGCATTCCAATGAAAGCATAAATCATAAGAAAGCATACTCTAGAACCTGAAGTATCAAGTGAAAATATCCAGCAATGGTTGCACTGGGATAGTAGATTGTCTCTATACACTAGTCCCCAGCAATGGTGAAGGTAGCTATGCCTCCCAACCAAGTGGAACCCGTAGGTCCACACCTGTCGTGCTGATGGAGATAATGATCCAACCACAAACACACATAAAGCACAACATCCATGGCTAAAACTCATGCCAGGCAGTATGATGACTGAGACCAAGACATAAACTATAGATCTTGGTCAGACACTCAATGGGCTACTAAGTAGGGGCCGATATCATGGAGAGTCGCTTGGCATCCAAAAGCACAAGCTCAAATCACATGTGGCAACACTCTTAAGGGACTCCCTTGGAACCATCACATGAATGCAAAACTTTTTATTATCTTAAGTTTTATTACCACTCACACATTTTATTTAGTTATCACTTAATTAAAGCTCCCTCTTCCAACCCATGATGCCATGATCATCGGGCTATGAGATAGAAGCCCCCTCCATATGCTACCCTACCCTACCCATGCTCATCCAATGATGAGTTTTTGTAGGCATGCAAATTCCCAACCCAACCCAAATGTGTTAGGATTAAACCATGGACAGAAATAACAATTACATGCAAATATAATGAATATCAAAAAATAATAGATCACACAGAAAAGAACACAAGGCACCAAGATTTAATGTGGTTCACCCAATCCCTGGGCTATGTCCACCAAACAACAAGTTTGATATTCTTACGATTCAGTGATTACAACCTGATTACAATCCATAATCCCTTATAGCTCAATATCACTACAAGAACCAATTTTTGTATCATAACACTGAAACAGTCCCCAACCCTAAGCCCTTTTATACAAGTATTTTTACCATTTTAGGGTTATAATTGATAATTACATGTCAAAAATCCTAATAAAATAGGGCCCAAAAAAAAATTTAGGTGCTCTACCCCCAAACCCTCACTCAGGGCTCGGCCCAGCCCCAAACCCCACTGAGTAATTATGGAGTATGTATAGTACTTCTCCAATCAGTCACCACAATCTAATAATCTCTCACTTGGGGACTGATCAGGCTCCACACTAAACAACAATCTCCAACTTGGAGATTGATCCTGTAGCTATGTCACTACTCCATGAGGCTCCCATTGGATCAAACCGCCCTAGACTCTATTGTTCTTTTATTCACATTCAGTCTAGAAGAGCAAGCAAAGCTAAAGAGGATTTTAGCTTCTCCCTTGTTACAACCTTTGTAAACATATCTGCTAGATTGTCATTTGTATGTATCTTATCTAGCTTTAATTTTCCATCATCCAAAAATTGACTGAATGAAATGGTACTGCAACTGTATGTGTTTGGTCTTTGAATGCAGAGTAGAATTCTTCGCAAGATGAATGGAACTCGGGCTATCTATAAACAAATAATTATCCTTCTGAGGGTGTCCCAATTCTTCCAAGAAGAACTAAAGCCATATCATCTCCTTAGCTACCTCTGTAGCAACAACATACTCTACCTCTATAGTGGATAAAGCATTAACATTCTATAACTGAGAAACCCAGCTCATAGCTACCCCACAAATAGTAAATAAATAACCTATAGTACTACACTTGGTATTAATATCCCCTACCAAATCTGAGTCAACATAGCTCTGTAAGCTAGTGGTAGAGCCTCCAAAGTGTAAACACTTACTGGATGTTCCTCTCAAATATCTAAGAATCATTTAACTGTATTCTAATGCTCAATTCTTGGATGACTCATATACCTGCTAACAACTCCCACTGCATGTGAAATATCTGGCCTTGTACATACCATAGTGTACATCAAGCTTCCTACAACTGAAGCATAGGATACCATTGACTTCTTATTCTCCTCTTCTTGTGTCTTGGGACACATCTCCTTAGTCAACTTCAAATGACTAGGTAAAGGTGTGCTGACAGCTTTAGCATTCTCCATAGAGAAACTTTGCAACACCTTCTCAACATAATTAGCCTGAGATAGCGTCAATTTTTTGTTCTTCCTATCTTTGCAAATCTTCATACCAAAGATTTGTTTTGTTTCCCCCAAATCCTTTATAGCAAATGCATGTGCTAATTGGCATTTCAACCCCTTAATCTAATCCATGTTAGACCCAACTACAAGCATATCATCAACATATAAACATAAAATAATGTAGCTATCATCATCCAGCCTCTTAAAGTAAACACAATAATCTAAATGACACCTACTATATCCATGCTCATGCATAAAACTGTCAAATTTTAGATACCATTGCCGAGGTGCTTTCTACAAGCCATATAAACTTTTTTTCAATTTGTACACTAAGTTCTTCTTAACATTGACCTCAAATCCCTATGGCTGAGCCATATATATCTCTTCATCCAAATCACCATTAAGGAAGGTTGTTTTAACATCAAGCTGCTCTAAATGCAAATCTTCTATAGCCACAATACTTAAAGCAGTATGGATAGAAGTCATCTTAACAATTGGAGAAAATATCTAGTCAAAATCAATTTCTTTTTCTGTACAAATCGTTTTACAACTAACCTAGTTTTAAATTTTTTCTTACTTCCATCCTCTTCTTTTAACCTGTAAACCCACTTATTCTATAAAGCCTTTTTACTTGTAGGCAACTTGCATAAATCTTATATCTTATTTTTTAGCAAAGAGTCTATTTCTTTTTTCATTGCAGACTCCCACTGAATCTTAGTATCCACCTGCACAGCTTCATCATAACATTCAGATTCACCAGCATCAATAAGTAAAATAGAATATAAAGAGGGAAAAAATCTTTCTAGAGTTCTACTCATCCTTTCTAACTATCTAAAATTCACTGGTGTGTGTGGTATTTATTGTTGCAGTTGTTGCACATCATGAGGAATGACTGGAACATTATTTTTTGGAGCATCATCCAGCACTACATAATCATCTTCTTTCTTCTGATGTTGCTGCAACAGATCTTTGTACAACACTTTTTCATTGAATATGACATCGCTAGTTCTTATAATTTTTTAATTTTTTAAAATCCCAAAGCCTATAACCAAATTCATTAATGCCATATCCAAAAAATACACATTTCTTTGACTTAGCTTCCAACTTGGTTCTATTTTCAGAATCTATATGAGTAATGCTTCACAACCAAAGGTTTTGAGAAAAGAATAACTCATCTTCTTACAATTCCATGCTTCCTCTAGAATACCACAACCCAAAGGAGTAGAGGGACCTCTATTACTCAAATATATAATAGTATTGATAGCCTCTTCTCACATGTGTAAAAGCAACCCAACATGCAACCTTATGCTCCTTGCATGCTCCATTATAGTTTTGTTGATGCATTCAGCCACTCCATTTTCCTGTGGAGTGCTTGGAATATTTTTTTGTCTACAAATACCATTAGTGGAACAATAATCTTCAAATTTATGACTACAATACTCACTACTATTATTAGATCTTAGACATTTTAATTTATTAACAGTTTTATTTTCAATGAAGCATTTCCATTTCTTGAAAATTTGAAATACATCAAATTTATGTCTAAGAAAATAAATTCATACTTTTCTAATTGCATCATCAATAAATGTAACATAATAATGAGAGCCACCAAAGGAAGACACCTGAGCCAGTCCCCATAAATCGATATGCACAAGCTCTAATTTTGCCTTTTTATTTTCCTTTCTAGTCTTCACAAAACTCACTCTCTTTTGTTTTCTATACACATAACTTTCACATAAATCTATATTAACACATTTCATACCTAGTAAAATTTTCTTTAAATGAAGTAATTTCATACCTTTCTCACTCATGTGCCCAAGTCTTTTATGCCACAATGTTGTATTAGAATTTACAGCAGCTATTTGTTCTCCCTGCTCAACTCCAGCAATTGTTTCTGAACATTCATTTTTCTCTAAAACAATTAAAGTAGAAGGAACAATATGACCTATACAAATATTTAAGGTGCCTACTTTCACACCTCTTGCTACTACAAGGAAGCCTTTTGAAACCTTCCAATTTTTATCATTAAAAGTAACTACACAACCCTCATCACCAAGTTGCCCTACTAAAATTAAATTCTTACTCAACCTTGGAACATGTCTTATCTCATGTAGTAGCCAATGATTCTCATTTTGCATCTTAATCTTAACTTTTTCCTTTCCAACAATCTCATAGGGTTCATTATCCCCCAAATAAATAAGTCCAAAATCCCTTTAAATATAATCAATGAAATAATCTCTATGAGGTGTAGCATGAAATGAAACACCAGAATCTAAAACCCATGAATCATCAACACTTTCTAAAGATAGAAGGAAAGCATCCTCTTCGGATTTGTTACTTACCACATTTGCCTCCTTGTCTCCATTTGGGTTATCTCTTTAATTTTTCTTTCAAGTCCAACAATCTTTCTTTTTATGCCCTAGTTTCTCACAGTACCAGCAGCCATTCAGACCTCTCGATTGAGACCTCCTCCACTTTGTTTTCCTCTTGATTTCCCACGATTTTTAGAATTACTTCCTCTCTCAATTTTTCTGCCTCAACTTTGTGCATTCAAAGCACTTCCTAATGTAGACCCACTTGAGGTTTTCCTATGAGTTTCCTCACTTAAAATAACACTGATCATATCATCATATTTTAGGGTACTAGATCTAGGGAAAAAATTACTCACAATCATTACCAAGCCATTCCAACTTTCAGGCAAAGAACACAAAATCAAGAGAGCTCTAATTTTTTCATCAAAATTGATACCCACAAAAGATAACTAACTAGTAATACTATTAAAATTATTTAAATGATTTGCAACAAATCCACCTTCTGTCATTTTCATATTAAATAAATGCTTCATGAGAAATACCTTGTTTGAAGCGGAGGACTTTTCATACAATTTTGCTATGGTTTGCATCAACACTTCTGTTGTCTTCACTTTTGTAATATTAAATGCCACCGATTGTGCCAGGCATAATTGAATGCTTCCAAGTGCCTTTTTTTCAAAAGATCTCGGTCATCATTTGACATGGATCCCGGATTCTTAGTTTTTCCTTCCAACGGCTTCCATAAATCCTTCTAATAAAGACAGTCTTCCATTTGCATCTTCTATAATTGAAAGTTTTGCCCATTAAACTTGTCAACCCTCAACTTACCCTCATCTACCATTGCTCCCACTCATTTGTGAGACTTTTTTGTAGAAGATAACTAAAAAACAACCTCACTCTGTAACACCCCACTCGAGAACCCAAAAGAAATAAACTTAATATGTTACAAAGTTTACTTAACTATTTTTTGTAAAGTTTAAATAACATCAAAGTATCAATAATGTGAAAGCAATATATACATATACATCAAGAACATGTAATCAATTACAAATATAGTTTCAATTCCTCAAGTTACAGATATAGTTTCAATTCCTCAAGGGTTCCTTCACATTGAGTCACATTTAAGAATATTTTATTAATAAGTTTAAATCTCAATTACAATGTCCTTAATCATGAAATGAATAAACACATAAATAGTCATATAAGAAAATGCATAAGTATAACTAATAATATGAAAGCACATCTAATAAATAACATCCACTGCACATGTCATAGAATATGTGAAAATAGATACAAGTACATCAATATACAATACAATATCTCATAGGATCTCAAAATGAATGATACATAGATACATCAAATGAATAGAATTTGTCAAGATAACAGGAAGAATGATAATGGTACCACTATATCAAAGAGAATCCAACATCTATCAATCTAAGAGGGACCCAAATGGTAAGAATACACTACCTCCTGACCACGCAATCACCTAATTAGACTCCCACTCCCACTGTGCAAGAAAGATAATGTATGATCCACACACAGATAATCAAATCATAAAATAATCTTAAGCAAGCAATCCTAATAGTCAAAACTACCTCAAAGGTAAAACAAACTACTCAAGAAGAAGAGCTAATCAAAATTGAAACGACACTCATCCAATGCCAACACTACATACCAAATCAACATACAATTACCAAGACTAAAAATATACAACCACCTCAAAATCAATGTCAAGTGTTACAAGCACAGTGACTAATAGATAACAACTGTCATCAATAAAAGTAAACCACCAATGACTAACTCCAACAATAAAAACACCATTAATGTATAATTGATCATTCATTAATAGAAGTCAATTGTCAACAATAAATGACATCCAATCAATGAGTAACAACTCACAATAAATACACCATCAAAAGCAATATCCAACAAGTACACCACTAGAGGCAAATTAAAAAAATCATAAAGGAGACTCAGGCTACGTACTATGGAGTGTCATCATATAAGCCAACTCTAGAGTTACTTTGATAGTCTCTTAGGACTCTGGCCCCCTACTGACTCTATGCGAAACTAGAATACGCTCTCATAATGATGAGGAAACTAGTCATACCTCTCAAGGTATCATCTCCATCTAATCCTTAGTCTATACAAGCACTCAAGGCATAAATGAGGAAACATTTCTAACTTATCTTTTAAATGTATCTCAAGGAAAAAGGGCTAGGCAAGATATTTCAATTATTATGTTATCACTTATTACGCAACTTACAATGAGTTATCCTGACAGCCACTTTGGGCCCCAACCCCCATTGCAAGCCACTCTCATAGACATGCACCTAGACTACTTTCTCAAAAATTGCAAACCACAATAGTGTCTCATACCACAAAAAGTAATATTAATCAAATTTGGTTCCTTAACAACAATCCAAAAAATAACATTGGTTCTCAAAACTCAAGTTCTCAAAATTGCTCAATAGCATAAAACTCATAAAACGTAAATCTCAATTGAAATTATAAAGTTCATCATTACATCTAGTCAAATAATCATAAAATAAATCTCAAAAACTACCTCTAGTTCACATCCTAACTTGGCCAACTAGACAACCCACAAAGAAAAAATCATCATGAAAATAAACATCACAAAACTATAAATAGAATATTAGAAAACACATAGTTTTGAGCCACATAATTTAAATCCACTAATTTCTCTTGTTTAGTTTGGGTCATAAAGATGTGTTTAGAAATAAAGTAAGAATATGCATGTTAATATAAATTGCTATTCTAATATACTTATTTATAATAATAAGTATTTAAATATTCAATCTTATTGTACATATAAAATATCATACAATATTATCATGTTATTAATTTAAATAATCTTAAATCATAAATGATTTAATTAATAACATAAATGTATATTATTATATTTAATATTTAATATCAATTTCATTTTTAAAATGTTAATTTTACTTCTATTTAAGTCTAATATTAACATTTACTTTTCCTTTAATTCATAATGCAACTAGAAATAAAATTATAAATTTAATTTAGTTATTTATAATTTCTCTCATAAAGTCAAATGGTTATTAACTAAATGATCACAAAGTGAACTCTACCACAACTTCTCTTAAAATATCATAAAATTATAAATATTTATTTATTAACTTCCTTCTTGCATTAATAAATATTAAATTATTTATATGCAACTAAGAATTTAATTAGACTTAAAGAATCACTAATATTACTAACATTTACTTTATCTAAATGAATAATATTTATTTAAATTTTTAGAAATTAATAAATAATTTTAAAATTTAATTTATAATTAACTAATTTATTTATAATTAATTAATTTTTTAATATATAAATTTAAAAATTATATTATATTAAATATAATTAGTATTTTCGCATATCTTTGATCTCTCAAATTATGCAACCATACTATATTTAGTTTTCTATTTTTAACATATTTGTTTTTACATGCATAGAACCTTATTATACTTAGTTTCTATTTTTAGCATATTTGTTTTCATATGCATGTAACCATACTATACTTAGCTTCTATTTTTAGTATATTTATTTCAAATGCATGTAACCATACTATACTTAGCTTTTTATTTTTAGCATATTTATTTTCACATGCATGTAACCATATTATACTTAGCTTTCTCTTTTAATCATATTTATTTTCACATGAATGTTTTCACATGCATGCATAAATTTAGTTACATCATGTTTTTCTCTTAATTAAATTTTTTTTCCGTTTTCCAATAAATTTTTTAATTAAATTATTTTAGATATAAGAGTAGTATTTGTCTATATTTAGAATATTTATGATAATCTCATAGTTCTAAAGACAAATTTAAAGTTGAAACTCTAACTGTTCAATTTATTATTTTTCTTCCAATTTTCAATAATCAAATTTTCATATATTAGAAAGGGGTTTATAAGAATACAGTCACAATAATTTTCTATAGTTTTTCTATAATTTTTTTCAATCAAGTTTTCTTCATTAATAAGTTTTTTTTTTTTTCAACAATCAATACAGTAAATTAATTGCAATATGCAAACACCTAGGCAGACACAAAGTAGTTAGATCTTTCAATAAAATTCTACAATGGATTTTTCAAATCCTACCTCAAAACCACAGCTAAATTCTGAGACAATATGTGAATGCATGCAAATCCAAACCCTCTGAAACTTTCAACAATTCTTTTGATCTAATTCTAAATTTTGCTCTCGAAAACCTGTATATCTAGAAATGAGTTTTAATTTTCTTAATAAAAAGTGTTTCCCCCCAAATCAAGGCTTTGATCATGCAATCATGCTAAAACTCTTTGTCTTTAATTACTATATTTTAATTTTCATGCACACACTTTATGCAATTTATTTAAAATAAAATTTACTAAATTAAAGTTTTATCTCCTTTATTAAATCATGCAACATTTTTAATATAATATTTATTAATTTAACTAATAATATTATTTAGAGTTTATTAAAAATAAAACTCTTAAATAAACTATTATTAAATTAAATAAATATAAATATGCCTAAATGATAACTTTAATCAAATCTTTTAAATTTGATTCTTTCATGCACATTTAAACTTTTTAATTAAAATATTCTTTTATACTTTCTTTTTCTACACTTATTACTTAGTGAAACACTAATTAAAGCATAGCTTATTATTAAATTAATAATAATAATCAAAGCTTATTAGGGTATGTGCAAGATCATGGTGTGCCAAAAAGTGGCAATGTGAAAAAAATAGAGTTTGAACACGTCTAAAAGCACTTCAAAATCCGCTTTGACTTTTTTTCACCTATCCAGGTACCAAACCTAGAAAGTAAGGCCCAAGTCTTATCGAATATCTGATATGAGATCGAATATCAGATCTCATATCGGATATCGGCCGATATCCGATATCGGCGAAAAAGGGACAAAAATTAGAGGGAAAAACAAATTTGTAAGTGATATAACTAATTTGAGTTATGAAATATGTAAAGATATAATATATAATCTATAAATATATAATATAATAACATAACTATTATATATAAAATAATATATAATCTATATATTATATAATAATATAATATAATATTATATATATATAACGTAATGTAAAGATATAATATATAATCTATTAATATATAATAATATATTATGTTATTATTATTATTATTATCTATAAATATAATATATATTATTATAATATATTATTATTATATTTACTATATTTTTATTAAATATACTAACGTAATATATTATATATATGTTATTAATACATATTATTATTATTATCATATATAAATTATAATCTATAATATATTATTATTATTATTATCATATGTAAATTATAATATATAATATATTATGTTATTATTATTATAATCTATAAATTATATATATATATATATATATATATATATATATATGATTGTTATACTATATTATTATTATTTTTACTATATTATTTCTAGTGGAGTCATTTATATGGGTCAAAAGGGCTCACAGGATGACCTATGACCCCTTTTGACACATTCCATGATGACATATGTCCCTAAGGGATCTTAGGACCCCTAGGGACATATTAGAATAGTTTATATGGGTCGAAGGGGGTCACAAGATGACCTATGAACCCTTTTGACATATTACAAGACGACATTTGTCCCTAAGGGTCCTAGGACCCTTAGGGACATATTAGAATCATTCATATGGGTCGAAGGGGGTCATAGGGTGACCAATAACCACCTTCAACACATTCCACGATGACATATGTCCTTAGGGGTCCTAAGACCCCTAGGGACATATTAGAATCATTCATATGGGTCGAAGGGAATCATAGGGTGACATATGACCCCCTTCGACACATTCCACGATGACATATGTCCCTAAGGGTCCTAAGACCCCTAGGGACATATTAGAATCTTTCATATGGTTTGAAGGGGGTCATAGGGTGAATTATGACTCCCTTCGACACATTACATGATGACATATGTCCCTAGGGGTCCTAGGACACCTAGGGACATATTAGAATGCTTCATATGGGTCAAAGGGGGTCATAGGTTGACCTATGACCCTCTTTGACCCATTAAATGATGACATATGTCTATAGGGGTCCTAGGACCCCTAGGGACATATTAGAATCATTCTTATGGGTCAAAGGGGCTCATAGGGTGACCTATGACCCCCTTCGACCCATTAGATGACGACATATGTCCCTAGGGGTCCTAGGACCCCTAAGAACATATTAGAATCGTTCTTATGGGTCAAAAGGGGTCATACGTTGATATATGACCCTCTTCGACACATTACAAGACGACATATGTCCCTAGGGGTCCTAGGCCACCTAGGGACATATTAGAATGCTTCATTTGGGTCAAACGGTGTCATAGGTTAACCTATGACCCCCTTCGACCCATTAAATGATGACATATATAGCTAGGGGTCCTAGGACCCCTAGGGACATATTACAATCATTCTTATGGGTCACAAGGGGTCATAGGTTGACCTCTAACCCCCTCTGACCCATTACATGATGACATATGTCCCTAGGGGTCCTAGGACCCCTAGGGACACATTAGAATGTTTCATATGAGTCAAAGGGGGTTATAGGTTGACCTATGACCCCCTTCGACCCATTAAATGACAACATATATCCCTAGGGGTCCTAGGACCCCTAGGGACATATTAGAATCTTCAACCCATTACATGACGACATATGTCCCCATGGGTCTTAGGATCCCTAGGGACATATTAGAATCATTCATATGGGTTAAAGGGGGTCATAGATTGACCTATGACCCTGTTCGACCCATTACATGATGACATATGTCCCCAGGGGTCCTAGGATCCCTCGAGACATATTAGAATCGTTCATATGGGTTAAAGGAGGTCATAGGTTTACCAATGACCCCCTTTGACCCATTAAATGACAACATATGTCCCTACCGATCCTAGGACCCCTAGGGACATATTAGAACTGTTCTTATGGATCAACGGGGGTCATAGGTTGACCTATGACCCCTTTCAACCCATTAAATGATGACATTTGTCCCTAGGGGTGCTAGGACTCCTAAGGACATAGTACAATCATTCTTATGGGTCAAAGGGGGTCATAGGTTGACTTATAACCCCCTTTGACCCATTACATGACATATTAGAATCCTTCTAATCGGTCAAAGGGAGTCATAGGGTGACCTATGACCCCCTTCGACCCATTACCTGATGACATATGTCCATAGGGGTCCTAGGACCCCTAGGGACATATTAGAATACTTCATATGGGTCAAAGCGGGTCATAGGTTGACATATGACCCTCTTCAACCTATCAAATGATGACATATCTCCCTAGGGGTCCTAGGACCCCTAGGGACATATTAGATTCATTTTTATGGCTCAAAGGAGGTCACAGGTTAACCTCTAACCCCCTTCGACATATTGCATGATGACGTATGTCCCTAGGGGTCCTAAGACCCCTAGGAACATATTAGATTCGTTCATATGGGTCAAAGGGGGTCATAGGTTGACCTATGACCCCCTTCGAACCATTAAATGATGACATATGTCCCTAGGGGTCCTAGGAGCCCTAGGGACATATTAGAATCATTCTTATGAGTCAAAGGAGGTCATAGGTTGACCTATGACCCCCTTTGACCAATTACATGATGACATATTTTTAGGACCCCTAGGAACGTCTTAGAATTGTTCACGACCCATTACATGATGACATAGTCCCTAGGGGTCCTAGGACCCCTAGGGACATATTAGAATCTTTCATATGGGTCTAAGGGGGTCATAGGTTGACCTATGACCCCCTTCGACCCATTATATGACGACATATGTCCCTAGGGGTCCTAGGACCCGTAGGGACATATTAGAATCGTTCATATGGATCAAAGGGGGTCATAGGTTGACCTATGACCCCCTTCGACCCATTAAATGATGACATATGTTCTTAGGGGTCTTAAGACCCTTAGGGACATATTAGAATCGTTCATATGGGTCAAAGGGAATCATAGGTTGACCTATGACCACCTTCGACACATTACATGATGACATATGTCCCTAGGGGTCCTAAGACCCTTAGGGACATATTAGAATGCTTCATATGGGTCAAATGGGGTCATATGATGACCTATGACCCCCTTTTACCCATTAAATGACAAGATATATTAGAATTGTTCTTATGGGTCAAAGGGGGTCATAGGTCTCGAACCATTACATGACGACATATGTCCTTAGGGATCCTAGGACCCCTACAAACATATTAGAATGCTTCATATGGGTCAAAGGGAGTCATAGGTCCCTAGGGGTCTAGGGGTCTAGGACCTCATTCAACCCAATAAATGATGACATATGTCCCTAGGGGTCTAGGACCCATAGGGACATATTAGAATCGTTCTTATGGGTCAAAGGGGGTCATAGGTTGACCTATGACCCCCTTCGACCCATTAAATGATGACATATGTCTCTAGGGGTCCTAGGACCCATAGGGACATATTAGAATCGTTCTTATGGGTCAAAGAGGGTCATAGGTTGACCTATGACCCCCTTCGACCAATTACATGATGACATATGTCCCTAGGGGTCCTAGGACCCCCAAAGAGATATTAGAATCGTTCTTATGGGTCAAAGGGGGTCATAGGGTGACCTATGACCCCCATCAACCCATTAAATGATGACATATGTCCCTAGGGGTCCTAAGACACCTAGGGACATATTAGAATGCTTCATATGGGTCAAAGGGTGTCATAGGTTGACCTATGACCCCCTTCGACCCATTAAATGACGACATATATCTCTAGGGATCCTAGGACCCCTAAGGACATATTAGAATCATTCTTATGGGTCAAAGGGGGTCATAGGTTGACCTATGACCACCTTCGACACAATACATAATGACATATGTCCCTAGGAGTCCTAAGACCCTTAGGGACATATTAGAATGCTTCATATAGGTCAAACGAGGTCATATGATGACCTATGACCCCTTTTTACCCATTAAATGACAAGATATGTCCCTAGGGGTCCTAGGACCCCTAGGGACATATTAGAATTGTTCTTATGGGTCAAAGGGGGTCATAGGGTGACCTATGACCTCTTTCGAACCATTACATGACGACATATGTCCTTAGGGATCTTAGGACCCCTACGAACATATTAGAATGCTTCATATGGGTCAAAGGGGGTCATAGGTTGACCTATGACCCTCTTTGACCCATTAAATGATGACATATGTACCTAGCGGTCCTAGGACCCCTAGAGACATATTAGAATCATTCTTATGGGTCAAAGGGGGTCATACGTTATCCTATGACCCCCTTTGACCCTTTAAATGGCGACATATGTCCCTAGCGGTCCTAGGACCCCTAGAGACATATTAGAATCATTCTTATGGGTTCAAGGGCGTCATAGGTTGAACTATGACCCCTATGACCCCCTTCGACAGATTACATGATGACATATGTCCCTAAGTGTCCTAGGACCCCTAGGGACATATTAAATTTGTTCATATGGGTCAAATGGGGTCATATTTGACCTATGACCCCCTTCAACCCATTACATGATGACATATGTCCTTAGGGGTCCTACTATCCCTAAGGACATATTAGAATCGTTCATATGGGTCAAAGTGGCTCATAGGTTGATTTATGACCCTCTTCGACCCATAAAAACGATTCTAATATCTACCTAGGGGTCCTAGGACCCCTAAGAACATATGTCATCATTTAATAGGTCGAAGGGGATCATAGGTACCCCTATGGGCCCCTTTGACCCATAAGAATGAGTCTAATATGTCCCTAGGGTTCCTAGGACCCCTTAGGGACATATGTCATCATGCAATGGATCGAAGGGGGTCATAGGTCAACCTATGACCCCCTTAGACCCATAATAACGATTCTTATATGTCCCTAGGGGTCCTAGGAACCCTAGGGACATATGTCGTTATGTAATTGGTCCAAGGGGGCGATAGGTCACCCTATGACCCCCTTTGACCCATATGAACGATTCTTATACGTCCCTAGGGGTCCTAGGACCCCTTGCTATATATATCATCATTTAAGGGGTCGAAGGAGGTCATAGGTCAACCTATGACACCCTTTGACCCATATGAAGCATTCTAATATGTCCCTAGGTGTCCTAGGACTCCTAGGGACATATGTCGTCATGTAATGTGTCGAAGAGGGTCATAAGTCAACCTATGACCTCTTTTGATCGATAAGGACATATGTCATCATCTAATGGGTCGAAGGGGGTCATAGGTCACCCTATGAGCCCCTTTGACCCATAAGAACGATTCTAATATGTCCCTAGGGGTCCTAGGACCCCTAGGGACATATGTGGTCATGTAATTGGTCGAAGGGGGTCATAGGTCAACCTATGACCCCCTTTGACCCATAAGAACGATTCTAATATGTCCTTGGGAGTCCTAGGACCCCTAGGAACATATGTTATCATTTAATGGGTCGAAGGGGATCATAGGTCAACCTATGACCGCCTTTGACCCATAAGAATGATTGCAATATGTCCCTAAGTGTCCTGGGACTCCTATGTACATATGTCATCATTTAATGGATTGAAGGGCGTCATAGGTAAACCTATGACACCCTTTGATCCATATTATGCATTCTTACATGTTCTTAGGGGTCCTAGGACCCCTAGGGACATATGTCATCATGTAATGTGTCGAAGTGGGTCAATTGTCAACCTATGACCCCCTTTGACCCATAAGAACAATTCTAATATGTCCCTAGGGTTTCGAGGACCCCTAGGGACATATGTCATCATGTAATGTGTCGAAGCGGGTCATAGATCAACCTATGACCCCCTTCAACCCATAAGAATGATTCTAATATGTCCCTAGGGGTCCTAGGACCTCTGGGGACATATGTCATTATGTAATGGGTCGAAGGGGATCATAAGTCAACCTATGAGCCCCTTCAACCCATATGAATGATTCTAATATGTCCCTAGGGGTGCTAGGACCCTTAGGGACATATGTCATCATGTAATGGGTCAAAGGGGGTCATAGGTCAACCTATGACACCCTTTGACCTATATGGATGATTCTAATATGTCCCTAGGGATCCTAGGACCCCTAGGGACATATGTCATCATTTAATGGGTCGAAGGGGGTCATAGGTCAACCTATGACCCCCTTTGACCCATAAGAACGATTCCAATATGTCCCTATGGGTCCTAGGACCCCTAGGGACATATGTCATCATTTAATGGGTCGAAGGGGGTCATAGGTCAACCTATGACCCCCTTTGACCCATAAGAACGATTCTAATATGTCCCTATGGGTCCTAGACCCCTAGGGACATATGTCATCATTTATTGGGTTGAATGAGGTCATAGGTCAACCTATGACCCCTTTGACCCATAAGAACGATTCTAATATGTCCTTAGGGGTCCTAGGACCCCTAGGGACATATGTCGTAATGTAATGCGTCGAAAGGGTTCATAGGTCAACCTATGACCTCCTTCGACCCATAAGAACGATTCTAATATGTCACTAGGGTTCCTAGGACCCCTATGGACATATGTTGTTATGTAATGGGTCGAAGGGGGTCATAGGTCAACCTATGACCCCCTTTGACTCATATATATTAATAATATACATATATATTAATAACATGCATATTAATATAATAATATATATTAATAACACACACACACACATATATATATCTATATATCTATATATATATGGTTATTATATTTAATAAAAATATTACGTTATTATATATATATTAATAACATACTTATATATATATATATATATATATATATATATATATATATATATATATTACGTTATTATCTTTAGTAAAAATAATAATAATATAAATTAAATTTATAGATTATAATGAGAATAATATAATATATTATTATATATTAATATATTATATGTTATATCTTTACATTACGTTATTATATATATATAATATATTATAATACATATTTACATAGTAATATAATTTTATTTTTTTATAAATTATAAGTTATAAAATATTATGTTATAATATATATTACGTTATTATATATATTAATAACACACACACACACACACACACACACACATATATAACTTTATTATATTTAATAAAAATATTACGTTATTATATATATTAATAACATACTTATATATATATATATATATATATATATATATTACGTTATTATATATATTAATAACATATATATATATAAGATTATTATATTTAATAAAAATATTATGTTATAATATATATATATATATTACTTTATTATATTTAATAAAAATATTACGTTATTATATATATATATATTAATAACATACTTATATATATAATATATATATATTACGTTATTATATTTAGTAAAAATAATAATAATATAAATTATATTTATAGATTATAATGAGAATAACATAATATATTATTATATATTAATATATTATATGTTATATCTTTACATTATGTTATAATATATATATATATATATATATATATATATTATAATACATATTTACATAGTAATATAATAAAAATAATTTATAAATCATAAGCTATAAGTCTTAAATCCGGTTTTCCCTCCAAAATGGGTTGGGATTTCAAATTTCCCACCAAAATTCACCTAGCCATATCGGATATCCGATTTGAAATCCGATATTCGATTTGAAATCCGATATCCGATTTCAAATCTGATATCCGATTAGGCTTGGTATTTACCAAGCCTACCCGGTCAACCCAAAAGACGTGTTTGAAGAGGGTTTTAGTGATACTCAGACTTCGAGTAGTCGTCTGACAATGTTATTTTGATTGAAATTGAATGAAATGAAAAGGGTTTTTTAATATCACTCTGAAGATTCCATCAATATAATTTCTGTCAAATTCTGAAATCGATAACTATTTATTAGTTAATTATCAATGAAGATTATTGTAAAGTGTTGATTGACATACTAATTGAAAAACAACTATAATTTTCAAACGGTATAACATTTTTTAAATCTAAAAGTTGCTTCACATTCTATGCTTCGCCTAGTATAAGAAAAAATAAAATAAAATAAAATTTGGTAAAATTTTCTATTAATTAAGGTGGTCAGACACGGGACTTTTTCTTTTCCGAAAAAGTTTTGGTAAAAAATTCATATTTAATTATTTATTTAGAATAAAAATACTGAAAAATATGCGTCACATCCGGGCATGAGTCTACTTTTCATATCTATAATTATATTAAAAAAATATTATCATTTGATTTTGATTAAGGTGGTCAGACATACACCTACTTTTTATTTTTGCCCTGAAATTTTTGTAGTACTGCATTAAAATTCAACCTTTTGACCAATCAATTATTTTTTTCTCCTAATAAGGCCTAGTAGTTTAGAAACTACATTCAATTTCTTACAGATTATTTTCTTACAACTTTTTGATATAAAGTCCATAACCACTTTAAAATTATGTGTCAAGTTGACATAACCCTGATTTTCTGATTTTTCACTGCCACTTAAGGCCATAGTTTGGTACACCATGATCCTGCACGTACCCATTGTTTAAATGCAACTATAGTTTAATTATTATTAAATAAATAATTATAATAAAGCAATGTTAAATCTTTAATATTTTAATTATCCTTTTTTGCCAACTTCTTAAATTAAATCTTTTAAACTGAAGTACATATTTAATTAATTAATAATTAATTAAATATCATCATATTCTAATTTCTCTTTAACCAATTTCCTAAATTTAGACTTTTAAATTAAAGCATATATTTAATTATTATTTTTAATTAATTAAATATTATCATGTTTTAATATTTTCTTTTTAATTAAATAATATTTAATAATTCTCAATATTATATGATTAACCGAAATATTATAATTAAATCTTTTACCAAATAAATCACATAGCGAAATCTACATAAAAGCAACAAAACAGACCAAAACTCAAAATCAAACAACACAAACAAAGATAAACTCATGGGTTTTTAAAAGGGTGAAAAGTTAGTTACAAGTCCTCCTTGTAAGACAAGTATTTAGGCTATGGTCGGGATTGGACCTGAACATTACCTCTCCATTCTTACCATTGAGTTATTGTAATAGGGCACACTCATCCTAGCAATTCAGGGAAGTCAATGTTCGGTACCTGCAATCCTGCATAAAAGAAAAGCATGTACATATGTATATAAATATATCTAAACTAAACAAGCAATGGCAGGGAGTGATACATCGTGTAGATCTTGACTAGCAGGTGACTACAACTCCCTCCCTTAACCACATCAAACATGACAAACAAAAAGATAAAATAGACACATGCGTCATACACATGCAAATATGGGGTAAGTACCATAATAATTATAAGTCAAACATCAAATGCTCAGATAAAATAATACATCATTACGAATATGAAGTAATCATCATTAAAGCATCATCTAACATTGTTATGAAAGGAATCACATATATTAACTACAAATCATTAAAGCATAATTAATGTACTAGTAACCATAATCATTAAATAACACATAAAATATAGTCAACTACGTAATAATCATTGATATATCTCTAGTCCAAGTTATGAAATAATATCCTTGAAACTAACACATCCATGAAATAGGCATAAAAGAGTTTAGTAATTATAATGAAAAAATAAACTATAGGTGGGCACTACACACTTTGATACCACTGGTTAGGATTAAACTATGGAAAGAAATAACAATTACATAGAAATATAAACAATATCAAAAAATAATAGATCACACAAAAAAGAACGCAAGATACTAAGATTTAACGTGGTTCACCCAAACCTTGGGCTACGTCTACCAAACAACAAGTTTGATATTATTATGATCTAATAATTACAACTTGATTACAATCTGTAATCCTTTATAACTCAATACTATCACAAGAACCAATTTTTGCATTACAACACTGAAACAATCCCTAACCCTAAGCCTTTTTATATAAGTATTTTTATCGTTTTAGGGTTATAATTAATAATTACACGTCAACCCAAAATCCTGATAAAATAGGGCCCAAAAAAATAGGGGGCTCCGCCCCCAAACCCTCGCTCAGTGCCTAGCCCAACCCCAAACCCTACTGAGGAATTATGGAGTATGTATAGTACTTCCCTAATTAGTCACCACAATCTAACACAATGATCATAACTTTCGAAAGTACCACAAAAGATTGGGCCTCGCAAGTCACCCGACAAATGTACATGCATGTACTTGTGTGTGGCACATCGCCATCATGAAGATCATAGCACAATGATTGGATGAGAACACAACTAAAAATATCACTCAACTGAAAAAAACTCGGGAGGATGGATTCTACATAATCCCAAAGCCAATAAAATTATACATCGTGAAGTCACTCAACCGGCCTCAATTCAACTGTATGGATTCTACATGAATCTCAATGATGCAACAAGACCAAACATTATGAACTCACTCAACTAGCCTCAATATGGAAGTATGGATTCTACATGAATCCTAGTGTCTACGAAACAAGAACAAATGTTTAAAAGAAACCATAACATCAGGTATAAAGTCACTTAACCGAACACAACGTCAGGAGTACAAATGTGGCACGCATCTCAATGCAAACATAAAAGAAAAATAATAGTTTGACTAACATCTTATAGATAATCCAAGCCATGACCAATATCATGCTAAGAAAACTTGAGAAAATTGGGCAGTACGCACGTAAATCGAGGTAAAAACCTCAAAACTCAAAAACTTCAAAATTAGAACCCATTTGGTCTTAGGATACAAAAGCCACAAATATCAAATAAAATATGGGTTTGGAGTCTATATGCAAAAACAACTAGCATAACGGTGCAAAACCCCAAACCCTCAACTTGAAAAAATAGGGAAATGCTCATACTCGCCCAACCGGGTAGAGCTAGCATACAAAAATGGACGGGAACACTAATTCTTAGCCTTCTAACAAACAACTATCAAAAATAAAAGCTGAAATGGAGTAGAAACAATAAAATCGAAGAGCCCTACCTCACAGCCAAAAGGGGCAAAACGAGACTCTGAATCATAAAATAAAAACCCTGTAGAAGTAGCCAAAAATCATGGCAATCAAAGGTCTCATCGAGCTGGATCTAATGAGCCTAATCTCGCGACGATCTCATGCCCATAGCTCCCACAACGAACAAAACAGTAAACCCTCATGAAGAGGATTTTGGGTTTTACTTTCTAACTTTATAATTTAAAAGTGAGAAATGAGGAATTAAATTCCTTTTTGGATATTTATTCACTTTTCGAGTGAATAATCAATTAGGTCAAATAACTAACCACCCTAGTTAAACCCCAAATCAACCCAAACAAAAATAGACTATTCCTAGAAATAGGAATTCATCTATGGCAAAGCTGCTAGACATTAAAAATCAATTAAATAAATTTTGAGAACCCAAAAACACAAAAAATTTCTTAACAACTTTCGCGACAATGCGAACCTCTAAATGCACCGACACACTCACTGGTCTAATCACATAATGCAAATGAGTTCAGATTTAATAATCACCAAAAAGATTAATTTAACAATTAAAATAAGGATACGTCGACCATACAGGGACGACATTGGTAAAATATGAATGGTTGAATCACTAACTCCATGTGCCACTGCTAGGGATATAAATCCTACACACTAAACAACATGATCAAGTGCAATTGTATATAATAACATAGATGAAGCAATAAATGCATTAAATCACCTAATTTAACCATTTATTTAATTATACTGAAATAATATATTTACATCACTCACATTTGCATATAGCATAATGAAGCAAGAATGAAGTAAATAACCATAGCATTAAATCCATAACATAACATACTTAGGGATATGTCCAAATATCAAATAACCAGATATCATCATAAAACACACTGTCATTTCAAAATGGCATCATCATGCAATATAATCAACTGAACAACATAGTAGTCTAACATTTATGATACTAAAATCATAGTATAACATCTGACTCTCATGTCATCTCAAATGTAAAACATAACATGAGTAACAAGTTTCTCTCTAATCAAAATATAACAAGACAAATATCCGCAACACAACACCAATGAATCCAACATGGGCAATCCATTTCTAATTATTTAAGAATTTAATAATAGTTGTTTAAACAACATTAAAAAGGTACTTAAAACACATAAGCCAACATAGTCATAAACATGACTAACCACTGCTACAGAAACCTAGTCTAGTGTAGCACGGTAATAGTACACAGTGCAGTCTCTACACACATCTCAGGGTAATCATAGAATAACATCATGATACCACATCGATCTTGGTAACCACTTGCACAAACCTCAATGAACCATAAATCACATCATAATCTCAAAAATTAGCCAAAGCATAATCAAAGCAATAGATACAGAACATAAATCCAATCACCTCAATGGTGTAGACTACTCATGGTCACAATCATGATCCCTTATCAAGGAGAGATCAACAAGGTTGCATCCATCGGGATGATTCATAGAAGTCAAATAGGAGGGGCACTACAAGTTTGATCATTATAGTTGTCGTGGTATGGGACACAACTATGGTTTATGTGCTTAGGGGAGGTTTTCTAGGTACATTTCTTTGGGAGTAGCTTGCAATAGGGGTTCGGGACCCAAAGTGGTTAGTACTAGGGTAACCTATTGTAAGTTGTGTAACAAGTGATAACATAGTGAAAAAAAATTGCCTAACTCTTTCCTTCAGATACACTAAAAAAGATAAGTTAGAGATATTGTGTCACCCATGCCTTGAGTGCATGTATATGCTAAGGATGGGAATGAGATGATACCTAGTGAGAGGTATGACTAGTTTTCCTTGTCTTGATGAGAGGGTATTCTAGTTTTGCATGGGTCACAATGAGGGTCTAGGGTCCATAGTGACCAATCCAGGGTAACTCAACACTTGAGAGTACGGGGTCCAATGAGAGACTAGTTAAGATAACTCAAGTAGTTTGACCATGTGATGACACTCCCTAGTATCTAGCCTAAGTCTCCTCTGTAGGTTTTGCATTTTCCTCTAGTGGTGTATTTCTTTTGTGTTTTCATTGTTGATGAATTACTTTTATGCATCGTAGTTGGTGATTCTATTAGTTATTATTCTTTTGACTTGGAGTGGATATATTTCATTATCTCTTGATTTTTCTTGATACTTGATTTATACTTGGTATTTGTATGTTGACTTTGGTATGTGGTTTTGGTATTGGATTGAGTGTCCTTTTGAATTTGATTATCTTTCCTTATCAGTAGCTTTGGACCCTTGGTGTAGAATTTGCCATTGGATTCCTTGCTTAGGATTGTTTTATGGTTTGAATATTCGTATGTGGATCATTCATTATCTTCCCTACACGGTGGAAGTGGGAGCATGACTAGGTGACCATTAAGTCGAGAGGTAGTGACTTCTTACCATTTGGGTCCCCCTCAGTTTGATATATGTTGGATTTTTGCTGATGCAATTGTACTCATTAGATGTATTTCCTTGAATCAATTGTCCTTATGCATTTTCTTATGAGATTGTGTATATGTTATTTCTTTATTATCAAGAATATTGTACTTGGGCTATAAACTAATTAATATAAACTTCTTAAACACAACTCAATGTGAAGGAATCCTTGACTAATGAAAATTGTATTTGTAATTGCTTATGGTTACTTGATGTGTATGTGTACCTTGCTTCTGCATTATTACTAGATATTGTTTAAATTTTAAAAAATTAGTTTAGTAAATATTGTAACATGTTAGGTTTATTTCTCTTGGGTTCTCGAGTGGAGCATTACACCTCCACTATGTTATACTAATTGTAATGCCCCTACTAGGAAACCCATAAGGTTAAGGTAAGAAGTGCTAATATCCTTACTAATTTTCTTTTTCAAACTTTACTTACTTAAATGTGCATATCACATTTTTAATTTAGGTCAAAATTAGAGATCTCTTCATATTACCTAGTATTTTTACTAATGATAATTTACAATTTATCTATACATGGAATAAATGAAATCCATTGATTTAAGAATAAGTTACACATGCTATATGAATACAAGTTACATGATTCACTTTTACCCATTCCTCTTATTCTATTATTACTATAATCTAATATTATTCATAAACATGAGTATTTATTACATCATAAATATTTTCTATTTGAAAAGGGGAACCTAATTTTCGAAACCAATGGCTGGTACTGGATAAGAAGGATGGATGATCAACCAAAACATCATAGTTGTCCACATTCTACCACATTTTGTACTAGTCCTATTGGGTCTTGTATCAATTTTTGCACCTAGCCTTTTACAGAGCGATTTAGTCATAATTCGTTTTTGAAGTAGCCCTTTCACAAGGGTGGCTCAAATTGTCTTCACCCATCTACTACTAACATGAGCTTTTACTCTACTTCCATTTTTACACCAACACTTTATGGGCCTTTAATGTAGAGCATTTTTTGAATGCGTCATCCTTAAAAACACTAGAAATTTATATGGAATCAACATAATAATGACTATTTGCCATTTATTCTAGTAATCATAAACACTTCTAGTTCATGCGAACATGACTATTCCAATTTAACATGATCTTTAACAAAGTTGAAAATACCATCAAAATTTTATAAGGAGATTTCCTCACCACAACTCATTGCAAATTCTCTAGCATTTAATTTTAACAAAAAAATTATGAGACTCTACTATGTAATATCCCCATAGGAATGTAGTTTCAAATATAAACAATTATTAAAAAATACACACTTTATGAATGTCACTGCTATATGAATAACTATTCAAAAAATTAACAAGGGATGGAGGAAAAACTAGGATGAAACGACAAAGTCAAACAAAGTATTTGATGTTTTTCTCATTAAAGGGGGCCTATTAAATACAATTATAGATCTACATAGAAGTGTTATCATAATCATAGATACATGAGTCATTATTTTCCTTATATAGCATATGATTTTCTATAGTCAAGTGGCTTGCACAAATTTGTTTCTTATAAGGATAGAGTAAATCATGAAATTTTTTTTTTTATATAAGGTAATTTGTATTTCTCAATGCTTACTCCATTTTAAACTGGCATTTTCATTCAACAAAAATAAAAGTATATAAAGCCACATGCCAGTGTTCAACCAATTGACCACCAAAAATTTGTAGAGTTCTAAGGACATCCAAACAATCCCTCCAACTTCTCTATGTTGAAGCAACATAATTTTTAATTCATTTCCTCTATTTCCTAGCAATAACCAATTGTGTTTCTCAACCTTCATCTACATAAAAGGGGCTCTTTGTTTCTACAACATAACAAGATTTATCACCATCCAATCTTTATCAAGTTCATATTAATAATTGAGTTGAATTAAAGGATAGGTATATATGTTTATACATAATAATCTTCTTTCGCATTTACACACCTTATGTTTTATCTAGTTTATAACATTGCATAAAATTACTAGGCAATAGATATTAGAAAATTTGGTGGCTACTATAAGATATAATTAATTTAAGTATTAATTAACGATATAACTTATATGACTATTATTCATGATTATCTCACATATATAATCTAATCTATACTCCCTGTGTGCTAAATATTGCGTTACATACCTCTAACAACTTACTAATTAAAAAAAATATGCACTCACATTAATGATTGTTTAGGCTATGCACTAATGTCCAAAATATTTATATTTCTAACACTAATCCACAAACTAACTCCTAACACTCGATTTATTACAATGTCACTCATATGCATAACATCATTCACATTGGTATAAAGTATTACACATTCACATTGGTATATAATAGGGAATAGAAGCCCCCTCACAATATAGAGAACACAAAAGTGGGGATTTTGTTATCATAACCCATTAACATAATGACATGAAAAAGGAAGATTTCTTCACAACACTTGATTCTTCAACAATGTTAAGGGGAAACCCTAACTTCTTCATAGGGTCCATTCTCACAACCTACAACCACAACACAAAAGTAGGAACCATGGAGGATCACCTCCCATCCTAGGCCTCCAAAGAGGCCACCCACCAAACTGGGGAAACAAGATCCAAATGGGATACACCCAAGAAATTTCTAATGCATGCAACATCACAACACAACACATCACAATCCCTCTCATGGCTTTGCACAATGATTCACCATTAGAATCATGAAAATAGTGGGTGAAGGTGGGCTCTTCAAAGAAGAGATTGTCATGTCAATACAAATCACATACGTTAAATTTCACCATGCCTCTACAAGGCTTGCACCATACATGCTTCTCTTCACAATTTATACTTATCACCCCTAGATCATAATATTAAGAAAATGGCTTCAATGGAGCCCATACTCCATGAACCCCCCCACCCCCCACCTTCTCTCCAAGAGAAGAGGCTCTCAACTACATTGTTGAGCCCAACTATCCCCTTCACCCAAGACTTCTCTTCCCTCCAAGGTGAGTGAAGCCTTCACACCCATTATCAATTCAACATTCCAAAAGGAAATAAGAATCAAAAGAAGGAAATCCAAGAAAACACATGTAACACAAATTAAAATCACACCATCACAACACAAAACATGAATTCACAATAACAATACATGCTTATAGCACCATTATGCAAATTCAAAAGATGGCCATGGTTTGAGCACCAACCTTGGTCCAAGATAAGGCAATGATAGTTGATGAAGAGATCCCTTCTCCTTAGCCTCCTTTCCAAAACCCTAATTGTCTCTAAACTTAGAGAGTGGGTGAACACTCCACTAGTTTTTCCAAGTCTCCCTAAAAAGGCTCTCTCACTATCTATTTTGGCAAAAACATCAAGCTACTTTCTCTTACAACTTTGTCCCTACTAAGTTTGCTATTTTTGACATAGTGGAGACATGGGGAAGAACTCATGGGACAACTCAATTTTCGAATTAGTGGAAGAATGCATTGGTTAAGGGGCCCCCTAGGCTAGCTAAGCATTAAAATGGTCAAATTTAGGCCCCTAACATGTTATGCTAACATATGGGTGGCTTATTTCTACAAAAGGGACACTTTGGGACTACATAATGACCCTTAAAAATCCCTATCAAGTTCGAATTCGAATTTTCCTTTGATGGTGACTCATCCTATCCCTTATCGAGTGGGTTTTTTTTAATCTTTAGAAAGGTAGTTAGTTTAAAGGTTAAATGCTACCATGACCAAAACCCTAGGTGACATGTCATTAACACGCAATAACTACAAGTTTCAAGTGACACATTAAAACACTTTACACATCACCATGACATATCCCTAATACATTTTTGAGATTAAATTTACCATACATGAAATATTACATTTACGAAATAAACACATCACAACAAGGCTTTTGAATCTTCCAAAGATTCACCTTGGCTAACCGTGTTCACATGAGTTTGGACCTTGTTTCCCCCATAAATTTCCATGGTTCCACTTCCTACACAACAAAATCGAGCATTAGTAGTCCAATAAAAAATCATATAAAATACATATTATAAGTGCATACAAATTCCAATGTTGTGTAAACCACATTAAAACATTCAATTAATTTTCCTTTCTTAATCATTTCATAAACAACATTCAAAACATTAAAATATCAAAATTTGCACATCACATTTAATCTTAAATCAACATGATCAAATTAACATTCTGAATCACATCATAATCCATTTTCTATCCTAACATGGTGTAATGTTGTATCCATACTTGTTAGATCATCCCATATGAAAATTTGGTTCTTAATACATATCATATGTGAAAATCAGTACTATGAATACCAAAATCAAATAGATAATATAAGCCACTATCCACCTAAATCTCAAATATATGTCAAAATATCCAAATCCTGAGTATCAAATTGCAAGTAAGATATCTATGCTATGACAGGTCAGAGTGAGGCCTCATATATTTTTACCAAAAAATGGGTCACTGTATGTATTTTATCATTGCCCTTTGAATTACTAGGTACAACTCCCTATGATTTGTAATGAATATATTTTTATGAAATTAGAAGTTTTGACATTATAAGCTCTTAACTTGAGAGTAGTAAAGGATAACCAATTTTTTTGTAGGCACAAACAATTCAAGTGAGATAAATTTGAATAACCTATCACACCCAATAGAATGACTATTGTAGATTATCTTGGTATTTTTTACTCTTACTTTTATTCTAAATGCAAACTAACCATCTAAATGCAGAAGAGGAGTGAAGAAGATTTGCACATGAGGATAAATAGAATTGCTTTCACTATTAGCCTTGAATGAAATTGAATCTAACCAATAACTAATAGATTCATACACATTCATCTTTCATTTCCCAATGAAATTATCTAACATGTTATGAAACCAACAAAAGAAGGAACAAAACCATATATGAAAAAAATTAAATGGAATCACTATATTGCAAACATCAGAGTGAAATGGAGTTCATCTGATTATTCACAAAATCACATATGATTGTCTTTCAACTCTTAATGCAAATCTAATCTATGCATGGGCAATAAAACATGACAAGAAAATAGGGTTAATGGAATTACATAACCAATTCACCATCAAGTTTGTTGACCCTAGTATTGTCAAATGAGATTACATTTATAGTTTTTTGTCATCCCTCAGTTCAGCAGAGCAACGGTCACAAAATAGAAAAGAAAATAGAATATGAAATTATCCAATGATATGAACACATGGCATCTTTTCCATCGATGATTATGAATCCATGTACTTATGAAAACACACAATGACTATTCAGCTTCATGCAATCTTAGGAATCTTGTAGAAAGTCATTGTTTTCTTCATATTCTTCTGTTTCATGCCAAGTCTGTATAATTCATAATACAACGGTCACTGTAGTTTTGAATTTCCTTTGTTGATCTCAAATCAATGGCCAAGATTAAATTATTATAACCTCCTTTGTTTCTTCCTTTACACTTTCCTTCGTGGGTCTCTTCATGTACACACATTGAATTGTCATTATGTCACCATGATTATTCTTCGTGTAACTCTTTATAGGGACATAATGATGATTGTTGATCTATTTTTGATCTAAAGTGGTGATAAAAGATCTTAACCCTTTGTTTACTTTGTGATGTGGGTCCACTTTCTAGCTATGCACATTGTGGCGAGTAGTTGACACTACTTCATTGCTTGAAGGATCTAACATTGATCTAGTTTGGCTTCATGGCTAGGTTCTAACTGTACCTCATGGAATATGATGGGCTGATCTAGACACATGTTTCTCTATTACTATGTCACCATGATTAATGATAGAGCAACTTTTTGTAATGATATAATGATGACTGTGGCTGTTCTTTTGTTTTGATGGCTATAATTTAAAGATCTTAACTCATTGTTTTCCTTTGTGATGTAGGCTATCTATTCCATGTGTCCAATTGTCATTATGTCACTTTAGTTATTCTTCATGCAAATTTTTATAATGATATAGAAACAACCATTGATCTCAAGTTTGATCCATGACGATGATTCTTCTGGTGATCTTACCCTCAATTGGGTCCCACAAACAGTCACTGTGATTATTCTTTGTGCAACTCTTCATAGCAACATAACAATAAGTGTGGATTTTTTAAGATCTAATGGCTGAGGAAATTTATCACTAAATACTTATAATTCCATCTTTAAAACATCATTCATTGATCTAGTCTTCATTTGATGATCTAGATTTAGTATCTGTGCCATTTGACTTGTCAACTTTGCAACATAGACGTGCATATTAAATATAAGCCATTGATTCCATTGTAACAAGAGTCATACCACCTTTGACTAGGTTCTTTCACCATTTCTAATGATTTATTTTCTTCTCTTGCATTCGATCTTCATCATCTGCAATGTCTTTCATCAAAAACTATTACACAACATGAATCCTTGTCTTCAACATGATTAGGAACAAGAAATATGAATAAGCAGGATATCCAAACCTTCTTCTCATCAAAAAAATGCATAAAAAACCCTCCAAAACCTAATCACCTAGCCATTGGACTAGTACATTGCTCATATGATTTTTCACATCAAGTTAGCTCAAAAAAATTATGAGAAGAAAGGCCATCCTATGGGTAATCTAGACTTAGACTCAAGACATTGACACTTGACTTGACTCAAAACCCTAGATCAAAAAGAGATGAACTGAAACTTGGGCAACAACTAGCTCTATCTAGGGATTTAAGCATGATAATGCTTGAAAAAACTCTAACAATCTCTGGTTCTGCACAAAAGGTGACAACTTGGAAACAAAAAGAACAGAATAAACTAAGAAATTAACAACAAACTACCTAGGAAAGAAAGCAACTAAACTAAAGCAAATTGCATGAAAGGAAAACCTACCTATCTAGCTACTATGCAGGGGTTCACTACTTTCAATTTTGCATTTGATACAACTTCAAATCTTACTCATTATAGGAACATGACAGGGTTTCTCCAATAGGATATGTCAATTTGAAGGAATTGTTTTGATTCACTTGAATGATCTGAAAAGGCTCTTTCCATAAAGATCGAAACTTAGAATGCACACCTCTTGGCTCATGTCTCTTATCCCATAGCAACACCAAATCACCCTCCATAAATTTCCTAGGCCTTGCTCTTCTATTAAACAACTTATTTATCCTTCCTTGATGTTCAATGATCTTATCAACCATCTCTTCCCTTTCTTCTTGCAAATTGGTAAGATACAAGATCCTCTTCTCTAATCCATCCTTGAAAACATCTTCTTCAATCACAATCTTGAGTTTACATGCAACAAGCTCCAAAGGAAATGACAAATTAGCTTCCACTCCATAGACCAATTTAAAAAATGAAATACCAATATCCATTTTAGGTGTGGTTCTATCAATCCATAAAGCATCATGAATCTTCTTATGCCAACTTTTCTGATTATCCAAGATCGATTTCTCTAAAATATTAATTAGATTCTTATTACTAGACTCAACTTGCCCATTTCCCTAAGGGAAATAATCAAAGGGATTCCCAACTTGAATTCCATTATCATAGCAAAATTCAATAATTTCTAAAGAAGAAAAATAAGATGCATTATCCATTATCAACTTCACAGGAACTCCAAACCTTACCAGAATATGTTCTTTGAGAAATTCACATACCACTTCTAATGAAGTTTTCTTCATTGGCTTTGCTTCAACACATTTACTAAAATAATTTGTGGTAGTCAATATATAGGAATGACCTTGAATAGAAGGAGGATTGATTAGGCCTATAAAATCTAAACCCCATTAATGAAAGAGAGCTTCATTTACCACTAGCCTAAGAGGTAACATAACAAGCTAAGGTTTACCAGTAAACATCTTGCATTTCTCATAAATAGCAATCCATTTATATGCATCTTTGAACATGCTAGGCAAATAATAACATTGCCTCAAAAATTTTAATGCAATGACAGTAGAAGAAAAGTGCCCTCCACATGCTTCATTATGAAAAGATGTTAACAATTTTACATGCTGCTCTTTATCCACACATCTCAAAAATGTTCCATCAATTGCTCTCTTATGCAAGACATCATCATGAATCACATACTTCAAGGCTTTTGTTTTTAGATCTCTTCTTTTCTTAGCAATCAATCCATCAGGGCATTCACCATATGTCAAAAAATAAGCAATGTTTGAGAACCAAGGATCTTGAAGACTTACCACAGAACTTTTGGAGTATCATCTCCTTTGCATTGTTTATCCTTTGCCAAGGCTTTAAAGAGTGCATTTCCTCTTACAAGTTTGGTTGGCTTTATTTCTATATCATATTCCTAGACTTTTTCTTTCCACACTCCTCTATTATTACAACCAACTTCTTGTTGTGTCAGAATACTTTTTACTGCAAGTTCTGGTACATATGTTACTGAACGAGAATGCAACACATAAAACCTAAAAATTTTAAGGGCTCTCACCACTGCATATGCATGTTTATCCACCTATGAGTATCTCAACTCTTGATTATAAAGATGTACTCATAAAAGCAATTGGAGCTTGTAGTCTCTCTTTATTTCCTTGCATTAACATAGCTGACATAGTATGTTCTAAGTCATAAAAGTAAATGATGAATTCTTTAGTGTAGTCAGGATAGAAAAACATAGGGGCTTTGGCAATGGCACCTTGATATCTTCAAAAGACTTTTTCCCAACATTACTCCATTTGAAAGTCGTATTGCCTTTCATCATATCAACTATACATTTAACTATTTCAGAGAAGTCAGGAACAAATCTCCTCAAGAAATTTACTAGGCTAATGAAAGACTTCACTCTAGTTTTACTCAATGGTAGACTTAATTGCTAGATAGCTTTACTCTATCTGGATCAATCTTCACTCCTCCTTGGGATAAAATATGACCAAGTAGCTTGTCTTTTGTCACACAAAACACTGACTTCTTTGGATTCAGTGAGACACCGTGATCTCTATCTTTGTAACACTTTTTCTAGATCTTTGATATGATCTTTTCTCTTCTTAGAAAATATTGTCAAATCATCAAGGTAAATTACAATTATTTTATCTTTCAAATCACCAAAGGCCAAATTCATGTCATGTTAAAAGGTTGTACTTGCATTACTTAGGCCAAAAGGCATTCTATTGTAGGCAAAAGTACCCCATGGTGTGGTAAATGTAGTTTTAAAATGATCTACTTCATTTACGTAAATTTGATTATATCCTAAAAATCCATCTAACATGGACATCATTTTTTATCCTTCAACAATTTGTAAAAGATGATCCATATTAGGGAGAGCACAATTATCTTTGAGTGAGGCTTGATTTACATTTCTAAAATATACACAAATCCTTATCTCTCCATTATTTTTCCTCACTGGCACAATATTAGCAACCCGAGTAGAATGATGAATAGGATATATAATCCTAGCCTGAAGCATTTTGTAAATCTCCTTGAAGATTTCTCCTTCAACTATGGGGTTATAATTTCTTTATTTCTACCTGAATGGTGTTGCTTCTAGTTTAAGAGGGATTTCATGTTTGAATTTTCCACCCATGAAATTCTTTAGGTCTTCATAACTCCAAGAAAATACATCTTGAAATTCAATAAGTAATTTCCTGATCTCTACTCTCTCCTTTGGTGTGCAACACTTTCCTATGTTTATCATCTTTGGGCTAACTTATGTCCCTATATTGATTCCATCATATTCACCACAAGTTTTTCCTTTCTTATCTCTTTCCTTCTTTATGCATGAATCATGCCTATTAAAAAGTTTTTCTAAAGACATTAGATGGGGTGGAATCTTATTTTCAATTGAATCATATCAAGCTCTATTTTCTTTTGATCACCTATCATTGAATCATCACCATTTGCATTAGTGCTTCCTTCAAAATACAAACATTCAAAAAGATCTTCCCCTTCAATGAATTTTAGTATGTGTTTATCATCTTAAAACACCTACCATGGATCTTCATTATTAGGGACATTAGGCTTGAATAGAACTTCTACTTTATAAACTTGATCTTTGAAATTAGGATGTGGTAGAAGCAATAATGCAAAAACTGCCAAAAAATCAACTCTTAAATTGAATTCTTTGGGTAATGATATAATTGAGAAAACATCCAAACTCTCAATTTCATCCCACACCTTATTACAATAGCTTCTTAATCTTGAGTTCTTTATTGCATATTGGTTTTTGACTTGTCTCACCACCAACTCTGCATCTCCTTGAGCTTTAAGTACCTTGGCTTCTTTTTGTTTTGATGTCATTATTCCAAGGAGAAGAGCTTCATATTTTTTAGTATTGTTAGTATTTTTAAAATATAACTTATAAGCCAAGCAAGACATTTCCCCACTAGGTAATATCAACACTACCCTTGCACCTAAACCAACATTAGCACAACTGCCATCAAATTCTAGAGTCCGCAACTAATCACCTTCAGTTTGTTCTAATTCTTCTGAAGTATCAAGGGTGTCAGAGAACAACATATAATTACCAAACTTCATTTCATGATACAAGATTTGAGATCTAGGATCATCTGATTTTAGGTTAATGAATTTTGCCTTTTCTTTTGGTTCTAACTTCGCCCTTTTTATCTCCAACTTGGATAGTGACACAAAACCAGTCTAGTTTTATTTCTCCCCTTGTGTCTTTGTAGAAACTTCTACTTAGGAGTATGTCATAGCTTGCAGGGATGTCTACCACTAGAATAGTAAGTTTTAGCCTTTTGGAAGGATAGGCAGAAAGGGCAACTTCAACATCTTTTATCTATCCAAGCAAAGGCACTTGTTTTGCATCCATTGAGTAACATCTACCAAAAGTTTTAGTTAACAAAAGTCCTAAAGATTTTTCTATAGAAGCAGGCATTACATTATCAAAGGCTCCTAAATCTATGATACAATTACTCAATCTATTTTCATTGATGAACAAAGAAATGTAGAAGGGATCTAGTTTTTCATTTGGGCATGTGGCTAAGATAAGAGTGTCTTCTTCTTTAAACAACTTAGGGAGCGCCAAATCTTTATTAGTCAAAGAAGTTCCACTAGTGCTAGTTTTATTATGGTGATCAACATTAGCATTAATATTAACAGGACTTGTATCTTTACTATTACAATGCTCAACTAATCTTTTCAATTGATTAGGAATAGACTTTAGGTAACCCAATGGAGATATTTGGATTCTGACCTCTTTACATTATTGTATAATGTCAAAAGAATTAGTTGATTGACCTTTGTGCTCCTTTTGTGAATATGAAGTTACTCCGCCACCATCTTTATCAGTTTTGTTTGATGGTGCATTATTCTTGATAGGAACTGAATAGTTAGTCTGATTTCTATTCTTTTGACCTTTGGTCATTACTGTTAAATGAGGTCCTTCTATAGTTACAAAACAGTCATTTGCTACTTTTGAATCTGATTCATACTCCAAGAAATAATTTTCAGAGTCGCCACAAGGAGCATGGTCGTCCTCACTTTTTGGAAATTCAATTGTTTATTCTTTGTTATCCACCATCTACATATATTTGATCATATCAACACATGTATCTCCATTATGATCTACTCTTAGGTGAAAAGTACACATATTTTGTCTTTTTGGAGCAAGTTCAATTGTTAATGTCTGTTGAATAAGTGGTATTTGCAATGTTTTACCTCCATTTGGATTTTTATAACCTTCTTGATGAGGTTCATGAAAAGAATGAGTAGGTCTATTAATTTGTTCCTTCAAAGAAATGAGCTCATTAGACAATTTTTGAAGCATGGCTTTTGTATTGTTAGATGTACTAGCTATATTACTCATGGTTCTAGATCAAAAGTCTCTCTTCCATTTACCAAAAGCTATCATATCATCCTCCATCTCCACAACTAGTGTCTGGACAGCTTGCAAGTTTGCTACATTTTCTCTTCTAATTTGATATCCCAAATCAAGAGGCATAGAACCAATGTAGAAAGTCTTCTTATTATCATTTGTGGGTGCACTTGCATTAGGTATTCTTTTCATGATTTTATTGAATTTTGCATTAAAATTTCTCATAGAAACTGATGGTTCTTTATTTATCTATGTCAATTGCAACAACAATACTTATGCATCCTCTGTGCTTTTATAATGTTCCTCAAAACTTTGTTTCATAGTATCCCAATTTGTGATGCATCCTATAGGTAGGTCTTGAAACCCATCAACAACATTGTCTACCAATGTATCTACATACATTCTGATAGCCACATCCTCCTGTTGAGGATTTATTACACCACAAGCCTTGTAGAAAACACTTAAGTGTTGTTCTATAGAGGTGGTACCATCACCATTAAATTTTGGAAAGTTCTTCCTTGATGCTCTTGGCATATCATTATTAGCCCCAAGGTCAAGAGGACTAATAACATTTCCCCATGGTTGTGCCATAACTACTGGTATAATATTTTGGTTTGTCTAAAAAGTAACAGAAAGTGGAAGTGTCGCACCAATCAATAACAAAGCATCAAAAGTAGTAGGGATGGAAGTCCTATCAATAGGAGGAGAAGAATATTGACTTCTTTGTGTTCTATTAGGAGGAACAACTACAAAAAATTGAGTATCTTGGAGTTTCTTGGTCACAGATTCCCTTGCACGTGCTCCTCCCCTTCTATAAAGGTCTTCTAGGATAGGAAAATTGGCCTTCTTGAGCTCTTCATATATTGGGTCAATCTTTCCTTTCTCCTTGGCACTCTTGGTATATTTGGAATCCAAGGTGCATCAAATACTCAGAAAAATGGTGTTTTGAATTTACCTTACCAATCTTCAACTTTGAATTTGCTTCTTCTTTTTTTATAAGGTTGATGTTGTAAAACTTGTATCAAGTTCTTATGACAAATACCTCGCTACCACAAGTCCTTTCTTGCAATTCAGATATATGGAATTAGATTGCAAATTAATATGAAGAAAAATTCAACACTTTCATTTGAATCTCCCTAGTAGAGTTGCCAAAAATTGTTGGTTAACAGTCTGTCCTCCTATTAGATTTTATAACCTGACTCTTTGATTCCCAGTGTTTTGGAGAGACAAAAGGATGTTTACCAAAAAATGGTTTAGCGTATGTATTATATCACTACCTTTTGAATTTCTAGGTACAACTCCCTATGATTTGCAATGATATACAATGAATATTTTTTATGAGATCAAAAGTTTTGACATTATAAGCTCTTAACCTGAGAGCAGTAAAGGATAAGCAAATTGTTTGTAGGCACAAACAATTCAGGTGAGATGAATTTGAATAACCTATCACACCCAATGGAATGACTATTGTATATTATCTTAATATTTTTTACTCTTACTTCTATTCTAAATGCATATTAACCATCTAAATGCAAAAGAGGAATGAAGAATATATGAAGATGAGGGCAAATGGAACTGCTTTCACTGTTAATCTTGAATGAAATGGAATCCAACCAATAACTAATAGATTCATACACATTCATCTTTCATCTCCCAATGAAATTATCTAACATGTTATGAAAACAACAAGAGAAGGAACATAACCATAAATGAAAAAAAGTAAATGGAATCACCATACTACAAACATCAAAGTGAAATGGAATTCATTTGATTATTCATAGAATCACAGATGAGTGTCTTTCAACTCTTAATGTAGATCTAATCTATTTGGGCAACAAAACATGACAAGCAAATAGGATAAATGGAATTACATAACCAATTCACCATCAAGTTTTCTAGCCCTAGTCTTGTCAAATGAAATTACATTTATAGTTTTATGTTCAGCAGAGCAACAGTCACAAAATAGAAAAGAAAATAAAATATGAAATTATCCAATGATATGAACACATGGCATCTTTTCATTTGATGATTATGAATCCATGGTACTTCTAAAAACACACGATGACTATTCAACTTCATGCAATCTTAGGAATCCTGTAGAGAATTGTTGTTTTCTTCATATTCTACTATTTCACACCAAGTCTGTATAATTCATAATATAATGACCACTATAGTTTTGAATTTCCATCGTTGATCTCAAATAAATGGTCAAGATTATATTATTATAATCTCCTTTGTTTCTTCCTTTGCACTTTCCTTCATGGGTCCCTTCATGTACATGCATCAAATTGTCATTATGTTGCTATGATTATTCTTTGTGCAACTCTTCATAGTGACATAACGACCAGCATTGATATATTTTTATCTAACGATGGTGATAAAAGATCTTAACCCTTTGTTTACTATGTGATTAAGATCCACTTTCTAGCTATGCACATCATGGCAAACAAGTGGCACTACTTCATTGCTTGGAGGATTTGACATTGATCTAGTTTTTCTTCGTGGCTAGGTTTTGACTGTACCTCATGGAATGTGATGGTCCCATCTAGACACGTGTTTCTTTCTCACTATGTTGCCATGCTTAATGATAGATCAACTTTTTATAACTATGTAGCGATGACTGTGGATGTTCTTTTGATTTGACAACTATAATTTAAAGATCTTAACTCATTGATTTTCTTTGCAGTATGGGTCTACTTGTTCCACATGTCCAATCATCATTATATCACTTTAGTTATTCTTCATGCAGCTTTTTATAACAATATAGCAACAACCATTGATCTCAAGTTTGATCTAAAATGATGATTCTTCTGGTGATCTTACCCTCAACTAGGCCCCGTGAACAGATGTTAACTCGTCACTATATTGCCATGATTATTCTTCGTGCAAATTTTCATAACAACATAACAAGTGTGGATTTTTTAAGATCTGATGGTTAAGGAGATTCATCATTAAATACGTATAATTTCATCTTTAAAACATCATCCATCAATCTGGTTTTCATCTGACGATCTAGATTTAGTCTCTAAGCCATTTGACTTGTCAACTTTGAAACATGCATGTGCAGATTAAATATAAGCCATTAATTCATTGTAACAAGAGTCATACCACCTTTGACCAGGTTCTTTCACCATTTCTGATGATTTATTTGCTTCTCTTGCATTCGATATTTGATCATCTACAATATCTTTCGTGAAAAACTATTACACAACATGAATCCTTGTCTTCAACATGATTAGGAACAAATAAATATGAATCAAAAGAATATCCAAACCTTCTTCTCATCATGGAAACACATAACAAACCCTCCAAAACCTAATCACCTAACCATTGGACTAGTACATTGCTCATATAATTTCCCACATCAAGTTAGCGCAAAGGAATGATGAGAAGAAAGGCCATCCTATGGGCAATCTAGACTCAAACTCAAGACATTGACACTTGACTCAAAACCCTAGAGAAAAAAGATATGAACTAAAACTTGGGCAACAGATCCCAACCATCACAGCTTCCACTGCAGCTTAGCATTCTGCCTAATTATTGGTTTCCTCTTTGATCCTTTTTGTACTTAAGGCCATGATTCTATCATTAATCGATCTAGCCACTACTCCAATAGTAAACTTATTTTTATTTATTATTAATTTTATTTATTTAAATTTTGCAATACACATTTAGATTTTATACATATAGTTGGCTTTTTATGTATCTTCAGTATACCCATTGAACACTAAGGTGTGATTGCTAGTTTATGCATCATACATACACATAAAGAGTTCACAACAAGTTATAAACCTATTAATCACATCTTTTGACTAAGCATTTGATTACTCACTTTTCCTAAGATTACATGTACAAATATTTAACTTATTAGATTAATATTTGTAATAAGGAATCATTATTGTCATCATTGAATTCTACACTTAGAAATAGCACACATAAGGCTACATCATGAACTTCTTATAATATTCAAGCATAGATTATGCATCATGGAAAGAGTTTCAAACTTGCATTATTTAATTATTTTGCATTATGAACATCAAAATAAGGCTTTCAAAATATTTCCTTAGAAATGCATCTTTATCCATTTTCTTTCTCCCAGAAATACTATTTTCCCATTAATTTTTAATTTACATAGAGCCTTGAGTCTCCATCAATAGTTGATGAAATTTTTACATATGATATTATCAATTATACATAATCATCATTTTGGTAATACAACATTTTGAAAAGCAAGATGTAAAGAATGAACTTCAACAACTTCAAATAGAGATTGAATGCAAGCCATCCATGGGACCACACATGATATCTCAATATATTTTTCCACCTAATCATGTGGATCCACAAAGGTCCACTCTCTCATGCTAGGAAATATAACACAAGTCCACATAGGGAAGACTGGCTATGTAAGGTTGTGGGATATCCCTTCTCTACACAACAAAGAAGACCAAATCCCAACACAATATAATTATCAAAGCATTAACTACAAAGTACAGAGCCCAAAAGTGGATATAAACCATCATTAACCATCAAATCTCTAATATATGTATACAAATATCCAAGGACAAATGTCAAAGCCCAAAACACAAATCATAAGGCATCATCACACAATATAAGAGGAGATTTCTCTAGGGTACGAGCTAGGTGAGTGTCATCTCATAGTCCTCTTAAGTTGGATACAATCTTGTAGTCATGTACCTTAGTATGATCATCTAACCTACCTTAATGGTTGTGAATGACCCTGATACTCCTATAGGGCTTATGGACCTTTAATCCAATCTTTCATCTTATTGTTAGTTTTTAATTAACCCTTACCCATTCCTAACCATTTTGGTTTATAATAGGTTTTCATTACACATAACTCACCCAAAGGCTCTCCCAATGACCTCTACAACCCATAATCCTATAGTGAGACACTCACCTAGTGCACTCAGAAACCCTACCCACACAAATCTATCTAGGGAAATGCATGACTTTACAACAAGACATCCCTCCCTAGGGTTCTTAGGTGTTTTCTTATGATCCACATTAAAAGGAAAAATCCTAACCATAAAATGTAGTATGATGACATACCAAGAAAGAATATCTCAAAAAAACTCTTTGGCAATGCTACTCCACACAGTTCCATAATAGAGAGCAACATGAGAAAATCAAATCCATTCAAATACTCTAAATACAAGTTAAGAAACTCTCCTAAGACTTTGTGTTTGGAGGTTGATCTAAACACATCAAAAGGCATCCAAAAGTACTAATATCCACATAATATAAGCCACAATAAACCCATAAAATCCATTGGTACTTGATTAAGGCCACAACCACATTCTAGCAAGATCATACTAAAGAAACTATGTTGGTTCTTGAAATTTGGTCAAGTTCAAAATTTTCTAAAAACCTTAAAATCTAGAATCTTTATTTGAACTCATATGAGGCTGAAATCACTCTAGACATCCTAAAAGGTATAACATAAAATGTAACTTAAAGTATAAGAAAGGAACTTATAATTAAATGTTATATATTTCCTATCCTAATGATGAAATCATGCTAAGATCATCAACTTGACAAGGATCACTAAGCATCTGTAAGGACCAAACTCATGAAAATTAGTGGAAAGTATTGTATGATAAAATGCTAGAGTAGAAATGGTGAAATGAAAAACCATACAATGAAATGAAATATCATACATACAAAAATGATAAAGCACAAAAAATCATACGATGAAACTCTTTCATCACACGGGAAGGGCTTCTAACTCATACGTGCCTAAAATTTTTTTTAAAAAAAAAAAAACATAAAAAGTAAAAAATAATCTTCAAATCATATCTTTTCATGGTATAAAATCTAAGAGAAGGTTTAGATTCTCCTAATCCTTTCTAGATTAATTATTAGTCTAGGGTGATCATTAGATAAACTGAAACAAGACTTAAACACAATGGACTAAAAGCAAACATTTATGTTTAGAACCCTTAAAAACAAAAAAACCAAATCATAATCCATAGAGAATGATAGCACAAGGAATAACATATTTTCACAAGTCCAACAAGGCAAATCCTTTTTAGAAGGCATAATTCCTTTTTTCAAAAAATAAACACATAGTATGCAAACAATAACACCTTGTCCATTTCCAACTATCATATTTCATTATCATTATAATTCTATAACACCTCTTATTTTTATTATATTTAAAGTATACACACATATAAATATTTAAGTTCTAGTATATACCTTTATATTTCTACTTATAGGAACTTTTGTGGGTTCAAACCCTGCGTAAGATCTTGCAGAGACACTCCTCTATAATATGATTGTTTCTAACTTTAATTTCCTCCTACAAGCCTCCCATGCCCTCCAACTATGCTCCAACACTCAGGGAGGCTTCCCTAACTAGAATTATACAAACAATCCCAATCTTCCATTCATTTTTTGGTCACTTCCCAACCTACTACCCGCTTATTGATTCCTATGCCCCCACACTATAAGAAGGATCCCCTATAAATAGAACTTTGATCCATTGTATAAGCTATGGAGGTTTCTTCCTGTGAAGCAACACCTCTCTAAATTTAATAAATAGTATTTATTAAGTAAATTAATATCTTAAGTATAACTTACCTTATGTAAAACTAGCTTACCTAACTCCCCTCTTGTGAATTTACTAACAAACTAGATATTAATTATAATATGCCAAGCATAAACAAACCACACACACACACACACACACATATAGTTTTTATTTATTCTTAATTTCATTTATACCCATATCAACTAATTAAGAGTAAAGTAACAAGGTAATGTTATCATGGAAAATTCTTACCTTGGAGCAATGATAACTTGGGGTTCCTCATAATCAAGAGTTCGTAAGTTCTACTCCTCTCCCATACATGACTTAGAGAGAATGGTAGGATAAAAGGAGGATAGAATATAGTAATTAGATATTTGGTTATGTTCTATTTTTTGATCTAATATAATTTTCGTTTACTTTTATTTTACTTTTTACTAATATAAATCTTTCTAAACATATTTAACTCATCATCCATTTACAAAACTCATACAGATAAATACATCACATCTATATACAAACATATCTATGTAAAGATATATACACGTATGCATATTGTTGGAAGCTTTAATTGGAAGAATTGTTATGTTGTCATTGATGGCAAACCTCACTAGTGAGATATTTACTAATAATGTATACTACCATGTCAGTTGAGTTGATGTATAGAAGTGAAGATAATAAGTTGAGTAAAATACCAAGCTTGACCGAGTACTAGTTTTACTAGGCCAGTGAAGCAGAAGATTAAGGAACTTAAGAGATGGTTGAGTAGAGCAACATTAGTTGAGTGATAGTTATGGTCGAGAAAGATGAAGGAGGAAAATGTAGTAGTGACCAAGCATAGTGAAGATCAAACGAGCCAGTGTAAGCCAAGTGCGACTGAATAATAGAGATCGAGCTACGTAGTGATGATCGAGTGTTAGCAAAATAATAGTCTATGGAATAATCAAGTTTTGAGGCCAGCATAGTTGGATTTTCAGATTGGTTAGAATGTGTGAATGATAAGGATTAATGAATTGGTGTATTTAATGCATGAATCGAGTTTATTAAGGGATCAAAGGCAAGGACTCAAAGATAAGTTTCTAGAAATTTCAAGTAAGGGGTAGAAGGAAAAAATGATGGATAAATTCGATGAATTTGATCAAACCCTAAGAACTATGACGTTGTTTAAGTAGAAAAAGATAAAAACCATGTATTTAAGGAGGGAAAAGAGATGTTTTCTAAGGTTGGTTCATTATTGATTAGCGATTTTGTGAAGGACAGTGAAGAATATAGTAGCAGAGGAAAAGTGAGAAGATTGGTGAAGTGTGATTGCTTAAAGGGTTACCAAGAAGATCAGAGATGGAGGACATAATGCATCCCAATCAATGAACCAACAAATGAGATGAATGGAGATCTAAATTTGCAAAGTGATTTATATCTTAATAGATCAAACCTAGTTGTTACTTTTTAACCATTAGGCAATAAAATCCTTTAATTGACATATACATAACAGAGAGCTAAGTGATGAATGAATAAGTTAAGTTGTTGATGAGTCAGTACATTCGCTAAGTGGTTTTATGAGTTTGAATAAGTTGTTTAAATTTGTTAAAAGTTAAATTTTTACATCTAGACCTAAGGATAATCGATTCACCACCACTCCCCCCTCCCCCTCGCCTCCTCCCTCCTAGTTATTCAAATCATTCTAACAATTGGTATTAGATCTTTGGTGCATATAAGGAAAGTTTGAAGGGACTTAAGCTAAAGATCAGGATGTATAAGAGAGAGGTACCTAAACTAAACAAAGAGAACTTCCGATCATGGCAATGACTGATGAAATTGCACCCATCTGGAGTTGGAGATTTTGTACTATACTACTTGGAAAATGAATACATTGAAGCTCCTAGACCCGTGACTATTTAGTAGATAAAGGAGAAGCAAGAACCTAATCAAATGATGATAGACTTGGCATCTTCCCTGAGTTATGTTGAATTTGATGACATAAAGGAGTGCACTAGTGCAAAGAAAATGTGGGATAAGTTGGCATAGATCCATGGTGGAGACAAAAATCTGTTAAGGGATAAAGTAGAAAGTTTGAAAGGCAAGTTTGATGACATGAGAATGAAAGAAGGAGAAACTGTTGCACACTATTGTGGCTGAATCAAGGAGATTGTGAATGCTATTAGAGGACCTAGAGCAAACATGTCTGATGAGACAGTGATAAGCAAGGTTTTGAGGACTCTACTTCCTATCTATGTAATTAGAGCATCTGCAATCCAAGAACTGAGATGTACACTTGGTAATGATCCAACCTTGGATAATCTAATCAGTAGACTCACTGCATTTGAATTGTCAGATTTTTATTACTATACACCTTCTAGTGTTGATTTTTCTTTCAAATCTCAACTAAACCTTGATGGATCTAAAAGAAAGAAAAGAGTAAGCATGTGGACAATAAAAATGAATTAGATGATGACCTTTATGAGTTAGAAGTATTATTGGCAAGAAGACTATGAGGAGGAAAAGACAAATACAAAGGTAAACTTCTTATAATCTTTTTTACAAGTTATAGAGTTGGTCATATTATTGCTAGATGTCTTGACATGTATGATAAGGAACAAAGGAAAGATAACAAATACCAAGGAAAGAGAGACAACAGAGTCAATTGAGGTAACAAAGATTACAAAGTTAAAGGTAAGAAATCTTGTTACATTGCTAAAGAAGATGGTTCTGATGAAAATGATGAAGAAGTTGTTTATGTTACAATGGAAGATGAATTTGATGAAGATGAGAAAACTACTTTAATCTCACATGTGATCATAATATCTTACACATTGATGCAAGAGGTCACACTTTAGGAGCTTCCTAAAGCTATGAAAAGATGGACAAGAACCATGAGAAGATGAAGTTGCAAGTCAAAGATGATAGAGAGAGTGATTCTTACAAGATTAGTCAGAACATTGACAAGAAGGATGATGTCTATGTAATGGATGATGTCTTTGTCATTGTTGTCAAAGAGGGAGAATGTGTTCAAGTTACCATCCTATATCTAAAAGGAGAGTATGTATGATAGTTACTAGACAAGTGATAGGAAAAGATGTCAAAGAGGGAGTCATTACAAGTCCTAATATAGTTCATATTACAATTAGTGTTAGATTGAAGAATCTACAATTGGTATCATAGAGGAAGAAGTGTAAGAGAGTGCATAGATGAGAATCATAATGATTTAAGGATGCTAATGAAGATCTAGTACATAATAAAGAGGGAGCTGATAATGATACATCATGAGAAAGTCTTTTGCATTTGCATGGTAACTAAAGGTGTTGCCATCAATGCCAAATAGGGAGACAATTGGAACAATTGTTATGTTATCATCAATGTCAAAACTTATTGGTGAGATATTTATTAATAGTGTAGCTCGTGTAATATTAGTTGAGTTGATGTATAGAAGAGAAGACAAGAAGTTGAGTAAAACATCAAGCTTGACCGAGTACCAATTTTACTAGGCCAACAAAGTAGAAGATTAAGGAACTTAAGACATAGTTGACCATAACAACATTAGTTGAGTGATAGTTATGGCTGAGCAAGATGAAGGAGGAAAATATAGTAGTGACCAAGTGTACCAAAGATTGAGTGAGCTAGTGTAAGCTGAGTGAGACAAACTAGTCAAGACCGAGCTACAAAGTGATGACCAAGTGTCAACAAAATAACAATTTGTGAAAGAATTGAGTTTTGAGTCCGACATAGTTAATTTTTTGGATTAGATAAAATATGTGAATGATAAGGATTAATGAGATGACGTATTTAATGCATGAATTGAGTTTGTTAAGCAATCAAAGGGAAGGATTTAAAGAGATGTTTCTAGAATCAAGAAAGGAGCAGAAGGACAAAATGATGGATAAATTCAATGAATCTGATCAAACCCTAAGATCTATTATGATGTTTAAGTGAAAAAATATCAAAGCCACCTATTTGAGGATGGACAAGAGATGTTTTGCAAGGTTGGTTCATTGTTGATTGGTGATTTTGTGAAGGATAGTGAAGAATAAAGTACTAGAGGAAAAATGAGAAGATTGGTGAAGTATGATTGGTTGAAGGGTTGCCAAGAAGATAAATGATGAAGAACATAATGAAGTCCAACCAATGAACCAACAAATGAGCCAAATGGAGATCTAAATTTGCAAAGTGAGTTGTATCTTAATAGATTAAACCTAGCTATTTCTTTCTAACCATTGGTAGTAAAATCCTTTAATCATGGTTGACCTAATAGTCATTTGTAAATCCTTTAATCGAGATGAAATTCTAATGGAATGATTTAAAGACCTCTAACCAGACCACTCCTAATAGGGTGATTAAATCCTTTAATAGGGTCACATCCAACAATGTCTTTTGTAACCTTTAACAGGGTTGGCTCTTAATCGAGCTCACTTCATAAGAGTGAAAAATGGTAGTAAGTTATTTGGTGGTTTTTCCCAAATTAAGTTTTCATGTTAAATCTTGGTGTCATATATGTGTGAATGTTATTTTCATGATGCATGTTATTTACTGTTAGTCAACATATATAAAACACAAAGCTAACTGATGAATGAATAAATTGAGTTGTTGATGAGTTGCTATATTGGCCGAGTGGTTTTATGAGTTTGAATAAGTTGTTTAAAGTTGTTCAAAGTGTAATTTGTACATCTAGACTTGAGGATAATTGATTCACCCCCTGCCCCTCTCAGTTACTATAATCATGCTAACAACATATATGTATGCACCCATATATGCATGCTTATGTATATATTGTTATAAGTAGGAATAATGAAATATATAAACACTAACATCCTCAACAAGTAGACTCACAAGGCATAAGAAACATAAACCAAACCCTAAAACCAAATTGAAAGACCAATCTAGTTAAAAAATAATCAATCCACCCATTGAGATCAAAACAACTACTTGAGCACAAGCCTAAGGCCATTATAGTTTCAAACGACAGACAAGGCACATGCAATGTTGTTAGTGTGCCACTTACATGCATGTATGAAAAGTGTGGAAGAAAAGACTAAGCATATGGATCCATAATTTTAGCTTGTTTTTTGAATTTAAATAAAAAATATAAAACCTCAAGCAAAATATTGAAGACCAATAAGGAAAAAAGGCACAATTTAGAAAAAATAAGCTAACGAAAAACATACCATGAGAGCATATGATATAGTCGGTTCTAAAAGAGCAATTAATAACTTATTGATTATTTTAAAACATTAGTCATCAGTCTCTTGCACAAAGGTTGAGAATAATTAAAGTATAAAAAGTTCAATTTATAATTTTTTTTTACTCTATTTAAGTTCAAATTATTGTAGTGTAATTATATTTTTACATGGTAATCTATTAGGTATATGGTCATCCTAAAACGAGGTAGTTGTGTAACAAAGGAGATGCAAAAATGAAGAAGTTATCAGCTCTTCAATTCTGACAATGGATTACACCTGATCCAAAATGTTTATGAAAAAACTTAGCATGATCAAATACATAAGCATTTCGAATTTTAGACTATGGATTATGAAAATTTGACATCTTTGTATGCAAGACTCGTAATAAATCACATTACTAAACATTGTTCCCATTTGTATTATAAATGCTATAAGGTAATATCATCAAGAATAATATATAACTTCTTACAAAAAAATTAAATACTTCTTTCTTACATTATTGACACTACACCTTCTTTTAACTCTTTGTGAATTTCATATTTTATGTTTTCCTTCCACATATCTCTGACGTACCCATTTTAAAGTGAGATTACTAGTATTATCATTTATTTCTAACTTGCCTTTATTGAACTTCACTTATTAAAAGTAGCTACAAATAACTATTTTACAATTAATATATTTAGATATTTTATTTTAAACACTATTAAAATACAATATATATGGTTATTAAAATATCATTATAATAATATCTTAATAAAAGGGTATTCATAAAATAAAATAAAAATTATTATATAATTTTTTTTAACGCATTTTATTTATATATCTAGTTATTAATCACCATATCACATTAAATAGTTGTACCGACCAGGCGAAATATCTTGGTTGTAACCCTCCCCACTAGAAAACCGAAGAAGTTGTTCCCAATTATGATCTCCCTAACTTCAATCTATTTAAAAAATTATTCTGTCGAGAAAGAGAATCGCGTAAATATTGTACATTAGTCAAATGGTAAATTTATAATCTCGTATTAGGTGTACATTAGTCAAATGGTAAATTTATAATCTCCTATTCGGTGTTACCAAAAACACACGTTTTCACTGTCAGCTCTTCAATATGGGTCTATATATATGTCAGCGTCACCAGCACTGGTTGTAAACAGCACATCCCTGATTGACATACATGGCTGCATTAAAAATTTCGAAAGGGTATCATTACACGATTGTTTTCTGATCAATTTTTGTTGTTGGTTTTCAGCAGATCACAATTCTGTCTCGCACATATCCTAGGATCGAGCATTGTTTTCTAGTAAAGACAGGTATCCAATTGTGAAAAATGAGCATCCGAGGTCTATAAATCTCAACAAAAGATAACCTAAATCGGGTATAAAAGAGGGTAAAACATTGCCCAGATCAGGAAAAAGAAGAAAGAATCTCTACCCAAATTTAAAGAGATGGCACAAACAACACACAAATCATGTACCGCAGGGCTACTTAAATTGCTGCTAGTATTGTTGGCCTTAGCTCTGTCGGTATACATTGTGGGTCCTCCTTTGTATTGGCAATTCATGGAGGGTCTGCACTCAGCTTCTTGTTCTCCTTGTGTTTGTGATTGCCCTTCAGAAGCAAGACTCAGCATTATTCCTCCAGGTATGCAATCCCTACTGTAAAAATTGTATTGCCAATTCTTTCCCAAACTTAAACCAGGAATCTTTGTGAAGGATAAGTTAAATGGCCATATAGATGTAGAGGATTTGTCAACGGCTACTAGGTGTAAGTATTATTAAGATGAATTGTAGACAATGATTTTTGGCATGCTACTCCAGATCTTAGATTTTTGGATCGAGACGAGGAGGCTCAGGGCCCTTAAAGTAACCCATACTTCTTGACGTCTTATTTGCAAGCTCAGCTACCGATAAATTTTAGCTGGGTACATTCAAAGTTCGCTCTCTATACCACTTGATTCGAAGAATCCACGTATCACACCAATTCTACGAGGAATGACCCGCAACCTTGCTAACAGTAAGAACCCAATTATTTCACCTCGAAGTGCTCGGCATGAGGGTTTGCCTCAATTGGTATAATTTTTATATCTGTTAGCCCCGCACTTTCTTATCCTTTCACGAGGCATCCTATCTGGGAGTTTTTATCTGTTGAGTTGTCGTTGAAGGGTGATTCTATTACCAAGGATCTCAAATATGCTGCATATGTGAGCATATTCAGGGCAATGCACACGCTTTTTCCTTTGGGTTTAGCAATACATCCTATTTCAGCTAGGGGGTTTTGAAAAGCGAAATAGTTCTTAGTATCCTTCATGTTGTGATCACATTTTCTTCCACACAAGAACTTTGGTTGGGGGTAGGGGGGAGGGGGAGGATGTATGGTGGAGAAGGATTGGATGCCTAATTCACATCTCTTTGATTTGACATTACCCGTTTTCTTTACCATAGGTTTCTGCTTTTCAGCAGCTGCACCCGGTGATACACATATTTCTTTAATCAACTGTAGTTTAGTTATGTGAGTGAGATCTAATATTTTGGCACATGGTCACACACGAGCATCATGAATCCAATAGTTTGGCACTTTGATCCAGTCACGTGGAATCTGAACCTCTATCAATTGAGGTTAATTTTTCAGATTTCTTCATCCGAATCCTTGCATCTTGGGAAGGGCAAAAATCTTGGTTATTCGTGGGCATTTCTTGATAATATTTGTCTTCTTGCTTTCAATTTAGTATTTGGATTTAAGGCAGTTAAATCTATCAGAGTGTGGCATAGGTAGTCCATTATAAAATTAGTTCTCTCTTATTTCTTTTGTATCTGTAATCACTGTTTCTGGTTGTGAAATGCATTTCTGATTGGTCGTAGAAATTTGTTTTTCTGTTATATCAAAACATTCTATCTTCCTTTTGTTTCATGGCCACATGGGTAGTGGAGTATGTCTTAGACGTGAATGGCACATTAAGCACATTAGAATGTTCAAAGAGATCATTCTGAAAATCCGGAAGAGGCCAAAATAATCTGAGTGGGGTTCTATTTGTTCTCTGTGTTATCTGTACTAATACAAGATAGGCAATGCCCCATACTTAGGTCTGTCTAGACGTGCTTTGAAAAAAGGTTAAAAAATGTAAGCAGGTGTTTGTGGAGAATTGGGCTTAATTTCAATTCACCAGTGAAATAATGTTTGATGAGAGACTGCTGAAACACAAGAGGCTTGAAAAGAGTGAATTACATTCATCCATTTACAAAATATCCTAATAAAATTGAAACTTGAAAAATGAACAAGAGATGGACATTAAGAAATGCTTTGAAAACATTGTATAGGCCCATGCTTTCCTATTTTGATGGATTGATTTTTAATTGAATAATTTATTAAATTAAGAAAGCTATTACATGTGCACACGGCTAATTGGTAAGGATAGATTCTACCTTTTAGGTAATATTCCAAAGTGTATTATTTTGAGTTGTCGTAGAATTTCTTCATATCAAACTTGAGCAGGTTGTTTCAAAGCAAGCAGAAGGTTAAATGCTTTGGAAGAGTTATTATAGATGAAAAACTTATAGAGAGGAAAAAAAAACTCTTCGTTATTTCTGGAACATTTAATATATTTGATTCCCAAAACACAATGGGGTACATTTCAGAAATTGCAGAACAGGGTAACAAAATAGAAATAACAGGTCAACTGCTTTATGATTTATATGTGTATCTGCTTGTATACCATAGGCATGGAGCTACCCTTGAGCCCTGAGTTTCACGAGCTTATAAAATACATTGAAAATCACATTCTTGAATAGAATTTGAGATCTATTTTTGTATGTTTCTTTTAAAATTGGCATTTCGCAAGAATTGTTATATATGCATAAATTTGTCATCCTTAATGCATCATCTCAACAAACACTGTATGTCACTTTAAAATGCTATGTATATACTGAGTGAGGTTTGACAGTAGTAAGATTACTGAAAAATAATCAAGAGAATGCATATTTTATCCAAATACATATAGTTCTATTCTTGAGCTCATTGCAGCTTCAATATATGATCTAATGCCTTTGCTTTTGTGTTATTTTATGCAGGTTTCAACAATCTTTCTTTAACAGGTTAGTTCAAGTTATCTCTTATGATGGTTTGGGGCATTTTTCGCAACTATGGAATATTGTTAAATTTTTCTGTTGTATATTTTGCTGCATTCATATAGGTTAACTTCATAAATGAGCTTATGTTTTCTTAAATCCAGGCTTAATTCTATTATCATTCAATGTTATCTGATTACTGTTGCCTCATATATCATTTGGATAAGAATAATCACTAGATGACTCAGGAGCATGTATTTTGGTATTCCCGATGACAACATTTTTTCTTATGATGTCCAAGGTGAACTGGTATCTACAAATTTTTAATCTATTTCAAGAACATTTTAGAAAGGAAGCAATTTAAAAATTACAATGCACAGAAAACTCAAGAGGAATGCTAGTCATGTATCTTTGTTCTGGACTATAAGCTTTAACATCAACCATAAAGCACAATGGTAAAGCATAAAAGAGGATAGTCTAAGAAAAATTACAAAATGGAAAGCTACCTATAGAAGTACAAGGAAACCACAAATTGTAAAACAACTGTAATGAGCTATTGTGGCACTCATATTTGGATGGGTGTGGTGATGTTTCTTTCTTTGTTCACATATCAGCTGAATAAAGGGATTTCATTAGAGCTTCGCACCCAATCAGGAGCCAAATCATACTCAGGAAGGCAAATATTGTTATCTGTCAGATGTCACAGGCAGCAGCACGGCTACAGTATTTGTTTGCCCTTAAATAGCTGACTATATTTTTGTGGCCACTCATAGATTTTTTAATATTTGCTCTAGGTTTTTCAGAAATGCATCTTATATTGCATGATGAAGAATGACATTTACATTGAGCATCAGAATTTCATGAAATGCCAAGATTAAAGCATTGTTTAATGAAAGATAGAAAGGCTAATATTTGGGTTGAGCCCAAAAGATAAGAGTTGAGAACAATAATCCAGCCTTTACATGCATAACCAGATCCCTTTTTAAGTTATTAATGCTTAAAGTTTAGAGGGAAATAATCTTCTTGAAGAGTTTTATTGCATCTTGTCCTCCAGATGAAATTAGTAGTAGACAGTGGCACCACATCCCACAAATCGTTGCATTTCTCTAATCATCCAAATGTGGGCATCACCAGTGTAGAGGATCGGTTGATAAGTTATTTAACTTTGCTGCAACAAGAATCAGAAAGTCTTTACAGATGGACATCACCAGAAAAATGAACTATATTCTTTTTTCTCTTCCAGATTGGACATGTGAAGAATCAGATTCACAACTCTTCTGAGCTGTGATTTGATCTCAAGACCTTGGTGAAGCAGAAATCATACTTAAGGTTTGAGTTTGGCTTCAGAATGTTTGTCATGTCTTTTGCTTTCTTTTGCCTAGGTCATGAATTTTCAACACACTCCTTGTATTTATGCCAGAGATGATGCCAGTGCTATAGGCTTTGGCCAATGCAAAGAGAATGGAGCACTTTTCTCTGCCGGATGCATCAGACCTCCCCCTTTCTAAAATGGAGGCCCCCACTCAACCCAGTACCAATCAGTGGGTGGCTGGTGTGGTTGAGTGCTCTGCTTGTGCTCTCTTGGGTTGGGTGGAATGAGATAGTAACCAATTAATAGGTTGGTACCAGAACAGAGGTTTGATAGTTTATTTTTCTGTCATAATTATAAAAATAAACTTTTCTATCTCAACCCCCGGCTCTCTATTAAAGTCTTGGACATTCAAACTAAAGTTAGAAAGGGCAGATTTTAGGCATCAATTTACATAACTCCTAGATTCAGTTATTTTTTGGTCAAAATTCAGTTCCCTCAATTTGAATGAATTTCATAATTCCTATTTGGAAGATCCTTACAATAGGAAATTAAAAAACCATGAATGCCAATCATATTTTTAGCATAACAAGGGAAGAAGCCAGGCTGTTCTCATGGGAAATGGAAACTCTTAGTAAGCCCAGTGCTGAAATTTTTGCACTTGTCTTTTCATGATTCCAGTGAAGGCAGTCTATCATGATTTGCTAGGCAATGCAATTTTTTCTACGGAATGCTGAATATAAGAGTTTAAAGTTTAAACTCCCTTGCATGCCCATTTCTATTACTAATTGCTGTAAGCTCCATTTTCCTTAGTTGTGCTGGGTTGTCAGTACTTGATGTTGGATTAGAATCTGTCGCATGGTCAGCCTCTTCACCAGTTTCTATGACTATCTGTTTTCCTGTAGAAATACATGTTGGCTAGTATAACTGTATATGTGATATTGAGATCTTATTTATACATTGGGGCAGCTCAAATAATCCAAGCTACCTTGATTTCCCATAGAAGTCTTTGGGATGTTATTCATCATTTGTACCTTGTTTGAGAGTGGGAAAGACGGCTGTAATAAATTTGTTTTGTTTCAAGAATTTTGATGACAATGGTCGTCTTCACAATCAACAGAAGATATTGGCATTTTTTACATTTTGATTTTGAAACATGGCCATTACCTAACATGTTAACACCATCTTTCAATTGTAGAGAGATTATTCCCAAATGGGATTACCAAGCACCAATTTCATTATTTCCACTACCTGTTCATTCAAAGAGGTGTGTTTTCTTCTCCAATAAGAAGATCTTGGTTTTTTGCTCACTCATTTTTTGCAGAGTTAGATCCAGGGTGATGGCTGAGTTATTTGCAAAATATTTGTTGACCATTAGCTTGCCTCATAGCTAGATTGTTCCTTGGTGTGCCTCTGTAGTTGAGTCACACGTAACATTCCCCTAACATTCCAGAGCATACAACCGCATAAAGTTAAGATGTTAGAGGGAATCTACCTGATAGACCTTAGCAGGTCAGTTGGTTTAGAAGGGATTCTGCTTACTCAATCCTTTCAAAGCACGTGGAGAATAGAGTCACCACAACTTTATGAAAAATGATACAAAAGCAAAGTCACTCCAACCATTTTTCAAATGAATCCTTTCAATTATTTTGTATTTGTTATCAAAAACACAATTTCTAGGAGACCCTTTCCTTTTTAATCTCGTCCAAATCTATTTTTGAAAAGTTAAGAAGCTATTAAGGGTTGCCCATGAAAATCATTATAAGTGCAGCTAAATGGCCTGAACCTTTGGGTGTAAGAAGACAAAAGTGATTTCATCAAGCTTTAGTAACTGTAATAAAATTTGCAATGAAGAGCAAATTCAGCAGACCAAAGCGAGCAGAATATTAAGGTGGGAAGGATGGCAATCTGCCACAAGAAGTTCCTTTGTGCAGAAAATTATTTTTCTCTCATTTCATCCCTCATTCCCCCTCTCTCTGGTGCAAATGTCATACCCCTTGGTAGCAGTAAAAGCTCTTTTATTTCTGCTGCTGCAAACTCTGTTAAAGGCCATTAATGTGAAGAATCGGGGAAGGAAAAATCTCACCTTATTAGTACTTCTTTTATAGGCAAATTTGAAGGCATTAGCGAACATGCACTGGTGTGGAAAGATGGATTCATGAAAATTAGGGTGAAAGCTTCTTCATAGCTTCTTGTTGCAACCAAGATGACAAAAATTTTAAGGGGACCAGTAGTTTCTCAAGAGAATGGAAATCTGTCTCCAGGAATAGGGTCCAAACTTTGATTTATTAATTAATGAAATTCTGGTTTCACTCCAGCTTGGTAACCCTCCTGACGAATATTGGTATTGGGGTCTTATCATTCTTGAACTGGTTGGGAATGCTTTAAAAAAAATTATGTGCAGATGGTGATACTTCTTGGTAGGATTTGAGAGTATTTGCATGAATTTTGATTTATTAATCAATGAAATTCTGGTTTCGCACCAGCTTGGTAACCCTCCTGACGGATATTGGTATTGGGGTCTTGTCATTCTTGAACTGGTTGAGAATGCTTTCAAAAAACATTTATGTGCAGATGGTGATACCTCTTGGTAGGATTTGAGAGTATTTGCATGAATTTGTATAACAAAACCACCAGCCTCTTGCTTTCTAGAGCACATTTTACTTGTATCAGATGTGTGGTGTTAGAAATAATTAATTGAATTGGAAGGTAGGATTCCTCTATCATTGGTGCCAAGAATTAAATAACTACAATGATTGTTTTCGACTCCCAAGTCAAAGCCACAGTCACTTTGGAAATGGATTAATAATTCTGAACAACAAATTCTATTCCACCATAAATGATAAGGTGAATTTGGATGAGTGCATTGATAAAAATTTGATGCTTTGAAGGCCATTGAAAGGGCTGAAATTGAGAATGGAAATTCCCCAAGATCAGTAAGGATGCCCTTATTCCCTCTCCTAAGGGAACAAACAGTTGGAATATAAGATGTTGAATGAGCCAGATCTCGATAAGTATGATTTGTTGGACACTTGTTTGACAGCAGACAATGAACTCATACCTTAAGCACACCCCAATGAATATGCCTGCCAAATTTCTAAAGTGAACTGTAGTAGTACAGGGAAGAGGTGGAGAAAATGTGGAGTAAGTCTCTGAGAGAAAATTGTAGCTTCAGGTAACTAAATTAAACCCCTACATTAATTTTAGGTCTAGAAGGTGTCCTTCCCCTTGTTGAGAGCAATAAAAATCATCTCTGGAGTTTTAGGGGTATAAATGCCCCTAGAAAAAGCCTGACAAATTTAATTTTTATTGTAAGAAATAAAATTGGATAAAAATATATTTCAATTATGATGAAGAAATTACTAAGGTGCAACGGAGAGTTTGTTGAGGCCCTTAAAGCCTCTCGAGGATTGAGAACTTCGTAACCCCCCCATTCTTTCAAGTTCAAGGAGCTTGGTACAGAACAGAATTTACAAGTTTTTACAATAGAAAGTCCTTATTTCAATCTTTCCCTTTTCTTGATCAATGCTTATGGTCCATTAGATCAGCTTAAAAAATCTAAATTTTGGATCAGATCCCTGAGCTCTACTGCCTTTTGATGGGTGAAAGGTCATTTTGGGTAGAGAATTTAACTCCTTTTCGTCCTCTATGGGTAGAAAGGTGTTGGCAGTGGGCTAGTGTCCCTCACAGGAATCGCGACATGGCTTAACCGCCTCTTGTGGTTCTATAAGACTATTGGTTGTATCGGGCCTTGACAAGTTGATCTTTTGGTGCAACTGCAACTTTGGCCTTTCTAACTATTGGTATTATAGCTTGGTCACAGGTTCGAATCTCTCAAGCCACGACGAGTGATGCTGGGAGGGGGATTGTTGGCAATGGGCCAATGTCCCTCACGGTATTCATGACATGGCTTAACCGACTCTTGTGATTCTATAAGACTATTGGTTGAATCGAGCATTGACGGGTTGATCTTTTGGTGCAAAGGTAACTCTGGCCTTTCTAACAAAGGGGTGGTGCCTCCATAAATAAATGTTATCTTAGATCAACTTGACTTCGCCAATTTTGTGGAGCTTTGTGTCTTGGTAGACATTGTTCCCAAAACTTGTGCACGTACTTGATCAAATCGAAGATTGGTCAATGGGTGGTTTTCAGCATCACAATCTAAAGCTATTACAGATTTCTATGCAATCTCACTTGGTTGGATTCCTCATAGCTATTGCAAAATAATACCCATTTCACATTTGCATAATTAGAATCATCTATCAATTTTGAAGATCATCCCCCATTCAGTGCCCTCTTAAGTTTGATAAAATTTAGTATAGAGAACCTTGTTGCATTTGGTTAAAAAGTGCTCCAAAATGGAAGGCCCTAAGGTCTTCAATCCAACAATGAAGTTAATCCATTTGAAAGCTAGCCTGAAACAACACAATTGGGTGTCATACAAAATTGTTTGTGAAGTTAGAGAAGCTAAGTTTATTAATGTCCAACAAAAGAGCACCAAAAGGGTCCACGGGATTGAGAGCTTACAACCAAGAAGACAACCAACAATAGGAGCACCAAACGGTGTCTGTGAAAGTGCAAGCATGAAAGAAAAATAAAGAGGAAGAGAGGACCACCAATGCAAGGACTAAGGATCCTTCTTCAACGAGAAAAAGTCCAACATCAAAAGATACTAACGGGGGCGGCCATGAACCTTGAGTTGTTGCTGAATACTCTTGGAGGAGTGTCGTTGCCGAAGAAAACCGTTGCAGGGTCTCACAGATCTAGAGTGACCGGTAATGGGGACACTGAATGGTTTCTTCACACCCCAAGCTAGAGACAAGGGGGAGTAGAAGGTTGTGATAAGCTGCACAAGGGCTTGACTCTGAGGGAATAAGAGTTGTAGAGTGTGGTCGTGGAGTTGTAAAGTCTCATAGAGTTAGAGCGCAATGCATTGCTGATCCGTGTATCTAAAAATAATTGAGAGAGATCTGCACTCTTTGAACAGACAATAAAATCTACCTCGAATCTTGTAGTAAATAGGGCATTGAAAAATGAAGTGAGTTGTAGTAAATGGATCCTCTCTATCAATATGGTGATCACTTTGAATTCAAAGCTAGTGTGAGTCCACTTTGAAGGAACCAAGAGAGATATGCAGGGCATGGTTCCAACGTGTATGCAAGTAGTCAAGGTGTAAAATAATCCCATCTCAAATATCCAAGAAGTGCTCAACATAGAAAGCCATCCTCGAATGTAACACTCCTAGAGGATTAGTCTAGGTTGTGATAATGGATTGTCTATAAATGTCGAGTCTGGCATGCCCTTTCAACTCTTGCCAAGAAGGGAGGAGGTGAGTGGGAGCATCCAATGAGAATTGATAGGGAGGTAGGCAGTTAATCTCAACCCCAATTGATCTCAATAGGATAGTGGCTTGGGTGTACCAACAACGGGCCCTAGTGATGGGGTCAGAGTCCGTGATAGGAGCAGTAGGTCAAGTAAGGGTATTTGTGGCAGTCGTCGATAGAGTCTGCATAACCACTAAGGTGGTGTCTAAACCAAATCAAATAAAAAATGGCAACAAGACTGAAAGGATGGGCTCTGAACTCGGCGAGAGTAAACTGTGAGGGGTGGACTAGTGACATCTAATAATACATCGGAGGAATAGAGTCTGGACATGCTCAATCGAGGTCCTATCAAAGTCCAAAAGAGAAGGCCTCCCGCACCACCAAACCATAGAAGATCATGGGTCTGACTAAGGAATCCAGGAGGGATAGCTTAGTCAAAGTGTCTTGAAAGTGGTTTCTGAAATGCTATCTCTCTAGCATGGAAAGGGAACCCAACCCTTTACAAACCCGAGGTTGAATGGCAAATCTCAAGCTGAAGCTGGGATTAGAAAACTTAACACCAAAGTATGTGTAAGATGAAGCAATCTCAACTTCTTGACCTTGAAAGTAGAAATGGAAATGTGAGGTCTTCAAATAGTTGAAGACCATGACTTGAGTCTTGCCTAGATTCATGAACAGTTGTCATGAGCCCATCAAGAAGCCTCTCAAGAACATTAGGAGAAGAATCCAAAATAACCACATCATTGGGAAAAGGATGGAGATCAAGATCTGATGTAAGTAACAATCGTCTCTGGGGAGCGAGGAGTCTCTGAGAAAGGTCTCAAGCTCATTAATATAAATCCAACTTGCAAATTTGAACAGGATTGTTAAAAACTCAACTATCTATCAGGAAGCTTCTCTCAGGCAAATCTTTCTAATGGAAAAGCATTGAGAGATTTTTAGCAGCAAAGAAATATCCTAGAAACAACAATTTAGTGAAAATGCTTAAAGAGTGGGGACAAAAATACTCTTTTATTTTCGAGATTCGTTTAAGTCTAGAAGAACTCACACAAAAAGTTCATCAATTCAGCAAGGATGACAAAGATTTAGTGCAGCCCTAGGACATCATTAATAAAGTGACAAACTTCTTTTGAGGATCTGGTGCAAGGATGCCTCAAATTTACCTCATCAAACTTCTAAAAAATATTTTGTACATGATCACTATCAATTGTAATTAGGCCGTATTGCCTTCCTTCATAGAGGACGAGGTTAAGCATACTCTTTGTCAGATCCATTTGGATGAAGCCCCTGGGTTAGACAATGTACTAGCCATTTTAGTTCATAAAATTTGGAACATTGTGGGAAGGATGTTTACTCAGAGGTGGAAGATCAAGATAGTCCAAAAAATGTCAAAGGATTTCAGTAATACTTATGGGGTTCTTATTCATTAAAAAGTAGATCATGGCTTTTGCTGACTCCTCTTATTTCACTTTGGAACACAATAAACAAGATGATCTCCAAAGCGATAGCTAGTAGATTGAATTTAATCTCAATCTCTCTGAATTGATCTAGGAAGAACAGGATAGGTTTTTGCCTAGAAGATCCATTATTGATAGAATCCTCATTTTACATGTAATTATCCACTTGCTTATACCATCTAAGAGCTAATTGTATATAAGAAAACATTTGATGGGTTAGTTTAGATATTTGTTTTAATGAACATTTTAGCCTATGTTCTCCCCAAAGAGACATGATTCCAAGTTGTATTTCTAAGTCCCATATTTTCTCTATTGGCTGTTGGCAATTTGCTGATGAGACTATTCTATATGTGAAAACATTGTATAAGGAAGTAGAGACCATAAAAGAACCACTGAATGAATATTTAGCATCTTTCTAGCCAGAGATGAAATCTAAAATGAAAAACTAAAAGTAGGCAAAGGTCTTAGCTAGGGTAAACAAATCTTTTGGAAACTTAAATCTAGAGAAACATGGTTAATAGGTGGGTCAAAAATACATTTCTTTTGCAATTCCATTAAGGCTAGAATAATTACTAGTGAAACTTGGGCATGCGCACCCAACTCAATACCCAGGAGTACCCGGTGCGGGGACATCCCTAGGACGTGTACTTGGGCCCCGGGTACTCCTAGATGGGTACTTGGAGTACCCAAGTATCCCCACCACTGCCCAAGTGTCACTACACCGCTTGGGTACTTGAGTGTTTGGGTGCTTCGTCCACTCTATTAAGAGGAACAAACTTACCTCTAATTGGGGCTTGAGTGCTTGTTTGCTTTGGTGCTTCATCCACTCTATAAAGAGGAACAAACTTACCTCTAAGAGAGCAAAGAAGCTAGCTATTGTACACAGTGTCTTGCATATCATAGATCGCAAGACACGTGTACAAAGAGAGTGTAGCAATGCGATGGGATGAAGAGCTAGAGGATATATCTCAACGGGATGGGATGTAGAGCCAAATGATCTATCTTATATTGACAAGGATGAGATTCCAACAAGAATGGATGTAGGGTTGGTTGGTGTTTCTTTTGGGGAGTTGAGGAATCTAGTAGTTCTAGTGATGAGAACTATTGCTTGGGGGATGATTAGAGGCTTCCTCTCACTACATTTTGTCATTTTGACATGATTTTGTACTCATTTTGATATTGATCACGATTCATATCATGCATGATCCTACTCATTATAATCATCTAATTCAAGATATCATATATATCAAGATCTATCTCATTCAACGTTTATTTGGTTGTCCATACATTAGTGAGTCACGTAGGACCATTTAGAAGAGGATTAATGAGTACAATGAGTTTCCTTGGTAACATTATGTCAAATGCGGCCACACGCTCTTGCAAGATCAAACAATATACAAAGAACACCTTCCACACATGAGAGCAACAAGAAAGATTTTCCTTATTCCTCAAAAGCAAAGATAATAGAATGAGAATTACAATGCACAAATAATTGCTTTATAAAGAGCAAGTCCTCAGTAAACCAAAAAAAAAGCTAAAAAAGAAAACTAAAGCTCAACCAAGCTAAATTAGGCTCATCTAAAGCTCTAAAAGTTAGCTTAAGCTAAGCATGCATGTGCACAAACATGTAATGCAACAATATGCAAATGTGCATGATGTAATAAACATGTGTATGATGCAACAAATATGCACGTTTTAACACCCCCTTTAAGTGAAACTTAGGGAGAAGTAAAAAACTTAAAGTGCATGAAATGCGAGAAAAGGTCTGAGCAACTAATGTTTGATAATGGACCCAGTATAAAGGAAGTTTCTCAAAACATAGAAAAGAAGAGAAACCATATATACAAAGCAATGCAACTCTCACATAAGGAGGAACGGAAAAAGCCTAGTGGGAAAAAACTCATCTACAAAAGAGGGGGAAAGACAATTAAGAACTACGAAGCTTCCAAGATAATGTCTAAAAAATATAGGAACAACAAGAACATCCTTGAAGCACAAATAAATTGTAGGTAGTTGTCAAGTAATGATAACTACCGTAGTGATAAATGAAGAACCCTCTCTAAATGTTTCAGGATGACAAACCAAATATACATGACAAAACTCTTAATGTTTCAAGATGAAAAACCAAATATCAAATCCTCTCTTGAATAAAGACACTTCTTATGCTAAGACTGCAACTAAAGATCATAAGGTGACTTCAAGCTTCCTTTTAATTTGGACACTCGGTTGGAAAAATGTGATTTATTGGATCACTAAGGGGACTTACACTGTTTTATAAGATTTTGTTAACTTGATTCAGTAGATTTGGTTTCAGAATGTACAATGAAAATATATTTTGATTTCCAACTTTTGAAATGCAACCTAACTTAAACTTACAAATTTAACTACTTCTACTTCTAAGGATGTAAGGAAGAGTGAACACACTTGGACTCTTATAGATGCAGTTTTATTACTAACTCCACTCACCTAGTGCAAGCTTCTAAGGCGTGTTCTAGTGATTTTTAAATCCATACCATTTCTCTAGTCTCATCAATGGATGCAAATTAAATATTGAGTGTGAATTGAAGTGCTTTCAAATGCCATTCAACCACACCAGGCAATACTCACAATCAGTATGTAGTTAATGGTTTGGTCGAGTCAATTCAACTATGCGTTCACAATTACTCTTATCCAACTAAATTACTCAAAGCAGATTCTAACTTAACAACTTGAAATCAAATCTATTAAGTGAGGAATGTAAATCACCATGCAATAATTCCAAAAGAGATCACGAGTATTCACCATATAAGACACAACAATGAATAGTAGAGTAAATTTGACAATATTTTAATAACAATTTTCTCTTACAAATGGGGAGAGCATGCCTTATGGGTGTAGTTACAATGAATGACCAAGATTATATAGAATTAATGACCCAGGTTAATCCACCATAAACTCTGTTTAGGGTTCCCACTCCTATTATCCATTGAGATCAAAGCAACACAATGTGAGCCAATAGTAAAATTACAAAGTTTTATTGACTAATCAAAAGGCAGAGAATTTGTGGGGTAATCCTTTAGGATATAATTCCCTTTAATCCTTTCTTCCTTTGCTAATTCAATGAACCTAGACAAAATGTTCTTAAGTTCATCCATTGGAGGCATAGGTGCCCTTTGTATCTTCCAATCAGCCATATCTATCTCAAATGCTCTTGTGATGATGAATCTTTGCCAATCTGACATGTTTTCCTTCCTTGAGGGCATAAAGGCCTTGAATGCCGCAACCTTTCTCAATTGTTCCCTCTTGACGATGTTATAATCTTCAAAGTGGAGAGCTCTCATCCTCTCCTTTATCGCTTCCAAATTCATATTTTCTTATTGTTAGAAATGGAAAAAGAAATCTGTAAATAAGCAATACCAGGAAAGAATCTAAGAGTAAATGCATGATAAGATATTACCATAAAATAGGAGAGAGAAAGCTTCAAGCTCCATCACCATGAGACAAGATATTTGGAAAGGGGAAAGCAAAGAAAACCCCTTGTGACATTATGAATGAGGCATGAAAAGCCTAAGAAGAAAGAGAGAGAGAGCAAGAGAGCTATGGCTCATACAATACTTGAGAAGAGGAAGAACCCTCATTGTTAAATGAGAGAAGAGGGTCATCTCTTAAATAGAGATGAGAGAGAGGAGTTAGAATGTAACTCCCATGTCTATGAATGCCACCATTCATAAGTGTGTGAGGCCAAGTGTGAGATTCCTCTTAAGGAGGAATAATCTAAAATTAGAAATTACAATATATATTTGTCCTCACATATTCCACTAGATGACAAAATAAGATGTAGTGGAAAAAGGACAAAAAAGAAATATATTAGGATACCTTGGCTTATATCCTAATATATTACAACAATAAAGAAAAGAGTTCTAACCTTGGTTTATAAATACACCAAGGAAAGATTACAACTTCTAACACTTATTTTCTCTCATCAAGTTGAAATGTTACCTTTACTGCTTCTTGAACCTCATCCCGATTTGCTTGAACTGTGGCATTGAGACTGCAACAATCACCTTTTACCATTTAAAGGGCATCCGGCATGGACACTAATGCAAAGGAGTACTCATAGCATCTTTCATCCCATTTTCCTTTATTACTTTACTCTTCTCCAACAGCTGCTTTGGAATTCTTGTTATTGTTTGCAATCAAGGGTGATCTTCAATTTGATGGGCTGAAATTCCTTGCACATTGCATCTATGGCTTGGAGTCTCACTCTGATTGATGTAATTGCATAATATTGCCTTAGGAATCCTGGAAGAAAAGTGAGCACTTCTTGCTCAACATCCTCCATCCATGCCTTCAATTCATGAAATGCCATTTTCAAATTCTCCAAATCCACTAATTCTCTTTCAAGGGTGAGAGGTAGTGCAAATGTTTGGTCTCTTTGCCAAATAGGGTTGACTATATGGTTGAGGTATTCACTGAATCTTTGATTTTTTTCTTTTTTCCAAACTTTTTGTTCATTTTTTTCCTGCAAAACCTGAATAGCTCCCTGGACCTTCTCAAATTCCTACCTCTTTATAGTATCTACTATTTGGAGAAGTCAATCTGCAATTTAGATTGATTGACGAATGAAATACTATCTCCTTTCTTATATAGCTGGCTGTATTGTGAAGAGGCTTGTCTTTTAGCCTTATTGTGAAGATGTATGTCTCTTAGCAAGGCTGACTTGCTTATGTGTGGCCAATCACATTAATTTATTTAAATAATTAGACCTCTCTCAACAGGGCTAACTTTTTAAGGTTTGGCCAATCATTTTAATTTATCTAAACAAATAAGACTCCTCTTAATAGGCCAACTTACTTGTGGATAAAATTCAATTGAAATTTTGCTCTTTTCAACCATATAGGCTGATCATGTTGACTTGAATTGTTTTAGCATTTTAAATAAGATGAATCTCCATTCTTTTTTGGATCAATTTCAAATTGATTTTCTACTTTTTTTGCTTTGCGAGTGCTCAAATTTCTTGGGGCGGAAGTTTGGGAATGAAGAGATTAAAAAATATAATGCTGATGAAAGTTCTGCTGTTGTCCTTTGATGGCGCAGATTTAGAAACGTTCAGAAAAACAAAAGTTTGGGAAAGCTTGCCGTGCATTTGATTAGCCTTCATCAATTAAAATTTTGATCATTTTGCTGAAGGGCGAGTTTAATTTGTAGCTCGAAATTTATGAGAGATCACCGTCTTGTTTCACAATTCACAGCCCATCTTGGAGGCGTGGTGGAGATTCTAGGTATTTCAGGATTGCAAGTCCCAAGTCTTGTAATATTCCATCCCAAGCTTTCTATGGTGGAAATCTTGTGATGTTGGGATTAAAAGTCCCAACTTTGTGAAAACTCTGCCCTTGCTGTGGGCTTCCATTCATCGCCAATCTTATGAAACTTGACCAATTTTTACAATTTTGGGCCTATAAAGGAACCTCACTATTGTCTTCTTTCTGAATATTCCTCATTTAGAAACATGGCTGAAATCCTATGATATCGAGATTTCCGACCTCATTGCAGATTGGTCTTGAAATGATGGCAGACATTTAGAGTTTTGCGCATTGCGAATCTTGGCATTGGGCGGAACCCACTCAATGTTGGGATTAATCTTGATTGTTCTATGTGTTGTGAGGTTCTCACACCATCGCCTCAAAACTTTGGGGACCCCCTTTTTTTTAATCGCCTTGGCAAATTTTTGGATTGTCCAACAATTTTGATTTGATTTTTCGAGATTTTTTAAGCCATGGACACCTTCAGGCCAATGGGGAGAGGCTTAGCTTATTTTCACCTAGTTCCAACTTGATTTTCCAGAATGACCAATTTCGTCCTTAAGCCGGACAAAATTTTCAAAAACAACATTGGGCAGGATAATATTGTAAAATTTTTACTTAGACGATTTCTTTTGAAAATTTGGATATAATTGTGTAAATTTGGATAATTTTCAAAAAATGAAATTTTGTTAGATTTGAACTTTTTGGAAAATCTTGATTTTCTTTGGTGAAAAATTTTCTTTTGTGAAGATGAAATCAAATTGCAAAAAAATTGGCTGTAATGGATTAAAATTGCCTTCAAAATTTTTAAGCCTTTAATGAAATTGGTAATTTAATATTGAGAAATGGCTTTTGGCTAGCCAAAATCCGATTTTAATGATATATTAATTGCTAAATTGTCATTAAATGGAAACATTTAGCATCTCCAAGGCATAATTTATTTTCTTTTTGCAATTTTGGTCTAATTGGCAATTTAAAAAAGTAAATTTCATCTTGGCAAAGTTAATATTTAGCTAAGCATTTAATTGGGGGCCAGTTTTGTGTGCTAATTAATATTTTTCTTACTCCCAGGGTTCCAGTCGGCAAGCTAAGGAGAGTATAGGAATTGGGTATAAGAGGAAACTCTTTCCCCTTTTCTCTTCATTCCTCACTCCTCCTCTTTGGTGCTTAGGCGATTTTTGGCTAAGGGCAGATTTCTTTTTCCTTGGACAATTTTTGCAAGGGCAGATTTCTTCTTCCTTGGGCAATTTTTGCAAGGGCAGATTGGTATTTTCCTTGGATGATTTTTTTTGCAAGAGCAGATCTGCACTCTTCTTGCTTGACGAATTTTGTGGGAGCCGAAATTTGTGGAAGATAAAATTCTGATTTTCAAGAGGTGCTGCGATTTTCTCTTAGAGCTAGGGGCTCAAGATTTGCAAGGAGTTTGAAATTTTCAAAGTCTGATCCTAAATTCCAAAAAGAAGATCCAACTATTGGTAAAAGTAATTTCAAATCATTTAGATTTGAAAGGGGTCCTTAAGCTGATTTCCTTCCTTCGTTCTTGTCTAGATATTGTCTCCCTTGGTTCTTCTTGCATTCATTGTCCACCACTTTACCATTCCCTAATAGGGCGACAAGATGGAGGATGTTAGTGCAATTAAGAATCCTAAGAGAAAGAGGATAACACTAAGAAAGACAAAGAGGATATGATGCCCACAACAACTTTCTTCTCGAAAATGAGGTGAATAACTGATACCAATGTCGGTACAGTAAACATGATACAGGTAAAGGCCCTCCTAAAGGAAGGACAATCCCTTTTGGCAAAGAAGATATACAGAAGGCAGTTACACATCACAGCCCAGGCGTCGACACTTCCATTACAACCATGATGAGCGACATCGGAGTGGTGCTTGATTTTGAAGACATCAGAGAAGAGGATATCAATGAGACAAGACTTGGATCAAGATTGGATTAGTTAGGAAAGGTTGCTATCAAGAAGAAACATTTGAACACACTTTCCTCTCTCAACACCTTTATTGGATACGCAAAAGAATATGAGAAGACACTACAAGCAACGAGTAGCATGGTGAAATCAGTTGAACTCGAGATGAAGTATACACCTTGTCCTCCCATGGAGGAAGTCAATGAGAGGCTAGCTAGGTTCATTGCCTTAGCTAAAAGAATGAAAAAAAAGGGAGATTTATATTAGAAGATCATTTAGTGTAAGCCCAAGTGGTAATTTCTCTTTCTTCTAGAATAGGACAAGTGTCTATTTCCGATTGGCCACCATTTTGGTGCTTTCTCATTGGATGCCACTTTTACACTTTTTTCATTGGTCCATTGACGAGGTGACATCTTCTCATTGGCCGATGGGGTGGCAACCCTAATTAGGGTTTCTAGGATTCAATCTAGATTGTCGGTTTTGCCTTTGATCTCTACTGTCGGTTGTAATATTGGCATCTATAAAAGGCCATTTGCTCTCATTTGTAAGGTTCAAAGAAAATTGTTGCATAAGATAATACCAAAATTCGCTATTTCTTTCTCATTGTTGTGACTTGCATGGTGATTAAGAGCCTTTGGTATTATTGCATGATTTCTACTTCCAAATAGTTAGAGTAACATTTGTGAGGGAGTTATGTTGGAGGATTGTTGCCAAGATACTATCAAAATTGTTCTCTATTCATTGTTGTGACTTGCATGGTGGATATACATGATCATTTTGGTGTATTGCATGGTTTTTCTCATCTCTCAAATTAAAGTAGGATTTCATTTCATGTTGTTAGAGTAGAAGTAGATGGCTAATTGTATGATGATGTTAGTGAATGTTTGATAGGGATCAATACGAGACCACTAGCATCCTAGCGGCTTGTTGGGAAGCTTTGTGTGGCAAACTAGTTTATTTTTCCTTTGAATCATTGCATTTGTGAAGGTGGGGCCATTGGTTAGCTTTCATTAGATTCGATCCTCATCCATTTGCTAACCTTTCCATTCATAGGAGTAGGAGTAGAATAGTGAGTAGTTGAACGAGTAGGAGTAGAATAACGAGTAGTTGGGTAGTCGAATTTCACTCTAAGAAAGTTAGGAAGGTAGAAATCATTAGAAGCATTATTACCTCCTCGCGCAATCAACACTATTTGGCGCTACATCCTCCACCATCACCGTCACCATCAACATTACCTGACACTCATACAAAATCATCACCATCTCACCAAAAACCCAAGTCATCCTCGAATGAATAGCGTAAGGCCACCTACGTGATTACTAGCAAATCACATCGATAAAATTGAGTGAGTATCCACAAGTGCAAGGAACATTGGAGTTATTCTCATATCCCACGAGCAATAATTTTTCAAGAGAGAGAATTTTTCAAGAGAGGAATTGTATGTTTGATACTTCGTATCAAATATTCGATTACTAATATGTTATGTAAGTTATACAAAACTCGCATCAATACTATGGTCTTCAACTCTTCTTCGATCATTCAAACACCAATCCATGTCCACCAATGGTGAATATCACTCATGTGATCTGCATTATGGTCCGACAGAGACTTATTCCAGTCTAGTTTTTATTTATTTCTTCGTGTGCAAAACTTGACTTCCCTTTCAAATCTTATCAAATTTTCTTCTTCAAATTGCATCTCTTATTCCCTTGTTCCATTTGGAGTTGACAGTTTTCAATAAGAACTCATTATAGATTCTTAGGATTTTGTAAGGGCAGAAATTCCAGGTTCTTGAGATTGCCAACTCCTACTGTAGATGCTCTTGGCCATCCTTAAGCTCAAGCCTATGTTTGGAATGTCTTGTGAGGCTCTTTTTTTCATTCGTCTTGGTCCACTTCGCAAATTGATTTGGCTGAAAGTTGGTTGTCATAGGTATTCAATTCATTTACACTTTCAGCCCACACCATATCTCCAAGTGTTCAATTGATTCCATCTGTCTTCTTGTGATTTTATCTTCCTTCTTTCAACTTCAACTTGCTTTCTTAGGCAGAGATTTTGAGTTGCTAGGATTAGCACTCCCATGTTTAGAGAAATTTCACTCTTTGGAGCTTGTGGCAGAGGTTTAGAGAAGCTAGGATCAGACTTGGGCAGGAATTTCAGATTCTTAGGATTTCTGACCTCTTTGTCTTGAATGTTGAAACCTCCCTACTCCCCCCTTCAGACTTGCTTCTCTCATCAAATCTAGTTCAACTTTGAATTTTGTTCATTATTGCTGGTTTGTTTTGGTTCCAACTTCAACTTAGATCTGATTTTCTCATATAGTCTTATGCATTCATCCCTTTTTTGATGGAGATTTTCATTTTTCTCCATCACTCATTTTAAACTTACTCTCTCTAGCCCCCCTAAGGCTCGACTCTTGGGAAGACTACACTACCTAGACTTGACTCCCTAAGCCTAAGGCAACCACCTAACCTACTGCAAAACGAAAAGATGAGGTCTCCATACGTAATGGGGTGACAGACGTAATGGGGTGACAGTGTGAAAACCTTACAACACTCTCCATGGTACTTTATAATACAGTGGATGGACAAAGTACGCCACAACAAAATGTACAAAATCTCCAAAAAGCAAATATGAGCGACACTTTATCTCAGTACATTTGCAAATAGAGAAGTGCATCCAAAGGATGCTCAAAATGTTAAATATGGAAAAGTACTAGAAACACATGTAGAACAGCCAAGTCAAGTCATCCAACGTAAACAGAAAGTCTCCACATGCCAAAAAGTCCAAGTAATCATCCATTTTGTGAAAACATGAACAATTGAATAAGATATACCTGGGGCATCATCTAGCAAAAATGCATGGATAGATGTGAAGGTCTCAAAGAGACCTTTCCAATAGCACAATTATCACAAAAAACAGAGAAAATGGCAAAAGGACACTAGCTCGAAAGTAACAATACCTTATCTGACTTCACCAGGCCAAAACTGTACCATCAACAAAATCGTGAAACACATATTAGCACTATCAAATTGACCATGATTTCTGCAAAATTTTAATCATATGGTAGACACTTAGAGCTAGTGAGTTATGGATGATGGTAGCACAGTACCAAATGGCATAATTGTAAAGCTGAAAGGAGTGTTGTAAGCAGTTGTTAGCCTACCGGTTGGGTTCTATAGATGTTACGAATGGTGATTGTCTTGAAACAAACTATTACTGCTTGAATTATCTTGGAAATACCATATTATGAAATGAATTTAATATTAGTTGTATAGAGCAATATATGCAATGCGTACACTGTGGAAATTTATGAGTGATCTTCAATAGTCATTGTTATCTACAATTAGTTATTATCATGTATGCTATGTAAGAGCAATGCATTCTTGATAACATGCTAATCTACATTAGTATATTGGTCCGAAAAGCTTAATTATTGCTAGACCTTAATGTTGGGGTATCATATTTGTCTGCTGATTTCTTTCAAATGTATTGTGGATGGTACAGACTGCGGGAAGCCTGAGTTTCGGGAGGAGATGGAAAAGAATTCCACTGATCTTGTCTCAGAAGAGTTAAGATTACAGGAAGTTGTAGCAGAGGAAAATCAGCAACATGCTGAGATGATGTTACTTGATGCCAAGAAACTGGCTTCTCAGTACCAGAAAGAAGCAGAGAAATGTAATGCCGGAATAGAAACATGTGAAGGAGCTAGAGAGAGAGCAGAGGCTTCATTAGTACTTGAGAGGAAATCAACCGCACTATGGGAACAGAGGGCCCGACAGATGGGTTGGAAAGATGTATAGTCTTTCCAGATCAACAGACAAATTGACGTTCACCGACACAATGAGAATGTTCTGAAATATTCGGTAATTTGTCTGAGATTTTATTTTGCAAACTTACATAAGCTTAAACTTGTTACAATATGTATGGGTAAAGCAAAGTGTGAGCTGGAGTGAAACTCCAAAGTTCATGGGAGTGGATATGTTCATTTTAATAGGCTATTTGTATCATTTGACATTACTGCAAGCCATAAGGTTTGTACATTTCAAAATGACATTCTTTGTTCTTGACTACACGAGTTTTGACACATTGACTTTCTGTTGTCCAAATTATTAGATTTGGTCTGAAAAATATGTACAATAAATGAGAGAGAAATTTTCAAAGCAGTTTTAATTGTAAGATATGCGGCAAACCCGCATTGATTGTTTGATAAGCAATGTAATGAAGACGATGGTTCTTAGTTCACAATTGCATGCACAAGAAGCTTTAAAATAAGAATAATATATATTTTGCAATCTTGTTATATTTGACGATTATTTTTTGATAATTATATTTAACATTAAGCATTATTATCTTAGACTACACCATTTCTGAAATGACCACAAACCTAGGAATTATTTTTTGGTTCACCAGTTTGAGGTTATCTCAGTAGGTTTTCAGCTATTGTAGTGTCTAGACTCTTAATTAGGCTACTTGAATAGATTAAGGAGAAAAAATTACAATTATCTATGAATCAATTGAATAGGAATGATGATGTCATTTTATTATACAATTGAGTCTTCACATCTGTTATTGTGGGAGATTAAGTGGCTAGTTAAAGTTTCGTGCTTGGCCATGTACTGGTTGTAGAAGATGATTTTACACATTGGATTGCTATATATATTTATAACAAACAATTTCTGTGAGTGCTCAATTTTTTTGTCATTTACATTTTAAGTAGTTTTTTGCTAAGTCCATGTATCAAGTGGTTAATTCAAGGTTTGTGCTTGGCTATGTACTGGTTGTAGAAGGCAATTTATATACATTACATTGCTATATATAACAGTAAAATTTTGTGAGTATGCTCAATTTTTGTTATTTACATTTTGAGTATGTGTATGCAAAGTCCATTTTAAGGATTTTTGGTGTAACGGCAAAGTCCATGTTGTAAGCACCTAAATGATGCTGATTTCAAATCTTCTCCATTACCAAAAAAACATGTTTATGCTGTGCTTAGTGTAGATGAATATGAACACTCATATGGAATAAGTAGATATTCTGAAACAATCTTGTACCTTATCCACAATTAAAAGATGAGCATATATGGTAATGAATGTCACTTTAGTAGAGTAACAAAGCTTCTTGGAAAATCTTTTTAATAGTTAATTTTCATTAATGGTTTTGGATCACGCACTATCAACCTTGCAACATGCTGTTGGTAAGATTGATATCCATTATTGAGAAGTGGAAATTTACTTTAGAATTTCATGTTAATGGGCATTTGAAAGTTCAGCATCAACCTTTGTAGTGGATACTTAACAACCTTTGTAGTGGATACTTTGGCAAAAGGCACTGAGATTTTAACTTATAAAAAATCATTGTGATGCTAAGTGGATGGAAAGTTTTGTAGCGTCAAGCCGGTGTTGGCTGGAACCTTGGCAACCACATGAACTAATGGGTTCAAATAAATCAAATCTAGGTGATAACAGCATCAGATATTGGTTTTGACATAGAAGGTGCAAGTTTTATAAGTTTCTGACAATGAGGAAGTGATGCAGGAGCATCATGCCTCTTAATTTCTAATTTTAGTTTTCTTGTTTAATTTCTGTTAAGTTTGGTTTGTCGTATGTTTGTTTTGTCTTTGTAGGGACTGTTGGGAAGGTTGTAAAACAGTTTGCGAAGTCAGTTTCAGTTGTGATAGTTAGAAACTGACTGCGGTGGTGGTTTTATCTGTAGGAAAGACAATCACTTCAAAAACATGGGAGTTTGTTTTAAGGGCAGCTGGTGGGATGTGTAGGCAAACATGAATCTGGATCACCGTTGAAAAAGGGAAAAGCACCAAGAATAAGGGGAGAACAGACTTATTGAAGAGTGGGAGACTGGAGCTATTTTGTTTAGTCAACGGCTGTGGTTTGGTTGTAGTTAGGGACATAAGCGAGTCTGTAAATGAAGATAGAACCAATCCTGAAGGATCACTTTTCTTTGCAACTGTCATTTAAAATGATATGCAGAAATATTGTTCTGAGTCCCTGTTCTGAGTTTTTCCTCTGTTCTGAGATAGTGGCTCTCAGGAAAAGCAGTATGTCACCTTCATTTTTGTTGTGTGATTACCTTTCAATCAGGTGTTATTAATCCATGTTTTTGGGGGATTAATAAAGATAACTTGAATCTCCACCTTAAGTTCCATTGTTTCAATTAATTTTTACCTCAATTTAATCTCTTCTTCCCTGTTGTGACTGAGAGGGCTGCCATCATTTGGTATCAAAGCATAAAGTACTTTGTAAGAACCCCAAATAGGCTCTACGCTGATCACTGTTTGTTTCCCTGGGTGTAATGATTGTTTTTGGTTTGTTTTTGAATGTTTTAAGCTGTTTTTGGGTTTTTGAGTTGATGAAAAGAAAATACAAATATTGAAAACTAATCTTACTTAAAATTATAACTCAAATCTGGTTATAATGCTAATCAAATTCATTTATTCGGATGGCTCCTAATGTATGTACAATACATATTGTTGAAAGAATAGATTAAAAACATCATCATTAATAGTTGAAAAAAACCTGATTTTTGTCTCCAATATGCAACCACGCTGCTGGTTGCTTCCTCCTTGGGCAGCGCCTATCAAAAACCGCAATATTAAATCTCTGATTTTTAATTCACTGTAGCGCTGTACTGTTCACAGCACTGTAGCTGCTGTTATAACCCCTTCCAACCTGTAAACAGATTCATCCACTTTTTTCCTACTGAAACACAATATTGACTCCAGAGTGAAGTCAACTCACAGGCAAAATTCAAGTGATATTTCACACCCTCAAATTGCATCAACTCTGAAGATACTACGTTCTCTACAGTCTGAATTCTTCTCAAACTTGTAGAAACCCTTGTTGCCACAACTTCAAGAAATTTCACAAGGCAAAGTTTTAAAGCAATTCTCATAACCTGCTCTTGAAGGAAGACAAGGTTTGTTTATAAGGACTCCTCAACTCTAGAATGAGTCTCCACGCTCAATGTGGGATAAAAGATATAATAATAACATAAAAAATGTTATTACATTAAAACTTAGAAAATTCCTTTTAATTTTTCCATAAGCTTGGACCCATAATTAATTGAAACGATGGCCCCTTTTATGATATCATGACCCTCACTTAAGTTATAAATTATAACTTAACAATATAGGCTTAAAATCAATAATGTTTATTTTAACTAAATAAACATTAATATCTCCATTATTACTCAACATTTTTGAATGTCGTTTGGACTAGGAGCTAACATGATAGAACTGCATATGGCCATACCCCTTTTCTAAAAATAGCAAGGGTCTATCTTTATAACTCCAAAAACTGCTAAAAATAGCTTGACCAAGCCAAACTCAAAGGAAAACTCATCATAAACAAACTCTGGCAACCCAGAAGAGTACTCTGCTCTGGTCCTTGGAGGATCTCCACACCAAGGTGACCCTCTATCCAATCTTATTAGCCTACGAGGGTCTCTGATAGGCTAATCACCAGCTAAAGTGATGTCTCTAGCTAGAAGGGGACATCACAGTCCGCCCTCCTTGAAATTGCTTGTCCTCAAGCAATCTCAACTCTGGATGCTGTAAAATCTCCTCGCTCTCCCAAGTAGCATCCTCTACCGGCAAATCCTTCCACTTCACCAAATATTCTCGGATGGTACGTTTCCTCAAGTTCCTCTCTCTAAAATCCATGATAGCCTCCGGTATCAAAACAAGTTTTCCCTCATCATCCAGGGGTGGTAGTATTGTAGAAGGCACAATATGACGCCCTAGCGCCTTTTTGAGGCGTGACACATGAAAAACATTGTGCACCTTGCTCTCCGCCGGCAAGTCTAACTCATAAGCCACCTCTCCCACTTTCTTGATAATCCTAAATGGACCATAGTATCGTGGCTTGAGTTTCTCGGCACCACTCTTCTTGAGAGTGGATTGACGGTAAGGCTGCAACATAAGATACACCATGTCTCCAACCTCAAAAGTCCTCTCAGTCCTCTTCTGATCTGCATACTGCTTTTGCTGATTTTGTGCCTTAGTTAGATTATCCTTGAGAGTCTTAACAAGGTCTTGACTCTCCTGTAACAAATCACCTGCACTGGGCACTCTACTGTCACTCAAAAGCATATCCATAAAATTGGGTGCCTCATACCCATACAGGGCCATAAAGGGTGACATCTGAATAGACATGTGATAAGTGGTATTGTAGCAATACTCACAAAGATAAATCCACTTTACCCATGCCCTCTGTTGCCCTGCTATACAATTTCTGAGATATCCCTCCACCCATTTGCTTACTATCTCTGTTTGACCATCTCTCTGAGGGTGGTAGCTAGTACTCGGAGTGAGCTCTGTCGCACACAACCTGAATAGCTCTTGCCAAAAGTGACTCATAAACCTGCTGTCTCTGTCACTTACAATGCTCCGAGGTAAGCCATGTAATCTGAATATCTCTTTGAAGAACAACTCTGCCACCTGTGTAGCAGTGTATGTAGTAGTGATCGGAAAGAAGTGTGCAAACTTCGTAAGGCGATCCACAACCACATATATGCAGTCCCTGCCTTGGGCTCTAGGCAATCCTGTGATGAAGTCCATAGACAAACACTCCCACTTCCTATCAGGAATCGGAAGTGGCTGAAGTAAACCGGCTGGATAGGAGTGTTCTTGCTTATTCTGTTGGCAAGTGGGACACTCCCTAACATATTGAAGTACCTCTGCTTTGAGCCTTTTCCATGTGAATCGCTCTCTAATCTGTCGGTATGTCTTGTAGTAACCAGGATGTCCTGCCATAGGTGAATCATGAAAAGATTTCAAAACCACCCTCCTCACTACTGATCCTAGGACCAAAAATATTCGTCCTTTGTAAATGATGAGCTCATTCACAAGGGTGTATCTGCTGTCCTGAATAGTCCCATCTATGAATCCAACTGCCCAAGTGTCCTTTGCATACTCTGGAAGGATCAAGTGTCTCCAATCCTCCGATATGTCTGTCAGTAAGCTCAAATGGGGCCTACGTGATAAGGCATCAGCAACTACATTCTGTGTCCCCTTAAAATATGTAATGTCAAAGTCATAGGACTGTAACTTGCTCACCCACTTTTGCTGCCTATCATTGAGATCTCGCTGCCCCAAAAAGTGTCTTAGGCTATTATGGTCGGTTTTGATACAAAATTTGCTACCTACCAAATATTGCCTGAATTTGGCCAAAGCATGCATAATGGCTAACATCTCCTTATCATATATGCTGAAGCTTCGCTCTGGCCCTCTCAATTTCCTGCTCTCATAAGCAATAGGGTGCTTCTCCTGCATAAGCACCGCTCCAATGCCCTCTCCGGAAGCATCACAATGTAGCTCAAAAGGTTTGCTAAAATCTGGTAATGCTAACACTGGACAAGAAGTCATCAACCCCTTAAATTTCTCAAAACACTCCTGTGCCTCAAGAGTCCACAAGAAAGCTCCCTTTCTCATCAAATTTGTCAAGGCATTTGTAGAAACCACATAGTCCTAGAAAGCCCCTCAACTGTGTAAGGTTCACCGGTGAAGGCCACTCCACAATGGCACGAATCTTTTCAGGATCCATGCACACGCCCTCTGCACTGATGATGTGACCCAAGTACAACAACTCTGTCATGCCCAAATCACACTTCGACTCCTTTGCATACAAGGATTCTCTGTCCAATATACCCAGCACCGTGTCCAGGTGAACCAAGTGCTCCTCCCAAGATCTACTATATACCAAGATATCATCGAAGAAGACAAGTACAAATCTCCTCAACTGAGGATGGAAAACCCTATTCATTGTTGCCTGAAAAGTAGCAGGTGCGTTAGTTAGCCCAAATGGCATAACTACAAACTCAAAATGGCCACAATGACATCTAAAGGTTGTCTTCTCGATATCTTGCTCTCTAACTCTGATCTGGTGATAACCTGATCTCAAATCTATCTTTGAGAAGAAGCAAGCTCCATGTAGCTCATCTATCAACTCATCGATCCTGGGAATGGGGTATCTGTTTTTAATCGTCTTCCTATTAAGCACTCTGTAATCAATGCACATCCTCAATGTTCCATCCTTCTTCTTTACTAACACCACTGAAGAAGCAAAAGGAGACTTACTTGGTCTAATGTGGCCCATAGCAAGTAACTCCTTTTATGGTTTTCTCAATTTCATCCTTCAACCTCTTCGGATGCCTGTAAGGTGTAATCATGATGGGCTTAGCCCCCTCCTCTAACTCAATGATGTGCTCAATACCTCTGTCTGGTGGTCTACCTGGTGGAATGTCACTGAACACCTTAGAGTGTTTAACTCTAAGCTCCTGAATATCAGGAGGATATTCAATCTTATGCTGTCCCTCCTATGATGGCATCAACATGCACTCTGCTGCCCACTCTACCTGATCATGTCGAATCAATCTAGCCATTCTACGAAAAGAGACCATCCTGAGATCACTGTCCCTGATTGCCTTAAGAATATGTGTCTTCCCATTCACTTTAAACCTCATCTCCATCTCCTTGAGGTTAAGAGTGAACTCACCAATATCGTGCAACCAACTCATTCCAAGAACTATATCTGTATCTCCCATAGGTACAACATAAAAATTTGCCTTAAAGTCATAATTATTAACTTTCAATGGGAGTCCAATGATCCTACGATCACATTTGAGGACATAGCCATCCGCTACCCTCACTCTAATTCCCCCAAACTCCTCTGTTTGTATGCCACGCTTCTCCACCATCCTAGCATCAATGAAATTATGAGTGGCACCTGTATCAACCAAGGTTATGACTCGCTGTCCAGCAAGTACTCCTCTCATCCGGAATGACCCTTCTTGCTTAATACTAGTGAGACGAGCTTCCCTAAGTTGCCCATCTCCTTCCCCATCTTTGGACTCCATTTTAGACAAGTTTTCAGCCTTGTCTTCCTCTTTTTCACCATCTATTTCCTCAATATCAGACTGCTGATCTGAATTATCTGATTCTGATTCCTCATAGTATGCCCACATAACTCTATTAGCTTTTCCCTTTGGCCTACGAGGACAATCATGGTTTGCATCATAGGGTCCCTTACAGTAGAAACATAATTTTTTCTTCCTCAAATCGTTTAATGTTTCCCTGTCAAAAGGTGCTGGAGTTTTATCTTTAGAATCATTTTAAAAATCAGTCCTCTCTGGTTTTTTATAAAATGGTTTGTTATCCTTACTAGAAGATGCTCCTTTGGACTGAAATTTGTTTGTTGGGACTGCATGTTCCATACTTCTCGCCTTTCTCATCGCTTCCTGTAAAGAAATAGGATCAAATGCCTTTATCCAACCTCTCAGTGGTTCGGATAGGCCCTCAATGAAAAGAACTATCAATCTATGCTCTGAAATGTTTGGCACCATGACTGCCAACCGCTGAAATTCACCAATGAAATACTCCAAGTTGCCTGTTTGTTTCAGCTGTGCTAAGTCCCGGAAGTAAATCTCTGGATCTTTCTTGTCAAATCTTTCAACCAACCTATCCACGAAGTCCTGGTATTCTGTCACTTGGTTATGCTGAAGTGTTATCATACCATGGTACCACCAATCATGTGCTATTCCCTCCAAATGCAAGGTGGCATATTTGATAGCTTCAATCTCTGTCATTGGCCTCAGTGCCAAAAATGTGTCAAGCTTATGAATCCAAGCTTGAGCTGTCATCTTACCACTCCCATCAAATGTAGGCATAGTAAGCATGCCTGTAGCCCTCTTCAACTCACTATTTTGACCTCTAGGCCTCCTATCCTGTCTGAGTGACCTGTAATGCTCTCTCCTCTGATTTACAAAGCGTTCAAAGGTCATCCTCTCCCGAACCTGCAGAGCTAATAATTCCCATTCATCATTTGCAGCCATGAGTGCATCTGCGAATATGGGGTCTCCTGTCGCCTCCTCTACCGGAGCTTCTTCTGGCTCCTCCGGAACAAATGTAGGGCGTGTAGGCCTATCAGCTGTTCTGGAATGGGTCTGTTGTGGTCTCTGATTACCTGTAGCACTCCTGTTATCTCCCTGTTCTCCCGGCTCCCCATTTTGTCTAACAGGTGGGTTCATCCTTTCTACCATAGTAGTGAGTGCCTGTAATGCCTGTGCCATCTGCTGCTGCCCTGTAACCATAGCACGGTAGAATTCTCTGGTATCTTGATCATCATTATTCCTCCTGTTTCTAGGTGGACTACCATCATGCCTCTCTTCCATATTTCCTGTTTCCTGTAACTGTTCTCTTTCAATCAGAGCTCTCTTAGGAGTATGGTACCTGTGTGGTCCAATTTTCAGTGGCTGCATATGACTCCCCAAACCCTCAGGATGGCAGGAATGAGGCTCTGATACCAATGTAAGAACCCCAAATAGGCTCTACGCTGATCAGTGTTTGTTTCCCTGGGTGTAATGATTGTTTTTGGTTTGTTTTTGAATGTTTTAAGCTGTTTTTGGGTTTTTGAGTTGATGAAAAGAAAATACAAATATTGAAAACTAATCTTACCTAAAATTATAACTCAAATCTGGTTATAATGCTAATCAAATTCATTTATTCGGATGGCTCCTAATGTATGTACAATACTTATTGCTGGAAGAATACATTAAAAACATCATCATTAATAGTTGAAAAAAACCTGATTTTTGTCTCCAATATGCAATCACGCTGCTGGTTGCTTCCTCCTTGGGCAGCGCCTATCAAAAACCGCAATATTAAATCTCTGATTTTTAATTCGCTGTAGTGCTGTACTGTTCACAGCATTGTAGCTGCTGTTATAACCCCTTCCAACCTGTAAACAGATTCATCCACTTTTTTCCTACTGAAACACAATATTGACTCCAGAATGAAGTCAACTCATAGGCAAAATTCAAGTGATATTTCACACCCTCAAATTGCATCAACTCTAAAGATACTACGTTCTCCACAGTCTGAATTCTTCTCAAACTTGTAGAAACCCTTGTTGCCACAACTTCAAGAAATTTCACAAGGCAAAGTTTTTAAGCAATTCTCATAAACTGCTCTTGAAGGAAGACAAGGTTTGTTTATAAGGACTCCTCAACTCTAGAATGAGTCTCCACGCTCAATGTGGGATAAAAGATATAATAATAAAATAAAAAATGTTATTACATTAAAACTTAGAAAATTCCTTTTAATTTTTCCATAAGCTTGGACCCACAATTAATTGAAACGATGGCCCCTTTTATGATATCATGACCCTCACTTAAGTTATATATTATAACTTAACAATATAGGCTTAAAACCAATAATGTTTATTTTAACTAAATAAACATTAATATCTCCATTATTACTCAACATTTTTGGATGTCGTTTAGACTGGGAGCTAACATGATAGAACTGCATATGACCATACCCCTTTTCTAAAAATAGCAGGGGTCTATCTTTATAACTCCAAAAACTGCTAAAAATAGCCTGACCAAGCCAAACTCAAAGGAAAACTCATCATAAACAAACTCTGGCAACCCAGAAGAGTACTCTGCTCTGGTCCTTGGAGGATCTCCACACCAAGGTGACCCTCTATCCAATCTTATTAGCCTACGAGGGTCTCTGATAGGCTAATCACCAGCTAAAGTGATGTCTCTAGCTAGAAGGGGACATCACATACTTGGGAGTTTGAAGTAAAGACAATATGCCACTAAGGAGAGCAAATTGGGGGGTGGTAGAAGAGGTCACGATGAGGGAATGTTTGAGATGATGTAGAACATTATGAAAAGATTGGATGCCATGGAGAGGGTACAAAGAAGAGGTTTTGTGATTGATGAAGGCAGTGATATGGACGAAAAAGAGGAAGCCCAAATCAATGATGGTGCTATTGCAGAGTTGATTGGAGAATATTAAAGGTTGATAAGAGCAATTATGAGTGTGGGAGCCACGCCCAAGGTAGAGGTTTCTATGTATTCCAGAAGTCGCTATGGAGAGGAACTTCTTGATTCGATACATCAATGTGATAAATATTTTGAGTTTAAGGATTGGCAGAAGAGAATCAGATTTTCTTGCACGAGACTCAAAAAGGACATATTGCAACGCAGTGGTATTATATTCAATCAAAGAGACAGAAGAAGAATAAGGAAATGATTAAACCTTGGAATAGAATGGTTACTGAGTTGAAGGCCAAGTTCCTTCGAGATGATTACCAAATCAATCTTTTCAAAAGATTGCAGAACCTAGAGTAAGAAGATAAGTTGGTAAAAGATTATGCTGAAGAGTTAAGTTAGTGTTTGAGAAATGGGCAAGATATGTGAATGGTTTGAAGCATATTGTGCAGGATGAGATGAGTCTTGCAATTCCTTGAACTCTTGAGGAGGCCTATCAATTGGCCCAAGGAGAAGCTTACGAGGAAACAAAGTCAGGAAGAAAAATGTAGAGGAAGAGGTTACACAGGAAGATGATAGTATGATAATAAAGAACAAGAGCAACAAGATGAGGGAACTTGTAGTTCTATTAGACTAGCCAATGAAGAAAGAGGAGGTTATCATAATAGAGGAGGTAGATCATCTAGAAGAGCGGGTTATCAAAGAAGGGGAAGAGTTTTCTTGTGTAAATGTTTTAGGTGTAATCAGTATGTTGGTCATAAAAGCTGGGAGTGTCTTGAGCTTCTATATGAAGGGCGAATAGGGCTCAAATGAAGCAATCAAATTGTGCAAGTAGATCAAGAAAGTGTGGGATCACCTTATCATCGCAATGAAGAGCCTGAGTCTGGAGAATCTTTGCTCTTAAAGAGAGTATTGCTAAGCCATCAAAGAAATGAACTAGTGCAAAGGAGAGTATTATTCAAAACAAAGCATAAGGCATAAGATAAGTGTTGCAAGCTTATAGACAATAGCGGTACTGATAATTTAGTGGCTATTGAAGTGGTGGATAAACTAGTAGGTTTTGAGAAGATTGACTATACAAAGTTTCTTAGTTACCAAAGGGTCATCAATTGTTGGTAGATGAGTCAGTTTTGGTTGAATTTCAAATAGGAAGTTATAACGGTGAGTGTAATGTGTGATATTATGCCCATGGATGTATGTCATGTGTTGCTTGGTGGACCTTGGCAGTTTGATTGGAAGGCCATACATGATGGATGAAATAACATTTATACTATGGAAAATGGTGGTGTCAAACATACCTTGTTGCCTTTGCAAGAGCCAAAAGAGAATAACCATTGTGGCAATAGTAAGGTGGTCTTCGTAAGTGAGAAAGAGTTTGTAGATGGTGAAGAGAGACAATGTTGGAGCAGCCATGAATAAAAAGGGCAAAGGCAAACAAAGACATGATGAACAAGTTATAAAGATGGAAATGGAAAGGAGTACAACAAATAGAAATAGTGATGTAGATTTGTGGACACAATTTACGATAATAGAGCAAGAATGGATGAAGCATCATCAGGATATGAAGACAGACAGGACTGCAAAATGTAGGAGAACAGATGGCAGTCTATGATAGAGAAGTTTTTGTAGTGGATGAAGAAGAGGTAAAGTTTCTAATAAATGCTTTGTTTTCATTTGACAAGTTAAAACAATGAGAATTATGAATAAGAATATGGAACAATACTTTTAAGTAATAACATTGGGGTTTATGTTGGGAATGATGGCCTCCAAGATGATTCGTTGAACAGGTAGGTCATTGAGGAAGAAAAATATGAAATGATAAATGCAGATTTATATCAGACTGAATGACTTTGTTGAATAAGAGTGACATATGGAAAATGTGAACCATTTCGAGGACATTGAACTCTTCAATATTGTTTATTTTAAATTTTGTGCAGATGAAAACGTGAATGTGGTCGACCATTGAAAAGGGAAAGGCACAAAGAATCAGGGAAGAACAGACTGGGAAAATGATGATATTTCGCTGAGTCGATAATTGTGGTTTGGTCCTTCTAGTCAGGGACAAAAGTGAGTCTGTAAATGAAGATAGAACTGATCTCTGAAGTATCACTTTTCTTTGTAACTGTCATTCAAATTGATATGATGAAATAAGTTTGGAGTCTTTGTTCTGAGTTTTTCCTTTGCTTTGAGATTGTGACACTTAGCGGAAGCAATCAAGTTTCACTACTCTATGTTTCTGGGGATTAATAAAGACAATTTGAAAATCAAACAGAAGGTTCCATTGTTTCAATTCAGTTTTTCCTGTGTTTAATCGCCTGTTCTCTGTTTTGGTTGAGAGGTCTCCACATTCAGGAATTATCAAACAAATAGTTTTGGAATTAAGTGATCAGGGTTCTGTTTGATTAGCAAAGTGTAGAATTCAGGCATTCAACTGAAATGTTGCATTTGTGAACCACTGGTAATCATTTTTCTTTGTAACAATTGTATTTATAGAAGACCTTTCAAAATTCATGCGGTAGCCATGAGTTTGAGTGTGTTTGTGCGTATTGTCCAATTCTCAACAACTTTGAGAACACAGGTAATGTCAGAACACGCTTAAGATCCAACTCCCATTCCATATTAAATTTGTGCTTGTTAACTATGTTCTAACTCTCTTCTTCATCAATTTATTTTGAATGCAAGTGTTCTGCCACAAACAAAGGTAAAGTTTATAAAATAGATGATTTCTAAGCCAATACACCAATTTGGAGACCAAGATTCCTTGTGAAAAATTCCAAGGGAATTGGCCCTTTGTATGCTTGCTTGGATATTCCCTCTTCTTTATAATTATTGGAAAATTTTAAAACAATGTCGTTCTTACATGCTTTCTAAATGCATTTCCCTCAATTCAAATACGCCACTGCGTGTTTCAAAATTTGCTTCTACTACTAGAAATCCATTATCTTGATACTTCTCAAAATTTGGTCGTAAGGTTTCAGATTGAGAAGAAAAAAAAGTTTTGAATTTCCTTTCTAATTCATTTATTTATCCTCGAATCTACCATGATTTAGGGTACAACAAACTAACATTATGCAAAATTAAAGAGAGAAAAAATTGCTTTTGGAACATAAGTTAAAAAGATTAGAAAAAGAGATTGCTCATGGATTATAAAATAAGAGGACGGGGTTTAGAGAAGCTTAGTCACTTGTAGGGATTGGTGATTTTCTCTTCTTTCACTTGAAACAGTTTTACATTAGAAATTGATATTAGAATTGTGAGTTATCTTTTTAATATATATTTGCTCATTACTGGTGTGTTTGTGGGATGTGCTTGTGTGTAGTTCTATCCCTTTTCAGCTGGTAGCGCCCTTTCAACCATAATCATGTCTCTCAACTATGGTGGTGTTTTGTATGGCCACGAGTTTGTCCTCCGCGATTCAACCTAGGATTTGGACCTTTGGGAGCTTGTCACGAGGTTGAAATTCAAGATTTACTTGACTCCAACCAAACCCCATAGAAGATTTTAAAGATTGATGACTCTTCCCATTAGGAAGATATAAAGTATTGAGTGGCCAATGTGGGTGCGTGCAATTTTATCTATCAATGTGTCCTTGTAGCTTTTATGTTGTGACTTGTATTTGTACATATTGTTTCTTGCTATGGCTTGCACTTTTTTGTCTTGTTTCTTTTCATGAAACTATTTTTATCTTTAATTAATAAATATGCAATTCGTTAACCATTTGGCGATAGAAAGGGTAGGGGCATGAAGTGGAGTGTACAAAGCAAGCGTGGGATTTAAAGAATTTTATTTTGCAGATTGAGAATGTGACCACATGTGGCTGGCCCAAGGTAAAACTATGGGTGACAATGCCTTGGGTGATTATATAATCAAAACTGAAATTAAGGCGTTCTTGTCCATAAAGGATGAATACAAACTGTGTTACAAGATCTAGGGTAGCTTTTACGCCAAATGATTATAGAGACTATTGGATTTCTTACTAAAACAAAGGAGCTGAGAGTAAGCATTATCCAAGATGGAAATATGCTACACACTTCTCATATCTCCATTTTACCTATGATTTGGCACCCATATAAAGTTAAGTGATTTATGTGGTGAAGGAAAAAGTAATTGTAAATATTTTACAAAATTAAAAAATAGATACAAGAATTGTGTTATGTTATTCTTTTCCTCTTTGCTTAAGTATAATCTCTAGTTTTTCAAGACAAATCAAGCAAATGTTAGCATATGAATTAATAATGTCACTGGAACAAAATGTATTATCATAACGATCTGCACAATTCTAGAGAATAATATCCTATTTGTCAAATTGTGGGAGAGAGACATGGAGATTTGACTATGTTGGTTTGCATTGGGTTCTAGAAAATTGACTAGAAAAAAGAAGGAATAATCTTGTATGTAATATTCAGAAGTTGGTACCAAATTGCCCCCATGTAGGATACTACCCATGGTTTGTGTTGGTGGTGCAAGAATCGTGGTATAATCACTTAAACTGGTGCACATTGTAAGATTCCATTTTAACTATTGTACAATGTAAATTCATGCCATAGAGTTACTTTAACCTAGGTGTGGTGTGTAGGACCCATGAACATAGTATGTTTACCATTGCATGATATGTGTGTGATGAGGTAGAATGGAATATATGTTCCCCCAAATTGATACAAAGTTATGAATTGATTTGAGCTAAGGGAAAGATATTTTGATGATTGACATAAACAATAGAAAATTCTGGATCTTTGTTGGCGTTAATACAATATTTCACCCAATTGGCTTATCACCTAGGTCTAATTCTCACTATTAAGTAACTATGATACACAAATACTTGTCACTTTGTTTCAATTCATAAGATGAAATCACGTGTCGTATCTCACTTTGGTCTATATAATCAATGTGTTATTATTTCTTAATCGATTTGTTGAAATCCATTATCACTCTTTGCAACCTTCGATAGATAATTAAAAACACTATTGTTTTATAATTTACGTCTCTTGTTTTCTCATTGAAGCTTGCAGATCTTGGGTGACTACATCTTCAATTAAATCATGCATGTTATAGAAATTCCTTGTCAACTATATACATTTTCTTGTGAAAGATGTGAACAAGTTCGTTAAAAAAAAGCAAACAACAATTTCATTCAAATTTGCTCCCAATATACAAATATTATACTAGATATAATGAGCTAAGGAGAAACACATAATGATTGCCATGATGTAAAAAATAAACTCCCAATGAAAATAACTTTTCTAAATGAAAATATCATGTAAAATAATGCAGATTGTAAGATTTTGAAGGTAGCTACTCAAGATCTAGAGGCCTAATGGAAAGCACAATAACAAGAGACAAATAATATGACAAAACTAAACTATATTCCTAGATCAATAATGTTATAGAATGGATCAACTAGACTAATATTAAAAAGGAGATCCCTTGGTTAAATAAACCAAGGTGAGACATACAAATGTGTAAGATTATGGCAAGTGTCTTAGTCATGACATGATGCATAAACTGATAACTTATCACTCACCAAAGATGAAAAAATGAAAGTGTCACACTTTTCTTAAGGATTAGACCTAAGTAAAACAATTGTTTTCCTAAGGATCAAACCAAGATCACATCTCTATTTAATGTTGAGAAGGGGAAGATCCTTCCTGCAAAGCCATAAAAGTCACAACTTGGAATGTTAGGGGCATGAATGCCCTTAACAAGTAGTAGATTGTGGAATGCTACATCTCTGCAACAAAAGTTGAAATTGTAAGGTTACAAGAAACAAAATCAAACCAAGATGACATTGTAGTTTTATGGATAAAATTGATTCTATGGAAGATTGATAGTGGTCCAACATATGGAGCTTCGAGGGGCCTAGCAATAATTTGAGATCCTAGACCTCTCTCCACCAAGCACGAGAAACAGGAAATTGGATGTGCGGTTTGGTTAGGAGTATAAGAAGTAACTTATAGCGTTATTGGTTAATGTCTATGGACCAATAGTAAATAAGGATAAAAAAGTGATATGAAAGGAAATACAACAGTTCCTAGAAAACAAACTAGACCAGATGTGTATCAAAGGAGGTGACTTTAATGTTATTCTTGATCCAAAAGAAACATGAGGTAGAATCACCAAAGAGTCTAAGTCAACAATTGATTCCAAAGAGAAGGTATTCCTTTTAAACTGGTATTTCTTTCAATCTATGTTGGGATAAAAATTGTCTCCTAAAAGAAGTATTTTTCTCCTATATAACACTGTAAAATGGGATTCTTACTGTGCATTGATTCAAAAAGATAGGTCACAAAGGTCCTAGAAGATGTCCATTATGCAAAGAGGAGGAACAAAGTGCTGATCACATTTTACTATCCTACAAATTTTATAGCCAAGTTTAGGAATAGTTATATGGTAAATTAGGTTGGATCTCAGCTATGTCTAACACCGTATTGGGTTTGTTCCAAAGTTGGACCATTCAATAGTAACTTAAGAGTTATGGAAGGAAATGAACTTGTGCTTATTCAAGGAGAAGAAAATGGGATATGAACAACTAACTAACAATATTGAAGCTATTATTATTGAGACTTAAAATAGTAGGATTATGAATCAACCCAAATTGGATGCTAGGATGACCTATTGGGATGAAAGGATGAGAGGTAGATGGATAGACATGAAGATTCCTCCTTAAGTAGGATTTGGAAAAGTAGGGAATAAGCTATTAAGATTTGAATCCAAGTGAAGTCCTCTGGAAGAGGGATGGTTTAAGCTTAACATTGATGATGCCTAATGGGGTGACTCGGGGCAAGTGAATATAGGATGTTGTATTAAGAACTTAGATGATAAGAAAGTTGCAAGAATAGAAAAACCAATAGGCATGTAAACCATAACATTGTAGAGGTCATGGATTCAGTTATGAGATTATCAATCTTTAAAGAAATGAGGGTGGATCAATTGGAAATAGATGGGGATTTTGCAATAGTTATAAACGCGTTAAGAAAGAGCTCAATGCAAAACTAGAAACTTAATGCACTATTATGTAGAGCTTTGTAACCAATTTTTTTTTAATAAGAAAATAACCTTTAATTTAATATATATATGGAAGGTAATTTAGAGTGGATAGAATGACAATTGATGGAGAACATGGGCTCTACATAAGATGAAAATACTATCAACATGCCAATTAAAATCATATAGGGATGGAGATATGTAAAATAATGGTATTTATATACAAATAACACATTGGATCAATTATCTTGGCTTTACTCCCTATTAATATTGTCTTTAGTAGTTAGGTGTGTTATAGTTCCCTTTTAATCCTCTTCTCATATAATTTCACAAAGCTTCTTGCATTTTGGTATGTATCAGATGTTGTCTATATGTATGTATGTATGTTGAAAACAATTATTCAATTGTATATTGTCATTGATGTTACACAATTGTCACACTTTAATCGAGCATAGCTAGTGTTAATCGAGCTTAGTTGGTCGCCAAAGGAGATTCCAATGTCAACCAAGTTGAATTCATAAGGAGCCAAGTTCAGTTGGTCATCGAAGAAAGTCAGTGTAAATCGAGTTAGGTATGTCAATGAAGGGTGTTAGTATTAATCGAGTTAGGTTGGTTACCAAAGGAATTCAATATTAACCGAGTGACTCATTTCAGTGTTAGCCAACTATCAACATAATCTTTTGTTCTAGCTCCTACAACTCTTGCTCCTGCACTTGGCTTCGACTTCAGCTCCGGCTCTGGCTCCTGCGCCTGGCTTTGGCTTCAACTCCTACATCCAGCTCCGACCCCTACGTCTGGATTCAACTCTTGCGATTGCTTCGACTTCTGCTCCTGCGTCCAGCTTTATGGAAGTTGCTTTGGTTTTTGCTTTTCGGGCGAGGGCTTCTATTGATTCTGGTGTTGCTTCCCCTTGGGGTAAGGCAGCCTCTTATGTTGATGTTGCTACCTTTGAGGCCAGTTTGCATGGTGTCACCCCTTCTGCTGGTCTCTCTTCTGGGTCTTTTCGTCCCCAAGAGGCTTCACCTATGAGTGTTTCTAATCTTGTAAGGGTTGTTTTAGATCAAGAAATTGCTGATGAAATCTGCAATACAACAGAGGAGTTCTCTTCCTTAGCTGCTATCTTTCATTTTCGGGGATTTTGGCCCTCCCTTTCTAACCTTCAGGCTCAGATATCCAAGCATTGTAAACCAATTTTAGATTACGGTGTTTAGATTTTTCCAGTTGCTAAAGGGTTCTTCATTGTTAAGTTTGCAACTGCTGAAGATAGGAAGTCTATCTTGTGTGATAACTGTAAGATAAGGTGAAAAACTAATCTCCCAAGAACACCTGCATGCATAAACCTGTCACATGGATGAAGCAAAGAACAGAGGCAAGGAAAAATCAAGGAGGCCAAAAAGCCAGATCCATCTTATGGACATGCAAAGAGCAATATCTCATATAATCTAATAAGTGAATCTTTAAAATACAAAGAGGTGAATCCTTATAAAGGAACCACGAAACTCGAAAAGGGAAACTAAAGCCTAAAAAAGCTAGGGTTGCACAATATAATTAATAAAATATTAATTATATGCACCTACAAGATAGCTTAAGAAAACTAGAGTAATAGGAAACTTAATTAATTAAATCAAAGTGATTTAATTAATAAGTTAGAACAAATAATTACTCTAACAATAACAACTTCTCTTGGCATGATCGTTACCCTCTTATGGCCAAACTATGGCATATGGATTTTGATCCATTTATAGAGTCCTTCAATAAAATCCTTATTTGGGTTTGGCTTCCGTATCTCCCTATGCATCTCTAGCTGGATTGTGTTTTGGAATCTGTGGGGAACACTATTGGAGATTTTCTATTTGTGGACTTGACTACTTCTGACATTCTCCATTCGACTTATGCACGGATCCTTGTGGAGTTGGATGTCTCAAAGGGTCTTCCTAAGAAGATTTGCTTGTCTTCTTTGCGGGGCTTTTGGACACAAATTTTGGATTATGAAGGAATCCCCTTTTGCTGTAGGAAATGTCACATGGAAGGTCACTTGGCAGCTCAATGCTCTATTAAGAATGTTTGGAAGCAATCACCTTCCTGGTGGTCAGGGGCCTCTTCCGAGCACTACATGGTGCATAAGTCTCAGGATGTGGTTCAGGGGTTAGTGGGGGGCTCTTCTCGCGGCCACTTCTGTGGTTGTTGAGGATTTTCGATCTTCTGGTTAGGATCATGTCCTTTCTGCTTGTCAGGATTCTGTCCTTTTCACTGCTTTGTTGCCTGAGGCTACTATGGATGTTCAAACTATTGGTATGGATCTTGCCCTCATTGCCGGTCAGGATCTTGTCCTTTCTCCTGTCCCCGACTCCGTTGTTCCTTTTGCTCTTGTTGTGGGCTTGCTTAATTCAGTTTCTCCAAACGAGAAAGCTACGATGGTTGCTTCTGCTCCTCCTATCTCTTTAGTGTCTTTGGGGCTTTGGCAACTACAAGCCGCAAAGGTGGAGGACGAATGGACTACTATAAAAAGAATGAAATCTAATTCCTCTGTTCCTCCTCTAGATATGAATCTTAGGTCCTGCAAGGGAGGCTCTAAATCAAAGAGTAAATTATATGTTCCCTTGTTGTGACAGGCCTTTTTAAGTTTTGAGTTGGTTGGTGATTGTCTTTTTTGTCACTAGGTTTGCCTCTCTATTGGGTTGGTGACCTGTTTTGCCTAGGTCCACTGTTTCTTTTAAGATAATGCTTATTGAATATCTTTAATTTTGTATAGGGTTTCAGGTACCCTTCAAAACATGTTTTTCTTAATAAAAAACATAATACTTTTGTTAATTAAATGGTTAGTACAAGATGACTAAGTGGATGTTAAATGTTTGTTTGAAAGGATATTCAAGCCGACTTGACATTGGGTTTCATATATATGAAAGGTCAAGTTGTGGATTGAATTATGAAATAAGAAGTATGAAAAAGATGCAAAATAATAGAACATCCAAGAAGCTGCAAAGAATATTATGATCAAGAAGGATCAAGAGGATAAACCATAATAGTGATATGAATTTGCAAAGTCAGTTAATTCATCAATCAGGTCAATAATTGTTACTCTAACAATTGTAGCAGTGAAGAAATCTCTTAATAGAGTTGACTTAACAATCATTTTATAAATCCTCCAACAAGGTGGCATTTCTAGATTGAAGTGTCAAAATCTTGAATTAAGAGCCTTCATTGATGCAGATTGGCCAGGAAGCATTGATGACAAAAAAGTACTTGTTAACCATTTTAGCCCCTCCCCCCCCCCCCCCCATTTGTTCAATATTGCTAAAGTCTCATAGAACCTATGGTGATGACCATGTTTACATCCTTAGAATTATTTATATTTGTCATGCAAGCCTAATAGGGATACGTAAAACTTTGACTTTTATCCTTATATCCCTAGGTCTTCAAATCTTTCATATTGCATGGTATGGTCTTTTGAAATTTCAAGTTGCGATCATGCAGCAACCTTTTTTTGGTTTATCACTCTAGTTTGTCACTTAACTATCAATTAAGCCACAATTTGTGATGTAGTTAAGTTTATGGTGGTGTGACTTCATAGCAGTTAAGCACTAACATCAGGTTCCAAATTGTGGACGTCAAAAGGCATCTAAAGATATTTCTCCCAGCCATTAGATCTTGGTAGATCTACGATTGGCATATTACCACTTTCTTGAAATACACGAGGTTTATATAAAGTAAGAATACAAGCAGTTGACACTTGTCTCTGTAGGCCCCTTTCTGGTTTCTAAATGATATAAATTCCCCAATTGTCAGATCTTGTTAGATCGACGACTGGTGTTTCCCCACTTTTCAAAGGTGTAGGAGATTTAATGAATGCAGAGAAATGACCAGTTGCCACATGGAGTTGGTGGGTCCACACCTGTTTGTAGGATGCAAAGATGGAGTTGTGTCAGCATAGGGTCCAAGTGGCACGATTCTATTGGTTGTATGTGTCAGTTCTAACAAAGAGCTATTATTTTCATGATACCGTTAGATCTTGGTAGATCTACGATTGTTATTTTTTCGCTTTCTCAAGATGCAAGAGATTTAACCAAAGTGGGGAAGCGAGCACTCACCACGTGGACATGTGGGACCAAATTTAGTTTGTAGGCCACAAAAAAGATGTGTCAATGACAGATTGGCTGAATATGCCAAAGGTTTTCAGTTATATCATGACCATCAGATCTTGGTAGATCTACGGTTGGCATATTCCCTCTTTTTGAAGATATACAATATTTAACGAATGTGGCTAAGCGAGCATGCGACATGTGTCAAAGTCAAACATTTGCAGTCAAGTTCATGGTAATAGCAAGTCGCGATAGTTAACAAGCTGAGGAGACATCAATCTATGAAGCAACGATAAAACATAAAATGGGAGGTCGCAGTTTCAAAAGACCAAACAATTAGATAAGAAAATAGTTTGTGAAACTGCGAACAGAGGCAGTCAGCAGGTCATCGTAACAGAAAGAATGCTGGGCAAGGTGGAAGAATGTTTAAATAATATTGGGCCATGTGGTGAGGGAAGATGGATGAATTTAATTGACTTGCTAACTTGGTTGAATTGGCATTCGCGAAAATGGTATCAAGCACCTCCTTAATGGAAAATTGATTATTTGATTGTCTGCAACCACCTTTTGGTGTTCTCTATGCTTATCAAATGTAGATTTCTTCATTTTGCCACCTTGGGTTATCCATTTATCCAACCATGCCGTTATGACCACCATTTCTGTCTCTTCAAGGCTAAAATTGCATGTAAGATTTGATTTATGCATATGGAAGTGTACCCTAATCAAGTCTTTTCCGGATTGGTAGTGATTGTTCTCTTAATGGTAGTAGTTGAGTTTTGGCTTTCATTAGAAGTTTTTTCAATTATGTTTGAGCTATAAAAGCAAGTTTTGTAACCCTTCACAGGGTTGTTCTTTCTTTGATTCTATAATAGTTGTATTACATGCTCTGCTACTGTAATTTCCTTTTTCCTTTGAATGAATGTAATTCTCTATTGTACCTCATTCTCCATTAATATATTTTGCAATATCTTCTCATCTTATGTTGATGTGTTGCCTCCAATCTTCGATCGTATGATTGTATCTACTTGGCCTTTGAGTGATATAGAGTGAAGTTCCTTCCTTATAGCATTTTATTGGTCTCTGATCTTCATGTGGTGTTGAGTTAAGAAAGGATTGAATTTGTGTATTTTGAGATTATATTGATGAATGATGCATTTCCAGGTAGGGATAAGATTGAACATACTATTTTGGTGTATCACTCCCTCTAGATTAGATTAGTTACTTTGATTTTCATGCATTTCCTTCTCCCTTTTCCTCTCAAGAAGTAGTTAGGTGTGCCTTGATAGTAAGGAAGTCGGCCTTCTCCAGAGACTCAATCTCATTGTTTAAGTCCCACAACTTGGAGATTATTTCCATGTTTCACAAGGTTTCCCTTAGGTCAAACTTTAGGCAAGGGTGGAAAATTTTGTGACAACATTACTAGTGGAGGAGCATTTTCTCTTTGAAATAGGCTAGTGCCTTGGACAAATAAGAAGCATTATTGTATTTTCTCAATTCATAACAGAAGCAGAATATGTTGTTGCAACAATTAATTGTTCTAACATAATGTGGATCAAGCAGTTAATGTTAGGAATGAAGGAAGAAATCAAGGAACTAGTAGTTATCTAATGTGATAACACAAGTGCAATCAATATATCAAAAAATCCAGCTATGCACACTAAGACAAAACACATTGCAATCAAATATCATTTCCTAAGGGAATTGGTTCAAGACAAAGAGGTAAGATTGGAAGATGTGAACACCAAGGAGTAGATAGATGACATATTCACTAAGCCATTACCTAAGGATACATTTTTGTATCTAAGAGGTATGTTAGGGGTGATTCCCCTATTTGATGCTCATTAGAGTATAGATCAATGTGTTGCCATGTTTTAGTCTTCCCCTTTTAAAGCTTGAGGTCATTGGTTAAAGTGAGTGTGTTATGTAGAGAGTAGTGTCTAAGTTTGTTTTAGGTTACTTAATTCTCATATTTCTCAAAGTACTCTACTATTTGTATTTTTTGGGTCTCCCTTTGCATTACCTTTACCTTATCTTTCTAAGCGAGTTTCTTGTTTTTTTGGTATGCACAGGGTTTAAGTGATTAAGGTATGATTGGGGTGTTCTCTAGCATCCTCCCAATGAGAAGTAAGTGTTCCATATTTCATTCTTTGTTATCTTGCCCTAATTTTCTAGATCTCACAAATTTCGAGCTTACGAGTTGATTTTCCCCTTGAGCGAACTACATTAGGTGTGAGTTTGAAGCGTAAAGCCCTGATAGTGATTAATAGTTTGTGAATATGATTTTGTCAATGCTCAAAGACCTATGAAGCTATGGATAAGAGCTAGAGTGAGTCTCATTAACATTTGGAGAGATAAGATCAAGTACCACGAGGAAACACGAGTTTTGGATACATTGTAGCATATCCATGGAAATGAAGTTGTTAATTGCTTTTTTTGAAGCTATGAAAGCTTGAGCCAAATCTCAAGCCCAATGATAAGTTAGCATGAGTATAATGCTAAAAAGAACCATTTGAGGTCTCATAACCAGTAAGGCATGCTCGAGTTTTAACATCAGAGCCATTAGACTGAAGTGAAAGGTTGAATGTTGTTTTTTGTGCTTCATTCTGGAAAACATTGTTGAGAGGGTTTTCTGTCCCAAGGCGATTCAAAAGATCACTTCTTTGAATGATTCGAGAATAGAAAGTTAAGTCATTCTAAAACACGAATATCCCTCGGAGATGCTTAGAAGATACTTCTGGAGAAGTTAGTGATGGAAAGGTGAACCTAATACAAAGGAACAATAGTATTAAAAGCCTTAGGCAGAAAGTGGAAGAGCGGAGTGCACAAGCTAGCCAAAGGATTACTCCTCATGCTATGATTCTAAATAAAAGGAAAATGGGTTTGCGGAGAAGCTAAGTCTTTGCGTGTGTGTGTGTGTGTGTCTCTCTCCTACATGTGTTAATGTTATTAAGTATATCTACTTTCTGAATTTTGAAGCGAAGTAAGGCACTTCCTGTAAAGCTAAAGTAATGGTAATGTTAAGTGATTCTTAGTGATATCACTTTACTTTGAGCAAAGTAAGAGTGCTTTCAGGAACTTAGTGTCTTATGTGCAAATGAATAGAAAGTTTAAATAACCATTATTCATGGAATTAAATGCAAATCTAGCCACTATATTTGTTGTCCAAACTTAATTTTGTTTGTATGGTGCCAACGTTCTAATTCCTAAAGCTATTTCATTGGAGTTGCATGTAATTGGTTTCTTCAAGTATAATTTAATGACTATTTATTAAGAACTGCATAAAGTGCAATCATAGAGAATGACAATCAGATTTGTTGGTTACAATAGATTAATTAGCTTGGAGAGTGAGTTAAAAGATTTTATAGATACATCCTTCAAGTTCTATGATTTGGGTGATCTTCATAGGAGGCTTAATTCCCAACCCATTCACCTAATCACTCAGAAACTTAAACAAAGCGGATTTGTAGAAGCTATTAAGATATTATCTCCTTAGTTAAATACTTTCTATAATGGTCAACTACTTGTCTGTAGTCCGTCTTTCAGTCTAGATAGGAATGTTTCCTATCCTGTCTTTAGTTTTGTTTCTAATTTCATCTTTAGTCTACGTTGTTTCTTTTACAAACAATGTCCTTGTAATTCTTTATAAGGAACACATTTGTTCCTCTATTAATCAATCAATTATTCATAAATCTATTAATCTGCCAATTCTTGAATCTTGTAATATGGTATCAGAGCTAATACTTGAATTTTTTTGAAAAAAATTATAATTTCTTCTTGAAATTATTTGTTTAATTTTTTTTCACAATTTTTTTTGTCAACTTTTCTCTCAAACCTACCTAGGGTTTTCATCCTAGAGAAAAAATCCTAAATTCGAGTTTGTCTGCAAATCCTAAATTTAGGTTTGTCTACAAATCAAAATCGTGTCCATTTTTTGTATGGCGATTTCTCTACTCACGTCAGATTCGTAACTGCTACATATCACATTAGTTCACATGACTGCTAGGCATCTGGATTGCTAGTCATCTGGATTGCATATCACATTTTTTAAGTCGTTGAATTTGAGTAAGCTTTTCCACGCGATTTGCGGAGAAAATTAGGTTTGCAATTCACACTTTTTCTCAAACTCGTGTTAGGTATTCTCCTACACGTTTGGAGCCGAAGACTGTAGCCCTAAATCCGACTAGTTTTGTAGTTTTTGCCATTTTTTCTGCAACTTTTTTCCATCAATGGCTGCCAACTGAGGTTTTTGTTCGAAAACCCTAACTTTTAAGCTTGAAATTTTTTTTGATCACATATTCTTGGTGGGTTTTTCAAGATCTCAAATGGCCCTTCATCATATTTTTGTGGGTGCCTTATTTTTTGTGCCTCAATTTTCGAGCCTATAGATTTGGAATATGACTTTAGATTCTTTCTAGGTTTTTATCAGTTCCTCTTGTTACCTGTCAATTTTTTTGGGTCAACTAGGAATTTGCCTTGAAATCCATGCCTGTTGAATTTCAGTCTTGAAGTTTGTACCTAAATTCTTCGAAATGGCATCTTCGATTAATTTGATGTTGGAGGGCAGTTTATGATTCAATGGCCACAATTATAACCACTGGAAGCAATGCATGTTAACTATCTTTGAGTATCATCATTTGGATGAGCTTGTTCTAGGCTCAAAGACTCATCTAACCTCCGACCAAACAGAACAAGACAAGTTTGATGATCACAATCGAGAGGCTATTATGCTTCTTAAGCTCTCTATTATCAATGATCAACTACCACAGATTCCTTTCGACAAGTCAACTGCAGAAATCTAGAAATATTTGAAGGAGCTGGATTAAACATTTGACAAGAGTCGAGCATTCTTTCTGAAAAATCAACTGTTCTCCATTATGATGAATGAACGTATGTCCTTTCAAGAGCATGTAACAAAGATTAAGGATATCCGCGATCAGCTCGAAGCTATTGGTTCAAAAATGGAGGAAGAGGATATGGTAGTCATCACTCTCAAAAGTCTACAATCATCCTATGAGCACTTCATAGAAACACTCAACATTACATCAACTAATGTCGATCTAATATTTCTAGAATTATGCACCAAAATTCTACAACAGGATTGTTGGAAACAATAGTTTGGTAGTAGTGCTTCTACAACCTCCTTAGAGTAGGCATTTGTTGCAAAATTCTTTCAACAAAACATTAGCAACCATTAGTCTTCTCAGCTTTTCTAGCATCAACCTTCTGCTTAATCCTTGGATGGCTTTACGAAGAAAAATGTACAATGTAATTACTGTCACAAGTTTGGCCATATAAAGTTCAAGTGTCAGAAACGTTTGGCTACCCTAGCAAGGTAAACTACTTCCTAGCCAAGAACACAAGTTGTTGAGCTTCTTGATCAAGGTGAAGCTGCATTTTTCACCTTCTGAATCTGTTTCTATTCTTTTTGGGTTTGTTGATTTTTTCCTTAAAAATCATTTCATGTTGTCTGTAATAGACAAGGTTGTGTGAGATTCTAGGTTTTACCCTTTTTTTTGGACAAAAATGAAGTTTTGTAATTGCAATACGTATTGAGGCATAGCACTCTTTTGGCAAAGCTTCTTGGTTTTAGTGTTCTATAGATCCAGGGAGGGTTTTAGTTATCCCAAAATATTCTGACATCCATATATTGACCATTAAGGGAGGGTATTAAAATATTATCTCCTTAGTTAAATACTTTCTATAATGGTCACTACTTGTCTATAGTATGTCTTTTAGTCTAGGTAGGAATGTTTCCTATCCTGTCTTCAGTTTTGTTTCTAATTTCGTCTTCAGTCTACATTGTTTCTTTTAGAAACAACATCCTTGTAATTCTTTATAAGGAACACATTTGTTCCTTTGTTAATCAATCAATCATCCAGAAATCTGCTAATCTGTCAATTCTTGAATCTTATAATAGAAGCAATTGATTTTCCAATGGCAGTTCATGCACATGAGTTAGTGAAGGAGTGCATAGAGAGATACAACCATAAAACAAAGAAAATTTTGTTTCTTGACTAGTCCATTCTCATATCAATTAATAAGGCGCTAATGCAGTCTACATTTGGAATCCCTGTAAAGGAGCAATATTATGATATCAATTTTGGGTCCTCCACATCCATGTTCAATGAGAAGAAGACCCTTAGACAGGAGGACATGTAGAGTACCTGGTTCTAGATTGCCCGCTCAAAGAAGAGAAAAATGTCAAAGACTCTATTTGACACAAATCTGAAGTGAGAGATTGTGGATATCCTCACATTCCTCCTTAGATTGAAAGGAAAAGAGGAGATTTTGGAGTTCATCAAGCACCACTTCTTCCTAGTACAAGTAATCTGTATTGATAATAGGCAAATTGACTGGGCACAAATCATCTGTGATAAGCTCACCTCATGGTTGCAGTCAGCCAGAGGATTCAAGCAATTCTACATGTCTTCTTATTTGATGTTATGCTTTGGCAACCCACCACTTGTGGCCTGGACTCCCTAGCATCCCAAATTATGATGAGCACACCAAGGTCTATGAATTCTACCTGCATATGCAACTACACAGGAGCCATGATGAATACATAGCTTTCAATGATGCTTTTACAATGAGGCTATGCTGAGAATTGCAAGGGTGTCTAGAAGGGAGATTCTCACTAGAGGCAATTTCAACCATAAGCCAGTTCAGATGCTCATTCATCCAGTTTTTAAGTTTCTCCTATTTGCAAATAGGAGCTTATGATGGATTCCCTAAGAGGTTGTCAAGGTATCTTGAAGACAAGGCGGTCCTAGTTGAATTGTATCGATATATTCTTGAAGTGAACACCCTTTGTTCTTGTTGAGCTATCATTTTGCATGATGCTTAATGACAGGAATCCTTTCAAATTCCTCTCTTGAAAAGCTAATCTAGAATCAACTCCAAGGTTCGAAGCGATCTTGTAACCTATTGAAATCCGCTCAGTTGAAGATAAATGTGTTTGTTTATAGGGAGGCCTTTGTTGGTTTTGACCAATTTCAGATAAGATGTTCAATCTACTTGTTGTTTCAAAAAGTAACTACAAAAGAGATATATTTTTGGTATTTTCCATTTTATGATGAAATGCAATTTAATAATGCAACTATATGGATTCCTAATTTAACCAAGTGTTAGCAAAGCAAATAACAAAGATAAGGTAATGAGAAATGAAAGTAAATAATATGAAAGGGAAATTCCTAATGGACATAAACCATGGTAACAAAACATCTGTGAGTTAAATCGTCAAAAATATTGGGAAGGAAACCAATGAAAATAGGAGCAACACTTCCTCAAATCCTCTGATGCAATTGTCAATAAGAACTTAGTAAAAACTAAAAGATGTTTGGATTCTCATCAAATCGCAAAACCATGGAAAGTGCACTCATGCGAGACAAGAAGATATGTAGGAACAATAGGGTGAGCTCTTCTCCAACTTTGTACATCAACAAAACTCGTCAACACACAACAAACACTAGAACTAAAAGATCGCACAATCAAATCAACACACCAAAACTATTGGCTCCATTACTATTCATGAACAAGAATTCACAAAAATAACATGCTCCGACAAGAATAACTATAGTCAGAATGGGAGCACCAATAGCATATATTATTGCATCAAAATAATGGCTTGGAATACATATTACATCCCTGTATTTATAAGAAATTATCTCCTCAATTTGTGTTGAGAGAGAGAGATCTCTTAATGCAAACATATGCTTCTAAACTAATAAAACAAAGCTAATGATATACAAACTGACTCTCTAAATGGTGCTAAGTAGGACTCCACCCCTATTTATATCAATTAATAGGTGCATGAGCTTTTACATGAATTAAAACAATGAAAGAAGAAGTAGATAAGAAGAAGGAAGCTACAAGAGGATCTGAGAGTCACTGGAACCTCTAAAAATGGAAGCTCGACCTTGTCTGGGTGTTTCTAGGAGTTGAGTTACCATCAAAATGCATTTATGATGCATGGAATGCTTCAAACATAGAACTGGAAGTAAATTTTTGGCACACCTTGCGCACCTTGGTGGCAGGTTCAAAAAATCCAAAAAAATTCCAAGTGTCAAAACTGAATTTCTAGCTTTTGGGTTTTCTTCCCCTTTATACCAGAGTGATGTTTCGACGTTTGCTCTTGAATTTCTCTATAATCTCCATCACTTGGGTAGCAATTGAAAAATCCAAAGTGTTATAGTTATCTTTTACTATTTGTCTGTAATTGCTAACCTCCATATGAATGTTTGCAAAATCCTCAAGTTTAGTGTCCAGCTCCAACAATACCTCTTCAATCCTGAATGTTTGTCTAATATCTTCTTCTAACGAAGCATCTTCAAAGGTTTTTCAAAACTGTTAGACAACTAATTACATTGGAATGAGTTTAGTCTTGGACTCATCTTCAAAAATATCAAGGTAGACATCATTGTCATACTTCTTAGCTTCCAAAATCTGCTCTTGTGTTTGATCTCTCAACTTCTATATACCCTTATGTAATGTTTCCATTACTTTATTACTAGTTGCTATCTTCTCAATGCAATCCTTTAACTAATCCAATTCCTCAGCTGAGTACACCTCCATAAGTGTACGATGCCTTTGACCCTTTATTGCTTGAAGTTCTTGGAGGTCCTTTCCCCAGGTATGTATGTCATCCAATAGCCCAAAATCTTGGTTTGATATAGACAACTTTTTCGTACTAGACTGAACATGGGGCAACATGTTTAAATTAGCTTGTATAATCTGTACCCCTTTATCCTCAAAATTGTCACGCCATTTCTAACATGCACCCAAAAATGAATCTATTTGTACACTACCCTTATCTCTCCTTTCTAATGCTACAATGAGAGTAATCTCTGGATTATCAAGGTCAATGGGACCCACTACTCCATGTAAATAGCCTCTCATAAGCTTATTTCATCTCCTCAACATTATCAACTTAGACTCATCTTCATCCATGTTTCTGAACACTTCCTTTATACCCATAGTGATTAATACCTTGGTTGTATCTACTGTGGGTCTCCTTGTAAGCACACAAAAATGGTCACCTTGACTATGTGTTGCGGTTTCATAATTTATGTCAAGCTTGAATCAATATTTGTATCATCATTTCCTTTGATAAAATAAAATAATTTGAATTATTATATTTATTCAAATTATTTAATTAATCATTATTATTTTACATCAATTTCCTTGATTAAATTGGAATTCATTAATTTAATTATTTTAAATAAATGGTTTGATCATCTTGATTTTTGTATTATTTAATTAAAGGAGTTTGCTTTCTTTTAATAAAATCCCTCCTCACTTAATTTTATGTGCAACAATTATTATTGTAAAAGAAATAATTAAATAACTATCACACACTTTATTTTATAAGAAAAGAGATCAATTTACATTTAAATTAAATAAAAACACCCCTCATCTTATATTTTTTATGGAGTGTTACACTCCACATCTCTTAATTAAATGCTAATTGCACATTCTCTTATGTGGGTCATACCCTTTCATTTAAATTTTTATTTTTCCTCCAATTTGGGAATGCCTCTTTGGATTGATATATAAAAGAGACCTCCTCCTTCATTTTGACACGATGATTTCTTATGCTATGATTATTATAGACATTTTTGAAGCTTTCTTGGAGACTTAGAGATATCCTACATGTTTATGATTGTTTTGAATCTTTCGTTCATTGAATGTACTTGAAAAGACCAAGACCAATATTCATATGAGAGCCACCACTTCAAACCTTTGAAGGTCTTTGCACATTGATGATAGGAAGCTATGAGTTGATTCTTGAGATCTTGTATTTTCATGGTGTTATTTTGACGGATTTCAAGTGTAAGGATTTATAGAAGTGTATTTTCTATTTGTCCATATTTTTCACACACATTTTTGGCACCCACCATGGGGCAACCCACCTTTACATGCTAGTTTTGGATTTTTTTGGAGCTAACCCCTTGTGCAGATTTGCTTGGAGAAGAAAACCCTATATTTTCAAAGATTTGGTCATATCTCCAAATTTTTTTGGTTTTTTGGTCTCAAATTGTTTTTGTAGGTTGGCAACATAGCAGAGAAGCTTTAGGTAAAATTTCAGAGTTTTATGAGGTAATTAGTATTTTTAATAATTTTTTCTTTATTTTTCATGAAAAATAATTTTTGGACCAAAAATTAACAAAGTTTTTGGAAATTTCTACATTTTTGGAAAGGTATCTTAGTTCTAAATAGGTATGTTTCTTTGTGTTTTGAGTTTAGAGATCATATGAGGGCTCAAACACTTGATTTACAAAAACTGGTTTATTTTGACAAAATGGGTCCCTAAGGCACAAATGAAAATATTTTTCTAAAATTTTGACATTTTTGGAAAGCTCTCTATTTTTTAATATGGGTCTCTTTCCTCCATTTAGGGTTTTGGATCCAAATTCATGTCATATAGGTCCAATCTTGTTGACTAAGTCAAAAATCAAAATTAAAAAAAAGGGCATGTAATGATTAGCTTGCACTTATTTTTCACAAGTTCAATGCATGATATGAGTTGTCGTTTGGATTACTTTTTGGTTATTATTGCTCCTAACAATTTATTTTCAGATCTAACCCTAGGGTTTGCATAAGTTGAATATACATTGTATATCTTGTTTGCTTGTTTGCTTATTGGAGAGTTTGTGGCTTGCTTGCATGAAAAGCTCAGCAAAAATAAAAATAAGGTAAAAACTACTAAGCACGTTGTGTGGATTACCAGGTATTTTGTTTAAAGCTCTATAAAATTTGGTTTCATTAAAATGAACCTCTTGTGTGTCTTACTTGAGTGATTTCTTGCTTTCATAGATCACATTTCAATTTCAACTCTAAGGAAAGAAAGAACATAGTTGTTTGCTTGGAGTCCTTGATTATTGTTCAATGTGCCCAATTATTATTTATAAATCTAAAATTGATCTTGGTTAAAAAGAACAATCAATGTTGAGTTCCCCAAATCCAACTTTCCAGTTTACTATCTAGTCTCCATCTTGCTTATTGTGAACCTATTTCCTAGTCAACATTCATCATTTGGAGAGTTCAATTCATTAATATGACTCTAGGGTAACCTTGTTTTTGTCATTTTTGAGTTGATTTGACCATTGTGGACCTAATCTTGAGCATCTAAACTTCTTGTCACTTTGGATACTTGCATAATAGCTATATTTTAGTTAGTAAATCTTGTCTTATCTTGTTGCCAACATCAAAACTTGCTAAGTTACAGATTTCCCTAGTCGAGAAGGTTTTCTTTGGGATTCGTTGATCTCATCCTTGGATTGTGGGTATTCACTTGTCTAAACATATCAATTTGTCTCATATTATTATATTTTTATTACAAAACATTACAACTCTTGGATATTTCCACATTTGTAAGACCAACAGTGGCATATTGTGTTAACCAATTGTGAGACCTCTATTGGCTGGTTCAATTAATGAGAGTGACAAACAGTTACATTATTACAACTTATTAATTTGATAAGTGATTACTTTACTATTGGAGTGATACCAACGCTTCTTGGAGTCTTCCTATTTACTAGTGTTTTCCCTCTCATGTCAATTATGACTAGGTTTCAAGCGAGTCATGGTAAAAAACCTCAAGTTAAATTTAATCAATTACCCTTAGTTCCAACTCATCAAAAATGTAAAGGAAAATGACCTATATTTGATCAATCACTTAAGGGAGAAACAAAAATTGAGTTTACTCCTAGTCATCTTAGTGAATTGTACATACCTAGGGCCTCTTCACTTTTTGAGCAAGACATGGTATTCACTAGAAACAAAGATAAAAACATGGATGACATGATGACTGATAGATTATTGAGGCGACATGGAGTTGAACCTTTGGGATCTTGTAGAACTCATGAAGATATCTATGGAACTACCTCAAAAAATGATTTTGATAGAGACATACATGGAGGTAATTAGTGCTACTCTACATTTCTTACTCCTCCTAGATTGTCACCTAAATCTTTTCACCCAATGGATGATAAAATCCAACAAGATGAATTAGAAAAGATAACATACTTGGAGAAACAAGTAGCATAACAAATCAATGAAAGTTTGGATAAATCTCAAGAAATTCTCAACAAAACTCCAAGGACCCCTAATGGTCAATTTTAGTAAAGTGAGTAAGATGTATATGGAAGCACAGGCTAGAAAAATGGCTAAAAATATGGCTAAAGATGGATCAACAAATGGTTAATGATATCCTTTCTCAGAGGAGTAATGTTTCTCCACCTCCTAGATTTCCTAGAAGTGATGAAGAGAGACATCTTCTACAAGAAAAACAAGCTTACATGGATGCATTCATACAAAATGAGGCAGAAAAGTAAGCTCATGAAATAGCCCATTAGAAACTTAATGATATACTTTTTCTTGGTGGTGGTAGTGGTTCTCCACCTCCTTCTCCTCCTTCAAGAGTTACTAGACATATGTCACCTTCAAAATCTCCTAAGAAAAATAGGAGACAACCACATCCTTCTCCTAGATATCAGAAAAGGAAAATGGCTCCTCCAAGGAATTCACAACAACATCCTCAATTTGCTACACATGGTTTTGGTGTGGATTATGATTTATTAGAGAAAGACCCAAAATTTCACAAGTACATGGATCAATATATTTAGATTAATAAGAATAAATACTTTAGGGATTCAATCAACAAAGGTGTTCAAGTACCTTATAATTTTGATGTAGATAAGAATATCAAGAGACAAGATCCTTTATTTCAAGAACAAACTGAGAAAATATGAAGATGTTAATGGATAAACTTACACCTAAGAATCCATTTTCTCTATAGAGTGTGTGTCCTCTACCTTTTAAGAGGAGTATTCTAGAGGTTGAATTCCCTAAGAAAACAAAATTTCCACATTCTGATAAGTATGATGGGAAGGGAGACCCTAGTGATCATGTGAGACGGTTTAATGTTTTAAGCTTGGAATTTGCACATAAAGATGCTTATCTTATGAGATCGTTCCCTAGGAGTTTAAAGGGCCAAGTTATGGAATGGTTCACTAAGGTTACTCCCCCACTTAAGAATTTTGAGGAACCTGTTCAAAAATTCATCCAAAACTTCTCTTACAATGTTCAAAAACTAGTTTCTATGTTGAATTAATTCAACCTCAAACAAGATCAAGGAGAACCTTTTGTTACTATTTTACAAAGATGGAGAAAGTTATGCTCTTGTTACTCTAGAGAAATTCTAGAAAAAGAGAAAATTGATATACTTGTGAGTATTTTGGTTCCTAAACTGAGAAATGAAATTGGCAAAGAGACTTTTCATAATATGGTAGAAATAACTTTCCGTATTGAGGATGTTTTGAAGAATCATGGAATTATCAAGCATAATAGGAACAAGAGCAACCACAACAATGGAAATAAGAATAACAATACTTCTTATAAAGGGAATCAACATGTGGTCTATGATGGTGTAGTCGATGTACCTAAGTATAATGATCAAGTAGTTTACAAGTTATCAGATAGTATTCATGCTATGAAACTTCAAGCACCTTCCCAACAAAATTCTAGAGAAAATTCTAGATACAATTACAAGAATCCTCAAGAGAGAATAACTTGTACGAAGATTAGTAGACCTTATGAGGATGGTTTGAAAGAGTTTGTTGATAGCAAGATATTAACTTTCATTGAGAATTGGCAACCATCTCCTGTAAAGGATCCACGTTGGGATGATAATGCCTATTGTAAATATCATCAGAGAAAAACTGGTCATACTACAACAAATTATCAAAGGTTAAAATGTGATATTTAGAATTTTATTGATAATGGAAAGTTAACAATTGATGGTTTTAGTCATGCTACTGATAATGATCATCAAGCTTATAAGGATCCATTGCCTAAGTATGAAAAGGGTGAATGGTCTAAGAATGGGAAAGCTCAAGTGAATTATACTTATTCGAATCAAAATTATGGATATTCTAATGTAGACAATGTTGTCAACATGCTTGCAATTAAGTAAAATGATAAGGATTTGAATCATCCACATAATCTCACCTTACATATTGAACTCATGATTCACAAAACTCTTGTTAGACATGTGTTGATAGATGGGGGTGCCGGGTTGAATATTTGTCCTTTCAACATAGTCAAAAAGTTGGGATATTCAAAACAAGATATTGATACTAGACAGAAGGCTACTATCAGAGCTTATGATGGCAGTGAAAGAAAATCTAAAGGATTGGTTGTTTTACCTATTTGAATTGAGTCAGTTGAGAGAGATATTCTATTTCATGTGGTTGATACTAGTACCCTTGCTTATAACATTTTATTGGGTAGACCTTGGATACTTGAAATGAAAGCTGTTCCTTCCACATATCATCAATGTGTTACATTTCCATATAATGGGATTGAGATGTGTATTTTAGGAGTTAATACTTTGTCTATCAATAATATTTCAGCAAAATCACATATACCTTTGGATAGAGTTTCAGATGAGATAGTTGAAGAATCTGTAGAATGTGTGATAGAATCCAAGACACTTAACAATGAAACAGGGGGATGTGAGCTTGTTTCTTCAAATTTTTTAGATGAGATATATACTGATTTCAAACATTGTGAAAATAAAATTAAATATCTTGACACAAGGGAGAATAGAGGATGGTTCCTATTGGTACTCTTCCATTTTCACCTAATTCTTATGAGTTACTTTCACATGAGACAAAATCTTCTTCTTTTACTAAGATTGAATGTGATACTTTGGTTGAACCTTTACTTCCTATGGAAGAAGAGGAAGAAGAAATTGGATTTACAAAGAAGAAAATGATGATGGACCCATCTTTGATGTTTATGATGATGATGATGAGGAAGTGTATGTACTTGATCAACATGATATATGTGATGATTTGATCCCTTTTACTAATCTTCTTTTGGGAGACAAACATGGTTCAGTTAATGAAGCTTCTACTTCAAAAATTCAAAATGATTCAAATATAGAAAATAATGATGAAAGAATATTTTCAAATACATATGAATTGGATTTATTTTTAGAGCCTTCTATAGTTGATTTGGATATTGATGTAATTCATGCTTATGATGCTTAACCTAGTATAATTAATGAGATTTTGAATTTATGTATTCCTCATGAGTTGGATTCTCTAGTTATTGGAGAACTTTATGATTCAAGAGAAATTAAGAGGAACTTGATAGACTTTGATTCTTTAGTTGCCAACAAGGATGTTATTCATATTCACAATCTTGAGTCTTTGGAGGTTGAGATTCCATCATTGAGGGTTACTCTTAATGGATTAGTGACAAATGAAGAGTATAGAATTACGAGATTAGAAGAACTTGAATTACTTGATTATAAGAGAAAAGTTTCTTTTGATCACATGAGAGTTTATTAGAAAAGATTGTCTAAGACTTATAACAAGAAAGTTCACCCTAAAGAGTTTTCAGTGGGAGATCTTGTTTTGCATGGGAGTCCTAAGAATAAAAAAAATAGAGCTCAAAAAGGAAATTTTGAGCCTAATTGGTTGGGTCCTTTTATTATTATGACTACTTTTGGATTAGGTGCCTATTTACTATCTATACTTGAGGGAGATCAGCTCCCTGACCCTATCAATGTGCTTCATTTGAAAAAGTTCTATCCCTAATGTCCATTCTTGTTGGGGGCAATTGTACATATTTATGGGTCCTAAAAAAAAGAAAAAAAAGTGATATATTTCCAAAATACAAAAAAATTATAAAATAAAAAAGAAAAGAAAATGGTATTTTTCAATATCAACAATGATGTTCCTTAAATATCTTAAACACCAAAACAATGTTTCTCAACACTAACTTGGGAGACTTGTCTTCTGGTCCTTGCGTACTTGTGAGATCTTGACCTTTTCCTCAGAACTCAGTGTTGATTATCACACTTTAGTTTATAATTAATGTTGTGCTATGATTTTATCTCTTTTTGTATGCCGACTATTCATTTCAATATATACATGTTTAGTGCACTATATTTGCATTTTTAAAATTTCCTCCCTAGTCATTTCTACACTAGGGGCACATGTTTTTTTATTTTATAATTGATTTTCTTAATATTAATTTTTGATGAGTGTCTTTGTGGTTCTCTCTAGATGCATATCAAGAGAACTATGGACCATAAGACACATTTTTGGTTAATTTCTTGCTTGTGTTGTTTCGATCTCGAGACTCGCAATGTTTTTCAATGGGTTCGGATCCCATTCATATCATCATAGTTTCCTTGGTGACTAGTGATGATTGTTGGAGGCTTCTAATCACATTCAATTCTTCAGATTACTTTGGTAGTTAGTGATGATTGTGTGATCTTTCCAATAGAGTTACATTCATATCTTCATGGTTCTAACTAGTGAAGGTTGTGTAGCTCAACTCGATGATTAAAACTAGGATCTTAATCTTGGCCTAAATGAGTAAGTACATAGAATGGATAGAAGCGTCATATGAACATGAACATGCATCTTATCCCACTTTTTTTTGGAAGTTTTGATTTGTTTGTTCACCTTTTTCGAGGTCTCCTTCATCTTTTATTTACTATTAGTTGTGATCATGATTGTGATTTATTTAGTACATGTCACTTATTCATGATCTCAATCAAAATTTCCTATCTTGCACAATTGATGCTTTTTGAGGCAATTTTCCCTCTTTTTCTTTCCATCTTCTTGTCTTTCATTCACCCTCCTTTCTTCTTATTTGGGGCATGCTTTTCATGCTTAGTGATTTAACCTTGGTTTCTTGATCTATATCTTGCTTATTTTTCATCATGAACCTTTTTCTAATTTGATCATATCTATCTTGTTCTTGCTTAGCCTCTCCATCATTTCCATTTTGATCCTAAAGGGACAGGAACACTCTATTGAGCTTCATTGTTTGCAAACTTGATTCAAAATCTACCCATCTTTTTTTGCCTAGCTTGGGGCAGACGATTATTATACCTGGGGAAAGTCAATATGTGATTTGTCATTTTTTTGGGTTTTGATATTTGTCTTTTTCCTTTATATATATTTCATGAATTTTATATTTTTTGAAAACTCTTTGGGCAGACCTACAATTATAAGACCCATAGGGGCATATTGTGTTCTAGGCACTGTAAGACCCCTGATGGCATGTTGAGAGAACAAGAGTTGGATGCTTAATCTTTATATTTTTTTTCATAAATCAATTTTTATATACACTTTATCTTATGGTTTTTTGATTTAATGCGCTTGTCATGTATGTGGACACACATTAGTCAAAGAGGAGCAAATGTAAGCACACAAAAATGGTCACCTTGAGTATTGCTCCAGTTCCATAATTTATGTCAAGCTTGAGTCAATATTTGCATCATCATTTCCTTTGATCAAATTAATTTTTTTGAATTATTCAATTTATTTGAATCATTTGAATTATTTAATTAATCATTATTATTTTACATCAATTTCCTTGATTAAATTGGAATTCATTTATTTAATTATTTTAAGTAAATGGTTTGATCATCTTGATTTTTGTATTATTTAATTAAAGGAATTTGCTTTCTTTTGATAAAACCCCTCCTCACTTAATTTTATGTGCAACAATTATTATTTTAAAAGAAATAATTAAATAACTATCACACACTTTATTTTATAAGAAAAGGGATTATTTTACATTTAAATCAAATAAAGACATCCCCCATCTTATAATTTGTATGGAGTGTTACAGTCCACATCTCTTAATTAAATGTTAATTGCACATTCTCTTATGTGGGTCATACTCTTTCATTTAATTTTCATTTTCCCTCCAATTTGGGAACGCCTCTTTGGATTGATATTTAAAGGAGACCTCCTCCATTTTGACATAATGATTTCTTATGCTAAGGTTATTATAGATATTTTTGAAGCTTTCTTGGAGACTTGGAGATATCTTGCATGTTTATGACCATTTTAAATCTTTTGTTCGTTGGATGTACTTGCAAGGACCAAGATTGATGTTCACATGAGAGTCGCCACTTCAAACCTTTGAAGGTCTTTGCACATTGATGATAGGAAGCTATGAGTTGATTCTTGAGATCTTGCATTTTCATGGTGATATTTTGAAGGATTTCAAGTGTAAGGGTTCATAGAAGTGTGTTTTCTATTTGTCCACATCTTTCACACATATTTTTATATGAAAGACTTTCCTAGAAAGGTTGAGATACCCTAGTATGACAAGTATGATGAGAATGGGGATCCAAGTGATCAAGTGCATCAGTTTTATACCATGAGATTTGAATTCCACCATGAATACTCATACCTTATGAGATTGTTTTCAAGGAGTCTTAAGGGTCAAGCAATGGAATGGTTCACCAACATAACTCCTCCTATTAAGACTTTCAAAGAGCTTCAACTTAGACTCATCTTCGTCCATGTGTCTGAACACTTCCTTTATACCTGTAGTCATTAATACCTTGGCTGTATCTATTGTGGGTCTCCCTAGTAGGACCTCCTTGATTTGATAGTCTTTAGGGGTAAAGTCCTTAGTGTCAGCATGTGGAGGAGGGATGGAAATATGTGCAAGCAAGTCCTAATGTTAGTTCTTCATTATGAAGGCCAATGTTCGTGCATCACCTATAGGTGTCTCAAGCTTCTTGCTAGCTTTCATGCATTCCCTCCTTTGCACTTAAGTCGAGTTGCATTTTCTATCGAACCATAACCTTCCTCTTCATCTAGGCTGGTGTAATTCCCATGATAGACATGTATTTGGCTGAAGAGGGGGCTTGAATTGTTGGCCCTTTTCCTTTATCACTCCTTTCTAGAGTCTTCTCCTTCTAAGAGAGATATATGTTGAGAGTTGTTGTATCTGTTGTAGCCAAAGTCCTTAACTTTGTATCCTAAGAAGTTTGCTGAGGTTCTTCAGGTATCTATCCCTCATCTGATACTTCATTAGCTGGCATCTGTTTGACAGAATGGAGAGGAGTGACTGAGCCTTTATTCAAGAAAGAGAGATCCTGAGATGGTGGTGGTGGCATTCCTAGAGGCCCTTGTGGTAGAGGTGGGATTTGGTTCCAATCCTCTCCCAAGGGTTGATTCATAGGTGTATCTCATATTTTATCTCTCACCATCTTGGTTCCTACCAACATAAAGTCAAAATCAGAAATGTTAAAGATATCTATTTCTTGCCCTTCCCGTTCTTCAATCCATTATTGTTACTCATCTTCTAAAGTTGTAACCTAAGTAGGTTGCCTAAGAATGGATGGTGGAATTATGGTCAAGCTTCTCCTCCTCTCTTCTATTGTAGCCCTGGCTAAATGAGTCATTTGAATCAAAGGGAGATTATCCTCTTCATCTTCATCTTCTTCTGCATCTACCTTAGGGATGGTCTTTGGACTTTGTGGGGGACGAGTACTCTTTTTCTTTAACCTTCTTGTTCATGTCCTTCCCCTAGTAGACTCAATTCGAGCCTTCTTTGGAGCTAAGGGGGAGGCTTCTTCCCCTTGTCTAGTTGGTGGCACCCTCTATTCTGTCTCCTCTTCTAGTTCTTGTTCTGTATCTAGAGGAGGTATTTGTTCGGTCTCGTGTGCTTGAGCCACCTCTTCATCTTCAAGCTCTTCAAATTCAGACTCATCTTGTTTTGGGGACTCTCTTTTCCTCTTATTCTTCACTTTATTTTCCCTATAGTACTCAACATCCTTCTCATGTTGATGTACTATATCTAGCTTGACTGGGGATTGAGCAAGGAAAGTTGGTACTATAACTTTTGCACCTTTACCCTTAATTGGGCATGCTATGGCTTGAAGGGTAACAACCCATGGAATTGGGTCAAGGCTAAAAGGCTTCTTGATCCATTCCCTCATTAACTAAATTATGCACCTTTCCTTGTGATATATCCACATTCTCATCTCTATCTATCTCTACATTCATGATCAGCCTATCATAGATTTTGTCGTGGTTGTACAATGGATCCAAGACATCTTGAGTGTCTTTCTAAACAACCTTGAGTGGGATCTTTATTTTTAAGGCCTTTTCCACCAGATATAGAGTCATCCTACAATAATCCCTTATCTGGGTATCATAGTCATCTATTGCGTTCATCCAATGGTCTTCTATAGAATCTTCATGCACAAACTACTTTCCTACCAAATGCTGAACTCTACAAATATTATCAAAATAAGGGCAAGGGGAGTTGTAGTCCTCTAAAGGATATTGATCCCACCCTAAGTCAAAGGTCATTATACCTTGAATGCACCTATAGTAATAGGCCATACTCATGTCTTCTTTTGCTACTTTCTCACTCTGTCATATGCAAATGTGAGTTGCCTGGCAATCTCCAATAGGATGAGCCTATCTGATGGATATTCAACACAATACCAGCTACCCTTAGGTAAGTGAATTTTTTGAACTGGATATAGTATGCGCCGATCTCTGAAATCCTTGCTGCTGCCTCTACTAGCATCCATTTAGAATAATCACCCTTTATAAATTGGATGATTGCAAATATAAAAGCATCATTCAATATTTGGTAATGCTTTCTTTAATCTAAGAGCTTCTTCTTTACCAACCGAGGATATACCACATAGGGCCAGGTGTTGGTATCTTTCATGCTTCCCTTCTTATACAATCATGAGTAATTAATTGTCCTTGCTGCCAATAAGTACACCAAATATGATGTCATATAAAACTTGGGGTCAACTTTAACTTCTACAAGCTATTCATCTAGGTTTTCACTTAGCATTATGGCCCAATCAATTCGAATTTTGGCCATTCTAATGGTCTCTATGAAATGGACCATCCAGATATGAAGATGCCCAATTTTTAGTAGGCCCATGACTCTACTCAAAAGTACAATGGAATATACAATGTAATCCTTCATATATCCCCTAGTCATGTCTACCTTTCCAACTCTGCGTCCTACCAATGTTCTATCAATAAAAAATGATGATTGTATGGTCTATGTGCCCTTCTTGTCATTCTCCCTATACCATCTTTATGCTCGATCATAAGTTATCTTTACATACTTATCAGCTCTAGGGAGATGGAATACTTTCTCAATATTCCTAGGTCTAAGGTCCAAGACTATCTCCCTTGTGCCACTTTTAACAACTCTTTCTTCTGGACATAGTTTTCTACCAATGCCATGATAAGTTTTGAGGATTGCACTGATGTAGGATGAGATGCTGTAGTGACCAACCCAAATTGGATAAGTGTAAGACCATTAAAAACCTCTCTTTAGGCTTATTGCAAAGTATGAGGAATGTGTTCTTGTCTATGTGTCCCAACTTAGTATCTTTGATCTCTAAATGTCCATCCTGAAAATGTGATTTCTTTGGTGCACCTTAGAATTTGAAGACAACAAGTTTTGGAGCAATCTTCTCTATAAGAGAGGATGATGGCGATGCCATTTTATCTACACCCAAGAAAAAAATATTAGTCCAAAAAGCTAAAAATCAAACACTAAACAAACCCTAATAATTGTCAATAAATAAACCTAGAAAACCAAAACCTCAAAAAACCACTAAAAATCCTCCTAGAGAGCCCTAGAATGTAGATTAGCGCACCTTGGGTACCTTAACAAATGTGCTAGGTGCACATATAAGGCATTCTAAGAGTCTTTTAGCACATGCTCAACATGTGCAAAGGAGTAATTTACTTCATATTAAAATGTGTATAATGGTGCACACATGCACACCATGATGGGGTGTGAATGTACACACCCTTATTTTCTATGCCTTAAGGTATATTCTTGAAAGGTGCACATGTGCGCACCTTAGGGAGCTGTACACATGCACACCTTTCCTTGGTGTTGCCTTAGGTTCTTTTTAGTTTTATGTTGTGAACAAAGGTGTAGACATGTGCACCTTTATTGGATGTCTTAACACTTGTTTCTTTGTGTTGTGTAGGTTTGGAGGTGCACCTTTGAAGATGCAAAGGTGCAGGATCAAGGAGTGTGGACAAAAGAATGAGGAGAGGGGAGGGGGTCACAGGATTTTATAGGCCTGGGGTAGTGTGCACTCTTTGGAGGTGCATGCCTATGCATCTCCAGAGAAGAAAAGTGTACACTTGTGCATCTAGTGCACCTGTGCACCCTAGATGGGTGCACATGTGTGCTAGGTGTGCTAGTGTAGTGTTTAGCACAAAAAGATCCTCATTTACTTAGTTTTCCCAATTTTGACATGAGATTTTCTTAGTTAGAGAACAATGGATGGAACCATACTCCAAGTGGAGTTCCAAAATGACTGAAGCCTCAGACTAGGAGTTTGGGAGACAAAAAAAATACTAGCAAGTCCCCATTTCTAGTAGAAATAGGGTGTATGTTGTGAAACCATAATAGTTCCAATATGAAGAAGATTTTTAGGATTCCATTCCCTATAGTGGTAGGCCCGTATTCATGTACCTCTAGATTAGATGCTTAGAACTTGGTGAAGAGTTTTGAGAGAAAGATTAAATTGTTAGACTATGAGGTGCTCAGGCCTCAATATGATTGAGTTAATTTTGTGAGGGATCATCTAAAGTTGGGATATGCCTACAAAAATGTCCTAGATATTAAATATTTCCAGTTTGGGTGTCTCAACAATTACCAAAATTGGGAGAGATTTTGGTCAAGACTCACTATTGATGAAATTAAATTATATAATGATTCTATTGATGTTTCTGATCTTGTAGATGATGGAGCCTACATGCACCCCACTTCTTATGAAAAGATCAAGGTCACACCAATTCTTTCTACCCCACCTATAGAGCTAGTCATTGACACCATGGAGGTTCTCATGCAGGGTATAATTAAAAGAATTGAAGCACTAGCTCTACAATGGAGTATCAGTTGGAGCCACCCAGTCAGCTTTAGCAACCGCCACTACAACCACTACATCAACATCTATGGGGCCATTACAATCTATTGGCCAAGGTGGAGACCAACCTCTAGAAAAGAATGTGACACTCACCCCTACTTGTGAAGCTAACCCTCTTCTTAACATCGAGAAGACTGGGGAGAAGGAAGATGATAGGGATAAGGGGAAGGAACAAGAAAAATCAGTGGCTAAGCCATCTTCCACTATTCAAGTCATCAATTTGGATGGAAATACTAGCCCCATGGTTGGATAGGAGCAGGAAGCACCTCAACAAGAGGATACTTTATCCCTTTCGATGACCAAGGTGGCTGCCTTCCTGGTTGCTTCGAAGAGAAAGCCAACTCCATTGATCTCAAGGAAGTTGTTTGATCCCTCAACACTACAATCTGCTATCAATGTGTTCTCTAGAGAGTCTTGGATCGAAAAGACCATTGATGGGAAGAAGAGGAGATACAAGGATGCAACCCCATCAAAGAACTTAATCACACAAGTCACCTCCTCTCATCCATCCAACAAGACAAAGAAGGAAAAAATAATTATTGCATTGGCAACTAATTCAACAACTGGCCAGATGCTAGTTGAGATGTTGAGCCATAGAAAGAGGAGAAATTTCATGAGCTCTCAAAGGATGATTTCCAAATCAAGATAGTTGATCTTGACATCCTAGTTCATGACTCCATGGTAAACATGTGGAAGTCAACTAATGAAAAGATCTAGGATAAGCTAGAAGATCCTAAAGTGAAGAAGGAAATATTGAAGGCCTCAAATAGAGAGCTAGTGGATTACATAAAGTCTACACTTGGAAGCACTTCTTTGAGTCAATTTGACCTGAATGTAGAGGAGAACAAGAACTTACTCCTAAAGCTGCAACAAGAAAGACAACTCAAGAAATTAGGCCGAGCTTGGGTAGATCAGATAAAGGCTCAAGGTCCCCCACTAGTTGAGAATTTGGGAAGCCTAGTGTTGGATGCTCACAAGCTTAGAGAAGTGACTTCATGTCATCAAAAAATTGTATAGAAGGAAACAAACAAGCTAGTAGAGAAAGTAGCCCTTCTGCAAGAAGTGATAGACATGAAGACCAATGTGGCCATTGCTCACGAGATTTTGAAGACTAGTAAGGAATCACTATTCCACTGAAAGAAAACCTCGGAGTTTATCATAAAAAGCTTTGTGAGATCTACAAATGAACTCAAGGATGTGCACGACCTGGTGCAATAGATCATTGAAAATTTATTTCAGCATTTGAAGATCTTGCACATAGAGTCCTTCATGTCTACTAATGGCAAGATGGTGGACATCAAAAGAATGAAATCCAAGCTCTTGGCATTTCTTGACAAATCTGTTGACCTACTCATCTTCCAAGTGTCCAAAATCTAAGAACTATCAGTAGCAGATGCAATCATAAAGAGGGAAGCAGAGAAATTCTAATCAAGTGTTTCCAGAATTGATGAATTGGTAGAAATGCATGACTACTAGACAGTTCGAGCTGATAATGTCCTCATTCCAAGTGTTGAAGAGATGGATAAATTTTTCTAAGCTATGAAAGCTTATAGAGCTAAATCAATTACTTCTAAGAAGACATGATGTCCTGATGCTTTTGCAAACATCTGTCCTTCTCCTCCTCCTCTTTCTTTTGTCACCATTCATGGCATTTTGTTAGTTTCTATAACAAACAATGATTAATGCTTGTCCTATTTTTATATTATTTTGTTCAGAGATGCTCTACAAAGGCAATCATCCAATGTAATTGGCCATTTTGAGAAGGCCTATAAATGTAATCTTTGATGAAGTTAATAAGATCGACAAAAATTACTTTGGGCAAACCCCTATAGCTGGGACTATTGTTTGTGACTCTGAGTTCATTTTAAGTGTTGCTATTCATTTAGTATAGAATGGAGTGTATGGAATGAATGTGTTAATGTTGAAATTTGAATGAATTTGCTTGAACTTGGCTTTGTTTCAATAGATTGTATGTCTTACTCTCTTCAGCATATGCATGTCTTCTATTCTCTCTATTGTTCATCATGGTCTGTGTGTTTAGTTTAGTTCATTGCACAAGGAAACCTAAAAATGGTGTCTGAATTAGCTGAGGGATATACAATCTGCATATTGTCAAAACATTAGCTAACTGCATAATCTAGAAATTACTTATTTTATCATCTCTTCCTCTCTTCCTATTGTTGTAGTTAGTTGTGCATGTTTCATTTCTAGCACCTTGATTGTAATAGATTGCTTGTTGTGAGTTAGTCCCCCTTCTTTTCCTAGGTTGTTTAAAGTGTTGAGAAACTTTGTTTTTGCTTCTTCTGCTCTCTAGTTAAGAGCATACCCCCAAAACTCAAAAGACAAATTCATTGCATATCTTGTACTTAGAAGGGAGTTCTACCTTTCAATTTAGGGATCTTTCATAGATCACTACACTGACACATTCTGTTGTTAACTTCTTTATTTTCCAAAAGCCATTGGGCAAGTCAAGAGTCAAGGTATAAACCAAAATATCAAGGAAGACAAACTGTTAACCATAGTGTTTGGCGACTCTGATGGGGAGGATACTCATACTTCCTACGTTTTCTTAAATAAGTCTGTCTATGGCTATACTAGGAAACTTAGAGATTATCTCTATGGCACTCAAATACTTGAGTCATGTATAACAACTCTTAAGGAGAAATGGTGTTTCCTCAAGAGGGAAAAATCCTAGTAGTCCAACCTAACCTCAGTTTCAATTGAATACCCTCACATTGAAAAGCCAAAATTCCCTTGACCAATATAGAAGAGTAAGCTTCACCCTCAAAAGAGTAGAAGCCAATGTTGAATATTGGGATGGAGTATTACAAGAAAGAAGATTAAGAGAACTGCACCTATTGTGAGCTAAGATAGTTCACCCTGGATTCTACATACACCTACAACACTTGTGGTAAAGGGCAAGTTGACCCTGTATTTGAAGAATTGTAGAAAGTTGAGTTCCCTTTATTGGAAGATCCTATATGAAGAGGGATAACACACTCTTAGGATCCGATATATCAAAGTATCTGTGGTGCTCTTTTTCCACCACCTTGCCCTATTTCCTGGATACGTATTCATTCATCTTCACCTCCTATTTTCAGCACTCAAATCCCATCTTTGTGCAAAAATATCACTCTTCATGAAGTAGTTATCCCTACTGCTGTCACTTTTTAGCCTGTACTAGCAATCCTCCCTTCTTCTATGGTTTTTTCGTGGGGTAATGCTATTGGCCTCTTCGCCTTGTTGCTAACAATGATCTCCCTGGAGCTTCTACAAAGAATTTTCCAAAGTTCAATGGTGATGGGAAGGTCTTTGCCGATGATAACATTGTGGCTTTCTTCACTACATGCAGTGTCATTTGTTCTCAACATGAAGATGTAGTAGTAAGGATGTTTGTGGAAACTTTGGTTGAAAATGCAGATGATTGGTTTCAACACCTTCCAGTAGGATGTATGACAACCTAGGATGACACGTAGAATCGATTTGAAGCATGCTATAAGAATACAAAGGATAAGAATACTCTATTGAGCTAGCTTACCTTGATAAATAAAGAACCCAATGTCCATATGAGGGACTTTATTGCTAAATTCAACAAACTAGTCAATAGGATCCTTGCTGCAAGTAGGCTTATTGCTAACTAGAAGATATTCTTTATCAGCTCCATGTTCCCTACCATAAGCTTTCAAATAAGATGTGTGCATGTGGTAGACTTGCTGGCTACTCAGACCTTGACAATTTAATTGGAAGATGATTTAATAGTAGTTGGGAAATGGAAAAGAGAGATTCAGAGTGGTGCCTCTACAAGCTCTGTCCCTAGTGTAACTAACAATATTGAGGCAATGCTTTAGAAGCTCTCAAATGAGATGATTGCTATGAAGAGACAACTGGGAAAACTCAACTCTTCACTCTAGCAATCATATCTAGACATTCCTCGAAGGAAACATGAAGGTAGACCATTGCAACTGTCATCTACTCAGCAAAAGATTGCTATTGAGGCAACCCCCAAGAAGCAAAACATGTGCATTATTCATCTATGAGTAGATCATGATAGTGATTCCTACCTAGAAATGAGCATATATAAGAAGCTCACTACTTCTAATGAGTTGATCATCATGTATCTTGAAAGTGAAGATGATTCTACTCCACAAGGCAACTCTGGAACATTCTTTTTGGAGTATGAATTAGATTAAGAGGTTGGTGGTGATTGCTTCACCACTTAGTATAATTCAAATGATTGTGGCTAAAAGAAGTTAGAGAGAGAAGAAGCCAGTGAACTCTATTCCTTCCCAAAAAACAACCATTGGCCCTTCACCAACTATAACTAGAGCATCCACTTCCTCATCCTAGAGGAAAGAGCAATCAAATTTTGAACCAAGTGGTAAGCTTCATTCCTCATTTGATATTATACAATATTGTAAGGATGCTCATATCCAGGTGTCCCCCATTGATTATCTCAAGACTCATCTTGCTAAATTATAAAAGCTTGAAGATTATTGTAAGAGTGTTGCTAATGCCAAAGACTCAGCCTAATATTAACTCTACTATTAGTAATGATCAACACCAATTGGATAGTGGCACACTAACTGATGAAGAACCTATTTTTCCTATGCTCTTCAAAGAAGAACAAGCATTAGTTTTAGCTACCTCCCCTTGTCAAAAGCCGAACCCATTCTATGTGTCCTTATATGTAAATGGCCATAAGATTAGTAACTGCATTATTGATTTTGGAGTTTTTGATAATGTCATGCCCTCTTCAGTTGCCCATGCCCTTGGCTTGACTCTTACCTAAAAATTTGGATGTTGCTATTCCATGGATGCAAAGAAGGTCCCTCTAATAGGTCAAGTAAAAGATTCACAAGTAGCATTGGCTACTCACCCTGCAAAGAGAATGAAGCTAACCATCCTTGTAGTAGACATTTCAGCTAGCTATGGGATGCTTTTGAGTAGAAGCTTTTGCAAAGACATGGGAGGAAAAATCAAGATGGGTTGGTCTCATGCCATTATTCCCATGAGCAATAAGAAAATAAAGTTGGAACCTAAGGGGAAGGCCAAATTCACAGTTTAAATGTTTGATGATCCTAAGGCACAAATTCTATATCAAGAAATGGAGTTCAGAAATTACATGATGTACTTTGATTTTGATTATTAAGAGGAAAAACCAAATCCTCCTAGCAATCTAGGAATTTGGACTTTGGAGTTTGATGGAAGTTGCACTACTGTCAAGTTTGGAGCTAGTGTGGTGCTTGTATCTCCAAGTGGAGATATATCTCAATTTGCTTACAAGCTACAATTTAAAAACACCAACAATATAGTGAAGTATGAAGCCTTGTTGTAAGGTATCACTACTATGAAGTAGAGAGGAGTGAAGATCTTAAGAGCTCAAGAAGATGCATAATTTATAATAAAACAAGTTAAAGCTTAGTACACTATAAAGAATGCAAGGCTCAAGAACTACAAAAATAGAGTCTAGGATGAGATTGAGTGCCTAGATACTTTTTCAATTCAAGCTTTTCCAAGGGAGCAAAATGCAAGGGTAGACTTGTTAGCAACGCCATCCTTGCCATTACTCCCTCATATAGATTTCATAGATAATCGGTAGAAGGTTGAGGTCTTGTTCAGGCTAAACATCCTTGAAAATGTTGAAACCTGGCAAGTGTTCAACGATGATAAGAAAATCTAGTCTTTCCTAGAAGGATTTGAACCTTTCAATGATTAATACTTTGAAGAGAGAGAAAAATCCTGCAAGGATTTCTCCCTTGACACCAAGAATTATTTGGATCTAGGAGCCGAACAACTCAAAGGTAACAAGATTCCTTGACACCTTATTTCTCTTGAGAATCTTTTTGATAGGCATGTTGCATTTATTTGAAGGGAAAGAGGAAGGAAAGGTGGAACTTTTGGAGAGTATGAAGGAATGCATATTGGCACCAAATATAAACTCAAGATGGTTAATATCAGTAGCAATTTCTCAAAGTAGGAAAGAAAAAAAGAAAAAGGTTTGTTGATAGAGTACCAAGATGTGTTTGCTTGGGGATATGAAGACCTAAATACCTTTAGGAATGGTGAGTTCAAGCACAAAATCCCTCTCAAGCCTGATGTTGCTCCCTTCAGGACAAAACATTGTAACTACAACCCTATGGTCTTTGGTGCCATCTTTAGGGAGGTGCACAAGATGTTGGAACCCATAATTATCTACCCCATACATCATTCGACATGGATAGCTAACATTGTCCCACTCCAGAAAAAGAGTTGGGAGATCAAAATTTGCATGGATTTCAAGAATTTGAATTAGGTATCTCTAAAGGACAACTACACCTTGCCTAATATGGATCATCTATTGCAAACTATTGCCAGCTCTAAAATGATGTTCATGCTAGATGGATTCTTAGGTTTCAACCAAATTGAGGTAAACTTGGAAGATCAATTCAAGACTACGTTCACTACTCCTTAGGGAACATTTGCATATAATAGAATGCCCTTTGGGCTCATTAATGCTAGCATCACCTCTAAAAGGGCTATGAATTCATCCTTCATTGATTTAAAGGATAGGATTATAGTTATCTACCTAGATGACCTCATAGTCTTCTCCAAGAAAAAAGACAATCATCTAAGGGATTTGGAGAAGGTGTTGAAAAGATGTTGAGAGCATGGGATTTTTCTCAATCCCAAGAAATCAGTCTTCTGTGTTACAAAAGGTAAACTAATGGGTCACATAGTCTTCTTGGAAGGTACTTGGATTGACGTAAAGCATGTTAGAGCCATCCAACAACTGAATTTTTTGGGAAGCAAATCTGGAGTCACATCATTTTTTAGACAGGTAAACTTTCTAAGGTGCTTCACCTTGATTTTTTTGAAATCATGAAGTGCATTGTTGATATGATGAAAGGAAGTCAAAGACTCAAATGGAATGACTCTAGAAGAGTGGCTTTTGATCAAATTAATGATGCCATAGCCAAAGCACCCATGTTGGTCCATCCAAATTACACCAAGGAGTTCATATTATACTGCTACACCCCAGCTCACATATTGCTTGCAATACTCATGTAAGAGAAAAAGGAAGGTATCCAAGTGCCAATTTCTTTCATGAGTACCCTCCTTAGGGAGCATGAGATGATATATTCTCAAATGGAAAAACATGCCTATATAGTGGTAAGAGCTCTCAAAAACTTTAGATTCTATGTACTGCACTCTCACTCTGTCTTGTTTGTACTTGATTCAGTTGTCAAGAGCATATTGACTAAACAAGAGATAGGTTACAACACTAGAGGTGCATGGATAGAAAAAGTTCAAGAGTATGACATCAACCTGAAGCCAACCAAAGTTGTGCAAGGAAATGGCTTGTGCAAGATGATAGCAGAAAAATAGGACTTGAACCAAGAAGATGAATAAAGGAAATGGCTTATGCAAGATGATAGCAAAAAACTAGGACTTGAGCCAAGAAGATGAAACAACAAGGGCACTAATGGTCAATCTTCAAGATCTCATTCTCAAGCATTGCCTACTTCCTAACTTACAGAGATTATCCTGATGGATTGACATACAAGTAGAAATGAGACCTTAGAATCAAGTCAACTATGTATGTCATATATGATGACCAATTGTAGAAGAGGGCAATGTTAACCATATTTTCCCTCCTGCCAAAATTTGAGTTTTCCTTGTTAAGCATGGCCAATAGCCATATTTTCAAATATTCAAATGATCAATGTGATAGAAGATATATTAAAACCTTGGGTTGCATTTTATATCCTAAATCTCACACTTTTTATGCTTTATCCCCTTAGAGATTCAAATTGCGATCATGTGACTATCTTCCATCGCCTAGTCACTATAGATTATGGCTTAACTGTCTGGGGAGCTATGAATGTGTGACATAGTCTTTTCAAAGGTCAACATGGATTCATAGTTTAAGAGGGCTAACATCCAATTATGAGTGGCAATGTAGAAATTTCTCTTTATCGCTTGATCACAAGGTTATGATCTTGACTCAAGGTTTAAGTTGCAATGATTAGATCTTTCCTAGGTTTGCAGTGATCTGGATGCATACCATGAGTAGATCTTTCCTAGATTTGTAGTTATTGTTCTTTGCAACCTTAGATATAGTTGTTGAGTTTTTCCTTAGGGTAGAAGCTATTAGAGTTATTCTTGAACTATAAAATTAGATTTTGTAACCCTTCCTAGGGTCGGTCATTTATTGTCTGATTCTGTAGCAGTAGTATTCTACTATGTTACTATAATTTTCTTTTTTCTATGAATGAATGTAATCCTCTACTTTACCTCATTCTCCCATCAATATTAGTGCAAAAATATTCTTTCCTCTATTGGTGTTTTGTTTTCATTCTTCAATCTACATAACAATATCTACTCTTGTCTTTGAATGATATAGAGTGAAGTTTCCTTCCTTGTGGCATTTCATTCGGTCTTTGATTTGTATGTAATTGTGGCACTAAAAAAAAGGTTAAATTGGTGTATTTTGAGGTTATATTGATTAATAGTACATTTTTAGATAGAGATATGATTGAACAAACTATTTTGGTGTATCACCTCCTTTAGATTAGATTAGATAGTTTTCTTTCATGCATTCCTTCTCCCTTTTCCTCTCAAAGAGTAGTTAGGTACACCCTAATAGTAAGGAAGCTGACCTTCTTCGGAGACTCAATCTCACAGTTCAAGTCCCACTGCTTGGAGATTGTTTCCATATTTCACAAGGTTGCCTTTAGGTAAAAACTTTAGGCAAGGGTGCAAGAATTTGTGACAATAGGAAATATATGGGACCTTTCTGAGATGTGTGGATAAACCTCAACAAGAAAGGTTTCTTCATAGCTTCCACAATGAGGCATGTGGTGGTCATTTTTCATCAACAATTACAACATATAAGACTTTGAGACAATGCTATTACTAGCTTGGCATGTTCAAGGATGCTTACAAGTGGGTGGCCAAGTGCAACAAGTGCAGGATGTTCTCTAGTAAGCCTCAATCAGCTGCTCTTCCCCTAAGGCCAGTTGTAATTGAAGGCCCCTTTCAACAATGGGGAATTTATTTCATCGGACCAATCAATCCACCCTCATCTTCTAGTCATTTATACATCATTACTACTACAGACTACTTCACTAAATGGGTGGAGGCCAAGCCAAATAAGAAGACCACGTCTAAATTTTTTTGTGAGTTAATTAGAGAGAACATCTTGATAAGGTTTGGAGTGCCAACAAAGCTTGTCATGGGTTATGCTTCTTACTTTTCCTCTACAGAGATTATAGAATTCTACTACGATAATAACATACATCTCAGTCACTCATTTGACTATTTTCCTCAAGGAAATGGTCAAGCAAAATCAAGTAATAAAAACTTGGTCAATATCATGAAGAAATTGGTCTTTGAGAACCAGAAGAATTGGCACAAGAAATTGTATGATGCGCTATGGGCAGACATAGTTACACCTAAGAAGTTAATCGAGATTTCCCCATTTGAGCTTGTATACAGAGTTGAAGCTAGTCTTCCTCTTCCACTAAAGCTATCCATTTGTAAACTTTTGTAATGAATGAGGATCCATAATTCCAAGATGGATTGGAGAATCATATTATGTATTTAAATAAGTTGGAAGAAGAACACGAAAGGATGGTTGATCATATTACAAAACATCAAAAATATGTGAACACATTCTTCGATAAGAAAGCTAGAACAAGGAAGTTCATGGAAGGTGACCTGGTCCTACTATGGGATAGAAGGCACAAGCCCAAAGGCATGCATCAAAAGTTTGACTTCCTCTAGAAGGACCCTTTCAAGATTATTCAAGTAAACCAAAACAATTCCTTCGTTCTAGCATACACTTCTGGAGAGGTTCTGCCATTTTCCTACAATGGCCAGGATCTAAAGTTGTATCAAGTTCATAATTGAAAGTAGGTAATCCCTATAGTTAGTATTAGTGTAGGTAGGTTTTCTTTGCATCTTTCCTTGCTTGGTTTACCTACTTTCCTAGATTAGATTTCCTTTCTATTTGCATGCTTAGTTTAGTTGCTTGCTGTGATTTGTCATTCTGACTATGTGAAATTAGAGATTCTGGGTCCCTTCTTAAATTTTTTGCAATGCCTAAGCCCCTAGCCAGAGCCAACTATTTCCATGTTTTAGTCTTCCCATTCTAAAGCTTGAGGTCACTAGTTAAAGTGAGTGTTTTCTGAAGAGAGTAGTATCTAAGTTTGTTTTAGGTCACTTACTTCTCATCTTTCCTGAAGTACTTTTCTATCTATGTTTTTTGGGTATCCCTTTGCATTACCTTTACCTAATCTTTTTAAGTGGGTTTCCTATTTTTCTGGCACTCATAGGGTTTAGGTATGATTGGGGTGTGTTCTAGCATCCTCCTGATGAGAAGTAAGTGTTCTATTTTTTATTCTTTGCTATCTTGCCCTGGTTTTTCAAATCCCATGGATTTTGAGATTTTGAGCTGATTTTTACGCTTAAGAGAACTACATTAGGTGTGAATCCAAAGTGTAAAGCCATGACAGTGAGTAATTATTTTTGATTATTATTTTGTCAATGCTCAAAGACCTATGAAGTTGTGGATAAGAGCTAGAGTGAGTGTCATAAAATTTCAAGAGATAAGATCAAGTACCACGAGGAAATATGAGTTTTGAATATCTCCACTACATATCCATGGAAATGAAGTTCGGTTCTATTTTTATAGCTATGAAAACTTGAGCCAAATCTCAAGCCTAATGATTAGTTAGTGCAAGAACAATGCTAAAAGGAACCATTTGAGGGCTCATAACCAGTAAGGCATGCTCAATTTTTAGCATTAGATCCATCAGACTAAAGTGCAAGGTTGAATGCTGTTTACTCTGCTTCAATCTAGAAAAAATTATTGAGAGAGGGGTTTTCGTCCTAAGGCAATTCAAAAGATCGCTTCTTTGGATGATTCAAGAATAGAAAGTCAAGTGATTCTAAAACATGAATATCCCTTGGAGATGATTAAAAGATACTTCTAGAGAATTTAGTGATGGAAAGGTGAACCCAATATAAAGGAAAAGCATTATTAAAAGCCTTAGGAAGAAAGTGGAAGAGTGGAGTGCACAAGCTAGCCAAAGGATTACTCCCTGTGTTGAAATTCCAAATAAAAGGAAAATGGGTTTACGAAGAAGCTAAGTCTCTCTCTCTCTCTCTCTCTCTCTCTCTCTCTCTCTCTCTCTCTCTCTCTCTCTCTCTCTCTCTCTCCCACAGGTGTTAATGTTATTAAGTATATCTACTTTCCAGATTTTGAAGTGAAGTAAGGCACTTGTCATAAAGCTAAAATATTGGTATTGTTAAGTGATTCTTAGTCATATCACTTTAATTTAAGCGAAGTAAGAGTGCTTTTGGGAACTTAGTGTTTTATGTGAAAATGAAGAAAAAGTATAAATAACCATTACTCATAGAATTAAATACAATTCTAACCATTATAATCATTGGATAAACTTAATTTCATTTGTGTGGTGCCAACATTCTAATTCCTAAAGCTATTTCATCAAAATTGCATGCAGTGGATATTTTCAAGTATAATTTAATGACTATTTATTGAGAACTGCATCTTATGCAATCATAGGGAATGACAATCAAAGCTACTAGTTATGATAGATTAATTGACTTAGAGAGTGAGTTAAAAGATTTTATAGATACATCCTTCAAGTTATACGATTTGGGTGATCTTCATAGGAGGCTTAATTCCCAACCCATTCACCTAATCACTCAGAAACTTAAAGAGAGTCGATTGGTAGAAGCAACCAGTTTTACAATGGCAGTTCATGCACCTAAGTTAGTGAAGGAGTGCATAGAGAGATACAACCTAGAAATAAAAGAAAATTTTATTTCTTGACCAATCCATTCTCATATCAATTAACAAGGTGCTAATATAGTCTATATTTGGAATCCTCGTAAAGGAGCAATATTGTGATATCAATTTTGGGTCCTCCACATCCATCTTTAATGAGAAGAAGACCCTCAGATGGGAGGACACGTAGAGCACCTAGTTCCATAGTGTCCACTCAAATAAGAGATTGTGGATATCCTCACACTCCTCAGACTAAAAGGAAAAGAGGAGATTTTAGAGTTTATTGAGAACCACTTCTTCCTAGTACAAGAAATCTCTGCTGAGAATATGTAGATTGACTAGGCATAGATCATCTATGATGAGCTCACCTCGTGGTTGCAGTTGGCCAGAGGATTCAAACAATTCTACATGTCTTCTTATTTTATCTATGATTTGGCAACCCACCACTTGTGGCCTAGACTCCCTAGCATGCAAAATTATGATGAGTGCACCAAGGTCTATGATTTCTACCCGCATCTACAACTGTAAAGGATCTATGAGGAATACGTAGTTGTTAATGATGCTTGTACAATGAGGTTGTAATGAGAATTGCAAGGGTGCCCATAAAGGAGATTCTCACCAGAGGTACTTTTAGCCATAAGCCAGTTCAGATGCTCAATCATCTAGTCTATGAGTTTTTTCTATTTATGAATAGGAGCTTATGATGGATTTCCTAAGAGGTTGCTAAGGTATCCTAAAGAAAAGGTAGTCCTAATTGAACTGTGTTGACAAATTCTTGAAGTGAACACCATGTGTTCAAATGTGAAGAAGATTGTCAGAATTCCATTCCTTATAGTGGTAGGCTCGTATTCATGTGCCTTTAGATCAGATGCATAGAACTTGGTGAAGAGTTTTGAGAGCAAGATTAAATTGTTAGACTATGAGGTGCTTAGGGCTCAATATGATCTAGTTAATTTTGTGAGGGATCATCTAAAGTTGGGATATGCCTATAGACATGTCCTAGATATTTAATATTTCTAGTCTGGGTGTCTCAACGAGTACCAAACTCAAGAGAGATTTTGGTCAAGAATCACTATGGATGAAATAAAATTATATAATGATTATGTTGATGTTTTTGATCTTGTAGATGGTGGAGCCTACATGCACCCCACTTCTTATGAGAAGATCAAGGGCACACCAATTTGTCTAGCCTACCTGCAGATCTAGTCATTGACACCATGGAGTTCTCATGTAGGGTATAATAAAAAGAACTAAAAAATGAGTGGAGTGGATCAGAGCAAGGAAGAAAAGGACTAGAAGTATTAGCTCTATAGGTGGAGTATCAACTAGAGCTGCCCAGTTAGTTGCAATAACCACCATTACAACCATTGCATCAACATTTGCGAGGCCATTACAATTTATTGGCCAAGGTGGAGACCAACATCTAGAAAAGAATGTGCTACTCACCCCTACCTCTAGAGTTGGCCCTCTTTTGAACATTAGGAAGACTGGGGAGATGGAAGATGATGGAGGGTGCTCCCATTAATACCATAAACACATAATAGAAATAAAGAAACAACAAAAAATGCAAGAACAAAATATGGACTTCTTATTTGTGCCGCAAATGTAGAATTATAAAATTCACAAATACAATATGCTAACCCACATGAGCACCTTCATTACAGTAATCTGCAAGACTAAGCTGTGAACTACACCCAAAGCTGTCTTAGACAATGTTTCAACTTTTCTTAAATAGGCAATTTTATGCTGCTTGGGAAGGTTCTAGACATTGAAACTTAATACCTAGGGTAGACAGAACCTAACAATACATATAGAGTCAACCAAATACATCTTTAACAATTACTTTAGATATTTTGGGTAGTACAACTTTGAAAGGCCATAACTCACAAACCATTGCTCTGATTGGCTATTATAACCACTTTTTAAAAATGCCTAAAGATTTTTTTGCAAATATTTCCACCAAAAATATGCAATAACTTCTCTGATACTTAAGCTAGAACAATGAGATTTTTATGGTAGTCTTATAACTCTAAAATGAAGCTTCATGTAGAAAATGAGAACATTACAAGCTTGTACGAAAAAGTTACTAAAAATAGCAAGTTTCCATAAATAGTAATCACCCTATCTACTAGTCCTTATTAAAATAGAAAAGATTGAAAAGAAAATATTTTTGGGTGATGCAAGATTGTTCTTACACATAGGATGATCCCGCATCAAACACTCAGGATAATTTGAGAAGTGACTCTGTCACGTCTCAGGTGTTCAGAGGAAAACCAAGACAGTGAACCTTCTACTTTCCTAGCCATGATAAATCGTCTACTGGCCTTCCTTTCCATTTGACCAGGTATTCCTCATAAGTTTTGTTCCTTGTACTTTTGCCAACCGAACTGTCTAGTATCCCCTCAATCTCCTTTGTAGTTGAACTTGATGCTGGAATACTCCACTGCACTTTTGAAACTTCATCTCCATCACCTCCTTTGCAATACTCTATCAAATCTAAAATATTAAATACTGATAAAATATTCAAATCAACAAGAAACTCCACTTCATAAGCAATTCTAGAATCATGCCTTTTCCTCAACTTTTAGGGAAAACTTGTATACCTCTTTAATACTGTTCATTCAAATGAGACTCATCTTGTCCTGAATACTTGGCCTTAACCCCTAAAGATAATGGGCCACTTTCTCCTTATCAAATTCTATATGGTTAGTTCTAATGAGAACTTGATAGAACTCTTCGGTATACTCTTGAATATATTTTCTTGCTTGCTTCAACCATTGCATTTTTTTTAACGGATCAAGCTCATAATCTAGATCTTTGCATGTCCCTTCAATTTTTCCTTCAAAAACTTGACCCTATCAAGATCCTCAATATCTTCATACTCAAAGTACTCTTCCAATTCATTGATCCAATTGATCAATTCCTTTGGGTTAAGATTTCCTAAAAATGTGGGAATCTCAAACTTAGGTCTTTTTCCAATTTTGGAGATGGTCTTAAAAAGCCTCTCTTCCTCTGGGTTTATAACTGCCTCTGCTTTGGCATTTTCTTCTACTTCATCCTCATCCTCACTTTCATCTCTTATGGGAAGATTTATTCCTCTATGCATTTTTTCTTCCAATTCTTTCATTTTTCTTTGGAGGGCTAGGAAACCCTCAGGTGTAACACCTACAACTCTTCTGCTACGCTCTCTTTGTGGAGGCATTTTCACGCTTCTACTGAAACCCTAGTGCAAATTACCTCACAATTGGTGATCTATCAACACTCTCAGCCCAAACCATAGTCCTGGTGTGAACTGCCTCATAGTCAGTGATTTGTCCACACACTCAAGAACTCTAGCTCCAATACCACTTGATGGAGGGTGCTCCCCTTAATACTATAAAAACATAACATAAATAAAGAAACAATAGCAAATGTGAGAACAAAATATGGACTTCTTATTTGTGCCGCAAATGTGGAATTACATAATTCACAAATACAATACTAACCCACATGGGTGCCTTCATTACAGTAATCTACAAGACTAAACTATGAACTACACCCAAAGTTTTCCTAGACAATGTTTGGGCCTTTCTTAAATAGGCAATTTTATATCGATTGGGAAGGTTCTAGACATTAAAACATAATACCTAGGGCTGATAGACCCTAACAATACATATAGAGTCAACCAAATACATCTTTGACAATTATTTTAGATATCTTGGTTAGCCCAACTTTGGAAGGTCATAACTCACAAACCATTGCTCTAATTGGCTATTATAACCACTTTTTGGAAATGCAAGCACCCCGTCACCAAGTTTTCAGACCTCATATGGGAACTCTAAGGCCTCCAATGTGAGCCTGAAGATTTTTCTACAAATATTTCCACCAAAAATCTACAATAACTTCTCTGATACTTAAGCTAGACCAGTGAAATTTTTATGATAGGCTTATAACTCTAAAATAAACTTTCATGTATAAAATAAGAATATTCTGAGATCGTATGAAAAACTTACTAAAAATAGAAAGTTTCCATAAATAGTAACCACCATGTCTACTAGTCCTTATTAAAATAGAAAATAGTGAAAAGAAAATATTTTTGGGTGATGCAAGATCGTTCTTACACAAAGGATGCTCTTGCATCAAAAGATGATAAGGATAAGGGGAAGGAACAAAAAAAATCAATGGCTAAGCCATCTTCCCCTCTTCAAGTCATCAATTTGGATGGTGATACTAACCCCATAGATGGCTAGGAAAAGGAAGCATCTTAGCAAGGGAATACTTTATCCCTTTCGGTGACCAAGGTGGCTGCCTTCTTGGTTGCTTCCCAGAGCAAGACAACTCCATTGATCTTGAGGAAGTTGTTTGATCCCTCAACACTACAATCTATTATGAGTGTACTCTCTACAGAGTCTTGACTCAAAGAGACCATTGATAGAAAGAACATGAAATATGAGGATGTAGCCCCAATAAAGGACTTGATCACACAAGTCACCTCCTCTCAACCATCCAAGAAGACAAAGACGCAAAAAATAATTGTTGCATTGGCAACATATTCAACAACTAGACACATGCTAGTTGAGATTGTTGAGCCATAGAAAGAGGGAAGATTTCATGAGCTCTCAAAGGATGATTTCCAAATTGGGATAGTTGATCTTGGCATCCCAGTTCATGAATCCATGGTAAACATGTGGAAGTCAACTAATGAAAACTTAAGGATAAGTTAGAAGAGCTTTGAGTAGAGAAGAAAATATTGAAGACTTCAAATAGAGAGCTAGTAGATTACATAAAGTCTACACTAAGAAGCACTTCTTTGAGTCAATTTGACCTTAATGCAAATTAGAATGAGAACTTAACCATAAAGCTATAACAAGAAAGATAATTTGGACAAGTAGACTGAGCTTGAGTAGATCAAAAGGCTCAAGGTCCCCCACTGGTTGAGAATTGAGGAAGACTAGTGTTGGATGCTCACAAGCTCACTTCATATCATCAAAAAAATATACAGAAGGTAGTAGAAAAGATGACGAAGAAATTGGCCCTTCTACAAGAAGTGATAGGCATGAAGACCAATGTGGCCATTGCTTTTAGGATTCTAAAGATTGGTTAGGAATCACTATTCCACTAGAAGCAATCCTTGGAGTTTGTCACAGAAAGCTCCATGAGATCTACAAATGAACTCAAGAATGTGCACAACCTGGTGCAAAAGATCATTGAAAAGTTATTTTAGTATTTGAAGATCTTGCACAAAGATTCCTTCGTGTCTACTAATGGAAAGTTAGTGGACATCGAAAGAATGAAATCCAAGTTCTTGGAATTTTTGACAAAGTCATTGACCCACTCAACTTCCAATTATCCAAGATCTAGGAACTATCAGTGGCAGATGCAATCATAAGGAGGGAAATGATGAAATTCCAGTCAAGGGTGGCCATAATTGATGAACTGATGGAAATGCATGACTACTGGATGGTCTAAGCTGACAATATCCTCATTCCAAGTGTCAAAGAGTTGGATAAAGTAACCAAAGCTATGAAAGCTTATAGAGCTAAATCAATTACTTCTAAGAAGACATGATGTCCTAATGTTTTTCTAGACATCTTTCATTCTTCCCCTCATCTTTCTTTTGTCTCCATTCATGACATTTTTTAGGATTAACCTTAGACAAAAATAATAGTTTCATGCAAATCTAACCAATACTAGAAAATAGTAGATCACATAAAAGAGAACACAAGACACCAAGATTTAATGTAGTTCACTCAATCCCTAGGCTACATTTACCAAAAACAAGTCCAATATTATTATGATCCAATGATTACAATTTGCAATCCCTTACAGCTCAATACCATTGCAAGAAAATACAATATCACCATTACATTATGAAATCTCTAACCCTAAGCCTTTTTGTACAAGCTTTTACTGCTTATAAAATTAGGGCTAGAATAAGTTGTCAAATAGAAAAATAATAGTTGACACCTTTTACAATATAAGGTCATTTTTGGCTTTAGGGGTGCTGCCCTTAAAAACCCCCAGGGGGACATTTCCCCTTGACCCTACCTTGTAGTGCAACAAGGAGTGCACATGGGATGTTACCCTAGGACCCCATAGGGGTGCTGCCCCTTGACCCTGTCAAAATAATATGGGGAGAAAACCATGCCAACTAAAACTCTAAGTCTAATCAGGCTCCACATCACATCAATCTCCCACTTGGAGGTTGATCAAACTCCACAACAATAACCTCCCACTTGGAGACTGATCATAGCACTACAAAACATGTAGCTCCCATTGGAATATCAAACCACCTTGGACTCTGTTGTTCTTTTATTCTGTTTAGTCTAGAAGACCAACCAAAGTTGAAGAGGAGTTCAACTTCCCCTTGTTACTACCTTGGTAAACATATCTACTAGATTATCATCTATATGTATCTTCACCAACTTTAACTGTCCATCATCCAAAACTAAACAAATCAAATGATACTGCAATTGTATGTGTTTTTGTCTTTGAATCTAGAGTTGAATTCTTTGCAAGATGAATGACACTTTGGCTATTTGTGAACAAATAGCTATCCCTCTATGGATATCCCAACTCTCAAATGAAGAATTGAAGCCATATCATCTCCTTGGCTGCCTCTCTAGCAACAACATACTTGCCTCTATAGTGGATAGATCATTAACCTTATGTAACCTAGAAACCCAGCTCATGGCTACCCCATCAATAGTAAATACATAACCTGTAGTACTCCATCTGGTATCAATATTTCCTAACAAATTTGAATAAACATAGCCCTATAAATCAGTAGTAGATCCCCCAAAATGTAAAGACTTACTAGAAGTTCCTCTCAAATAATTGAGAATTCATTTAATGGCATTCCAATGCTCAATTCTTGGATAACTTATATACCTACTAACAACTCCCACTACATGTGTAATATCTAGCCTAATACATACCATAGCATACATCAAGCTTCTTACAGCTGAAGCACAAGTTACCTTGGACATATTATCCTCCTCTTCTTGTGTCTTGGGACACATCTTCTTAGTCAACTTCAAATAACTAGGCAAAGGTGTGCTGATAGTTTTATTATTCTCCATAGAGAAATGTTGCAACCCCTTTGTAATATAATCAGCCTGAGATAATGTCAATTTCTTGTTCTTCCTAACTCTACAAATCTTCATACCAAGGATTTTGTTTTCTGTCCACAAATCTTTCAAAGCAAATGAATGTGCTAACTATTCTTTCAACCCCTTAATGTGATTCATGCTAGACCTAACTACAAGCATATCATCAACATATAAACATAAAATAATATAGCTATCATCACCCAAATTCTTAAATTAAACACAGTGATCTAAATGACACCTTTTATATTCATGCTCATGCATAAACCTATCAAATTTTAGATACCATTGTCGAGGTGCTTGCTTCAAGCCATATAAACTTTTCTTCAATCTGCACTTTAAGTTCTCCTTACCTCTAACCTTGAATCCCTACGGCTATGCCATATAGATCTCTTCATCTAAATCACCATGAAGAAAGGTTGTTTTAATATCAAATTGCTCCAAATGCAAATCTTCAATGGCTACAATACTTAAAATAGTACAAATATAAGTCATTTTAACAACAAGAGAGAATATCTCATCAAAATCAATGCCTTTTTCTATGCAAATCATTTTACTACTAACTTGGCTTTAAATCTTTTCTTACCTCCATCCTCTTCTTTCAACCTATAAACCCATTTATTCTGTAAAACCCTTTTACTTGCAAGATATTTGCATAAATCCCAAGTCTTATTTTTTAGCAAAGAGTCCATTTTGTCTTTCATTGCAAAATCCCACTAAATCTTAGTATCCACCTACATAGCTTCATCATAACATTCAGGTTCACCAACATTAGTAAGTAAACTAGAATACAAAGAAGGAAAAAATATTTTTGGAGGTTTACTTAGCCTTGTTTATTGTCTAAAATTCACTGGAGTGTGTGGTATTTGTTGTTGCGTTTGTTGTAGATTATGAGGAATTGTTGGAACATTAGCTTTTGGAGTATCATCCACCACTAAATAATCTTTTTCTTTCTTCTCATGTTTTTGCAACAGATGTTTGCACAACACTTTCTCATTGAATATGAAATCCGTTCTTCTTACAATTTTATGATTTAAAAAATCCAAAATCTTATAACCAAATTCATCAATGTCATATGCAATAAATACACATTTCTTTGACTTAGCTTCCAGGTTGGTTCTATTTTTAAAACTTATATGAGCAAATTCTTTACAACTAAAGGTTTTGAGAAAACTATAACTCACCTTCTTACTAGTCCATACTTCTTCTAGAATACCACAACCCAAATGAGTAAAGGGACCTCTATTAATCAAATATATAATCGTATTGATAGCCTCTACCCACATGTTTAAGGAAAACCCTGCATGCAACCTCATGCTCCTTGCACACTCCATTATAGTCATGTTCATGTGTTTAGCCACTCCATTTTCTTGTGGAGTACTTGGAATAATTTTCTATCTATGAATACCATTCTAGGAGAATAATCTTCAAATTCATGACTGCAATACTCACCACCATTATCAAATATGAGACATTTTAATTTCTTACCAGTCTCATTTTCAACCAAGCATTTCCATTTCTTAAAAGTTTGAAATACATCAGATTTCTGTCTAAGGAAATAAACTCATACTTTTCTAGTTGCATCATCAATAAATGTAACATAATAATGAGATCCACCAAGAGAAGATACATGAGCTAGTCCCCATACAACTGTATGCACAAACTCCAATTTCTCACTTTTATTTTCCTTCCCAGTCTTTACCAAACTCACTCTATTTTGTTTTCCATACACACAACTTTCACAAAAATCTATATGAACACATTTTAGACCTGGTAAAACTTTCTTTGAATGAATTACTTTAATTCCTTTCTCACTCATATGTCCAAGTTTGTTGTGCCACAACACTGTATCCGAATCTATAATAGCTATTTGTTCACCCTGCTCAACTGCAACAACTGTTCCTAAACATTCGGTGTTCTTTGAAACAATCAAAATAGAAAGAATAATATGACATGTAAAAAGATATAAGGTGCCTACTTTCATGCCTTTTTCTACTACAAGAGAACCTTTTGAAAACTTTCAATTTTTATCATTAAAAGTAACTACACAACCCTCATCACTGAGTTGCCTTGCTGAAATTAAATTGCTACTTAGCCTTGGAATATGCCTTACCCCATGTAGTAGCCAATGATTCCCATTCTGCAACTTAATCTTAACTTTTCCCTTTCCAACAATCTGATAGGGTTCATTATCCCCCAAATAAACAAGCCCAAAATCTCCTTGGACATAATCAATGAAATAACTTCTATGAGGTGTAGCATGAAATGCATCACTAGAGTCTAAAACCCATGAATCATCAATACTTTATAAAGACGAAAGTAAGGCATCTTTTTTAGATTTGTTACTTACCACATTTTTCTCCTTGTTCCCTTCTAGTTTATCTCCTTCATTTTTCTTTGATGTCCAAAAATATTTCTTCTTATGCCTTAGTTTCCCACAATACCAACAATCTCTCAATCCTCTGGATTGATACCTCTCCCCCTTTGATTTTCCTCTTGATTTTTCACAATTTTGAAATTATTTCCTCTCGCAGTTGTTATGCCTCTGCTTTGTGTGTTCGAATCACTTCTTGATGTAGATCCACCTGAGGTTTTCCTACGAGTTTTCTCACTCAAAAAAACATCAACCACATCATCATATTTTAGGATGTTAGGTCTAGAAACAAAATTACTCACAACCATTGCCAAGCCATTCCAGCTTTCAGGCAAAGAACACAAAATCAAGAGAGCCCTAATTTCTTCATCAAAATTATACCCACAGAAGATAACAAACTAGTAACAGTATTAAACTCATTTAAATGATTCGCAATAGATTCACCTTCTTTCATCTTCATATTAAATAAATGTTTCATGAAAAATACCTTATTTGAAGCTGAGGGCTTTTCATGATGCCATGGATAGCTTGGATACATAGTTTAGTGGGAGCTTGTGATAGTAATGGGGTGACAATATCAAATTAGTTCCTGGTTTGGTATGTATCTTCTTAGGTTTGGAGATCTTGGTTTCACTCAGTATTAACACTTTGGTTGTGTATATAGACTTAGAGGATCTTCATGTAGGAGATGAGTTTTATGATGCCTTGGTACCATGGTTGAGTGGGAGTTGTTGGCATTGATATATTTATTGAGTGTTTTCAGATGTTGGAGTTTTGTCTTAGAACCTATTTCTACAAAAGAGCCTTTGACATTCGCATGGTGCACCTCTTATCTTCATGGTGTTTGAAGATGCTTAGATCTTGAGGACTCATGGGGTTTATCTTCATGGTGTGTGGAGATGGTTCTTCATAGTATGTGGAGATGGTTTTCTTCATGGTCTGTGGAGATGGTTGCATCTTGAGGACTAATGAGGTTCTTGGTAAAGGTGTGGTTTATGCTTTCATTTGACATGTTATCCTTGGTGTTAGGATGGTTTGATTATTATGTCATGGTATAATCTTGATATGCATTTAGAGTTTTGACATGTTATAGTATATTCATATGGAGCATGTTATCTCTTTGGTTGAGATGGTTTAGATCATGTTGTCATGTTTATGTTCTTGAGGCCATGGTTGGAACTTTGACATTGATCTTGGTTTAGTTTCTTGGTATTGAGTACATTGATCATAAGCTAGATACTTCATGATATTGCTATATTGTTACATTTGGAGTTGGCATGGATTGATTGGTTACATGTCCTCATGGATACTTGGAGACAGTGGTGATGCTGATTTCTCTTGGATTAGAGATTTGTTTGTTGGGACAATTGTTCAATTTTAGCAGGAAGTCCAAAGGGCATTCACCTGATATGGATTTGAGAGGAGATTGTTCTTAGATGAGTGTTGGTTCAAGACTTGGATATCTTGATGAGCATTCTCATTCCCCACTCTTGGTCTACTCTACGATTTGCTACTTGAGAGGTATAGCCCATGGTTTCTCTCAAGTGCATTATATCTATGCTTGTATTTCATGGATATGGATCTTGAGCTACAACAAATGAGTTAGTTCTAGAGGGTTTATTTGAGAGATGGTTTAGCATTGGTTATCTCCTTGTGCATATGTTGTTTTTATGCTGGTTAAGTTTGGGAGATGGTTTTATATTGAGCATATTCCTTGGATTAGGAATGGTTTATGAATTTGATCTTTTTGTAAGAGACTTACATCCATGATTAGTTATATGTTATGGTTTGGGTGTTGTTGTGGTTTCTTATTGGGGTTTTATGGAGGAGATCATACTGATACAGTTTACATCTAGAGGTGTGTATAGAAGGACATGATATAGGTTATGATTTGCATGGTTTCTCTTTGGTCTTGCTTATCTTCCTGGATATTCGATTTCACTTACATTGGATTTTAGATTGGTTAGAGATTGTGATCATTGGTTTGTGCTCATGTATGTCATGTGAGAGATGACATGGTTATTCCTTTATCTCTTTCCTCTGTTGGTCGCAGAGAACTTGAGAGAGTGTTGGAGATTTTTTATGAGAGTTTTTCTTGTAGATTATTGGTTTATGTGTTGTGGATGTCCTTGATACTACATGGATTCACTTCTTTAAGATGTTGTGAGTGGATTGGTTATAGATTTGATATTATCTTTTGTAGTGGGTGCTTCTTGGTATATATATGGAAGTTATTACTCTTGAGGCTTGTGATTGTAGGTTAGAGATTGGATATGTTGATGATGTGAGATGCACTTGTTATACCTTTAGAGGTATGAATAGTTGGATGGGTTAGCACTTGCTATGGGTGCTATTTCAGCTATGAATATTTTGACAACTACAGATACATGTGATTACCTTTGGATTATGTTTTTTTTCTTGGCATTTTAGTTGGTACAAGATTTTATGATCTTCTAATGCAATAGGTTGGGTGGTTTTTCTCTTTGGATGGCTTCTATGTATGTTTGGTGGCAATCGCATAATATGAGGTGAGATCATTCATGTTTGAGATGCTGGATGCTTTTATTTTGTTGTGACTACTAGGATGGGGCACTTTGTGTACTTTGATCCATGATGGTGGATGTGCTGGGAGGAATTTTTTCTCTTGTTCATTTGTGTGGCTATACATTGACCCTATGCAATGTATGCAACAAGTGAGAGATTGTTGAGATAATCGGTGTTGCACACATTGTATAATATTGTTATATTGTATTATTTTATTTTATTATGTAATGTTGCACCTTGATGAACATGCAACATGTAAAGATTCCTATGGGATATACTTGATGAGTTGTATTGTAACATTGTGATAATATTTCATGTAATTATTTAATATTGGGGAAAAGAATTAAATTTTTAATATTAAATGTGGGGTCAATGGGTTAGGTAGCACATGGCTTATGTAATACCACTTGGTGGTTTTGTGGGACTTGCTACTAAATAAGCAACGACAAGGGTAGTTGTTGGTGTGTGAAGACAACAAGAAAAAGGAAAAGAGTCGAGCAAGAAGAGGCTTGACAAGTTAGCCAAGGCAACATTTGTGAAGGTTGGAATCATGGCATGGGATGTGTGGATTCATGCTTCTTCACATAGATTACTTGGTAGTGGCTATGTTTTTGAAGGCTTTCGTGGTTGTATTACAATGGTATTTTTGTTGAATAATACATGGTGATTGATACTTTTAGAGGCTGGATTTTTTTCCCTCAATGAGAGTTTCTTAGGGTATATCTTGTGTCACATTTTTTGTGGGTATGTTGTCTATTCTCTTGCATGTGGATTTCAATTGCATATTTATTTCAGATCTATTATGGTTATGTGGAAACAATTATATTCTTTGTTGCAAGTTCTTACACACAATGTAAGCTTAAATCAATAAAGCATCACAATAAAATTCACACAAGTTTGACACTAAGGTTCTACATGGAAATCCAATTTGAGAAAAACCACCACCAACATGTCACCAATTTTCACTCTTTTGAAGTGAGTCTTGTTAGGAGTTAACCTAGCTAAAGATTACAATACACGCTATTAAATGTGACCTTGTTAAAGGATTTAATCACCCTATTAGGAGTAGCCTTATTATAGGAATTTAGAACATTCCATTAGAATGTCACCCGGTTAAAAGATTTACACACATTGTTAGGTCCTTATGATTATTAGGTCAACCTTGATTAAAGGATTTAAAATAATTTTCACAATGGTTAGAAAGTAATAACAGGTTTAACTTTTTTAGTACAACTCACTTTGCATGTTTAGACCTCTATTCAATTCTTAATATTGATTCATTGTTTGGCCTCCATTGTCATTTCAATCTCAAGTTCACTTGGCAACCCTTCAAACAACCCCTCTTCACTTCTTCTCAATTAAGTCTTCTGCTCATATCCACTATTCAAAAACATCAAGAATAGATCCAACTCTCTAGAACTCCTTCACATGTACATACATCAAAAGTTTTCCTTTGTACCTCTTTAAATTGGTATTTCTGATCTTTTGCCGTTGAATCACCACCGTAGATCTTAGGGTTCATGATTTGATCCATCAGATACAATGTATCTAATTTCCATTCTATTTATCTCTTCTATTCTAGAAACTTCTCCTTGAATTCATCTCTCAAGTCATTTACTTAATCCTCTTCTAGAATTTAATGATCCAACTCATCAATCCTTATCTTCAACACATTTTCCATATTCCAAGAAATCAACTTAGTCAGCTAGAAATTATGATTACTCATAAACAATTAAAATATTGTTCCTTAGCCAACACTAAGTTTTGATACTCGGTCATCATTGAGTTTCTTGGTTGCTATAAAACTTCTTGCTTGTCATCAATGTAACACCTTGTCATTTGACCCGAAAGAAGTTAACCTAAAGTTTTACTAAGTTTGAAAAACATTTTTTTTAAAGATAAAGATACATAACTTAACAAAAATAGATATAAATATAGTGAAAGCAATTAAAATATACTCATACATCAACAACACATAAACTGGTTACAACTCTTAAGGGTCCCATGACGATGAATCACATTTAATTTTAATTAACACTAAATCTAATATATTATAAATCCACATCCAGTAATATACAAATATGAATCCATTTAAATAATATACAATCATCTCGAATGCCACTTGACAATAAACAAAATGCACAATCATCCACTGTACAAGTCACAAGGTATGAGAGGCTGAAATAATATACATCATACATTAGTTCTTAAACAAGCAATTGACAAGTACTAAAACATACTGATCAAAATCACAGATTCCACCAATACGATCATCCTAATAGGACTAATCCCAAAATCAATTCTACATAAACTAATCCATGTGACAACATGACATCACCAAGAAGAAAACATACAAACACCTTAATCCTATACAAGCGACTGAAAAGAAATCAAAATACAACTGATCAAAGGCTCAAATGTTATATTAGATAGGTCACACCATTCACCTCAGTTTCACACATGAACACTAGAAAGCAATAACAATCAATAGATCAAAACACTTCATAGAGCATACAAGACAAATTACCATGGTTGAGTATAAAAGATCGTGATCAAAACATCATCATGACATCACAAAACAAAACTCCCGAGCTTCTGGTAAACATCCTGATTTGGTCAAGGCAATGACAACCCCGAAACTCAATAGTAAAATCACACATAAAAAAGAGTACATACAAAAGTCATTTTCTCAATTCATTACATTTTGAAAACACAACAGTTTAATTTTCATTAAAGGTTTCAAGTTTTCATTCTCGTTTCCAAGTGTCATAAATAATAAGTTAAACCTAAAAACCAACACGAGATACATCATACATTTCATCAAAAGTCTTATAAGTATTTTCCTAGATCTTCTAGTTTTCAAAACACAAATGTTCGACAATCAATCAAAGTTTTAGTTTTCATTTTCATTTTTTCAAATATTATATAGTCCATAAAGTTTGCAATCTCAAATAGGGTTTCGGTTTCCATTTCTCTAATTACCAGATTCACTAAGGTTTTCTGAGTTCACTAGAATTCTAGATGATTCAACAAATCATTTAAAATTGCTTAAACCTAGTTTCATAGTTCAATTCATTATCAAAAAAACACAAGATTCGATGTCCAAAACCAGGGTTTCAGTTTTCATTTTCCATTTCAAAGTATTATAATGACTAAGTTTTTTTATTACAATAAAAAGGTTTATGTTTTCATTTCATTTTAAGTCACAGATATATGAAAGTTCTCGATTACAATTAGAGTTCAGTTTCTGTCTTTTCAAAGTATAATAATTACTGAGGTTTTCAAATCATAAAATTACCTTAGTGATAAAAATCATTTTCATGACTAAATTGTACTATCAAGCACAACCCGAGTTTACTAAAGATAACCATTAATTCTCTCAATTAATTTCTTTGATTTTCAATTTACTTTAGAATTATATTTAAATAATAAAGTAATAAATCAAAGTTTCAAATAATTAAATTTAAAATTTTAACAATACTTATTAAAATTATTAATAATAATAATTATCAATTATTACCATAATAATTTTAAATTAATTAAACTTTGGAAAAAACTTTTTCAAAAAGGAAACCTACTAAAAATAGAGACTTTCCTAAAATGGAAACCTGCTAAAAGTAAAAACTTTTCCAAAATCAAAACTTGCTAAAAATAGAGGCTTTCCAAAAATGGAAACTTGCTAAAAATAGAAACTTTTCCAAAATAGAAAGTTGCAAAAATGGAGACTTTCCAAAAATGGAAACATGCTAAAAATAGAAACTTTTCCAAAATAAAAATCTACTAAAAATAGAAACTTTAAAAAAATGGAAACTTACTAAAAACATAAACCTTCCAAAAATAGAAACTGACTAAAAATTGAAACTTTCCAAAAATAAAAACTTACTAAAAATGAAAACATTCCAAAAATGAAAACTTTTCAAAAATGGAAACTTACTAAAAACAATTTTTTTTCCAAAAATAGAAACTTACTAAAAATTAAAACTTTCCAAACCAAATCTTAGAGCAACGAAATTTAAACAATTAAATTTAGTAATTTAAAACTAGTTTTCTTTTCATAACCTTTATCTTGAATTTAATCAAATCCATTACGAATCACCCAATTTAAATCAAACGAAGTTTTCCAATCTCAATTTAACAAACACAGATTTTGATTTAATTAATTTGTTCATGGACAAAATCAAGAACAAAGAACAGTAAATTTCAACACAAGGGTTTCAACCAAATCTAAAATCTTAAAAACAAATTTATCCAAACATGAAGAAGACATGAATTTGAAGAATGGAAATCCACTATATAATTAAACCATGAGATCCTACCTGGATCTTATGCTAAAACGACAATCGCACAAAACACACAAAACAAACCCCTTTCTCTGAAAACTTCTTTGAAATTGCTCCTTCAAAACCTGTGCAATTGCAAAATGAGCTCTAGATCTCTGATAAAGAGTTCTCCCCTAATTTGGGGCTTCGATTATGCAATCACGAAGGGGAACTTGCTGATTAATTACTGCTTATTACTTTATTACCTTTTACCTTCCATGCACAAACTAAACAATTTTAAAAATATCTTTATTAAATTAATTTTTTTCTACCTTTGATTAATTTAATATATTTTAATTTCATACATAGACTTTATGCAATTTAATTAAAATAAACTTTATTAAATAATTGCTTACTCTCTCATATTAATTCATGAGATGCTTTAATATAATATTTATTAATTTAAATAATAATATTGTTTAGAGTTTATTATTAAACAACTCCTAAATAATAATTATTAAATTAAATAAATATAAATATACCTAAATTAGAACTTTAATAAAATCTTTAATTTTAATTCTTTTATTTAATTAATTCATGAGACATGTTTTAATAATATATTTATTAATTTATTTAATAACATTATTTAGAGTTTATTATTAAAATAAAAACTCCTAAATAATTATCATTAAATTAAATAAATATGAATACGTCAAAATAGAACTTTAAAATCATCTTTTAAGTTGAATTCTTTTATTTAACCAATTTCTTGATTAATTAAAAATAATTAAAAATAAAACTTTCTATATTAAATTTTCATTAAATTATATTTTAATATGATTTAATTATAACTAAAAATCATCACACACCCACAAAACCAAATACGACAACTCAACCGAAGACAAAGAACATAATCAAACTCTAGGGTCAAAGTCACGAATTCATGTCACTTGACGAATTCAAAAAGGTGAACTAACTCAGATACTTGTCCTACTTTCTAGGACAATTGGCTTAGGTTAGGATTTAGACTTAAGATTTATCTCCTCACTTATACCATTGAAATATTGCAATAGGGTACGCTCATCCTGGCAATTTAGGGAATTCGATACCCTATACCTACAATCTGCATCAAATCCATGCATGTACAAACACATATACTAAACTAAATAGGCAATGGCAGGAAGTGGTGCATCATGTAGATCCCGACTAGCAAGTGGCTAGGACTCATTTTCTTAACCACATTAGAAACATCACACATAAAGAAAACATACATGCACACCATACACATGCAAGTATGGGGTAAGCATCCATAGAAACACATATAAATATTTCATCTAACTAACATCATTAAATAGCTGAAAGTCATTAAATGAACATAAATATATCATCATCAAATCAATCATAAACACATGAAATAACTAAGTAACTCATCACATTAATCAATTGAGTATAAAACAACATCTAATCAAATCAGACAACCAAGTACCAATAATCATAAAATACAATTAGAAAACTAACCTAAAAGAATTCGACAATACAACAGAAAAGTGAAGTAGGGGTAGGCATTACATCCACTCCCCCTAGACTTAGGCTTACTCTTGGAAGCCTACAAGAAAGATAAAACTAAATTAGGGGTAGGCATCACATCCACACCCCCTAAACTTAGGCTTACTCTTGGAAGCCTATAACTACAATGACTAGGGTAACTAAAAGTCAAAAAGTACCATCTGCAATGTTAAACAAAAAGCTCATTTAAGAAACTAATACAAATAAGTTAACTATGTATACACTTTTAGTCACTTAGAGCAATATGATTCTGGTTTAATAATAAACTGAAAACCATATTGATCCAACATTCATCTTTTTTTTTTATAAATATTGAAATAGATCCCCTAAAGCACTCCAAACAAAAGATCAACATCTCTAAATCCATCAGAAAAAACATAAAAGTTACAATGTATAGACATAATTCAAAAGTCAAGAACATAGATCTTATGAGTTTCCAAGTTTCATGTTCAAAAGTTTGACTGCTTCAAATTTTATTTTATTTTTAAAACTATTTAGGTTCAAGTTTGTAACTCTACTGAAAATACCCAAACAAGAACAACATAATGGTTGGAAAGACAATCAAAGGCATACTACCTTAAAGCATAATCATAAGAAAATATGTCTGGTATCCAACTCAAGAGTTATACAAGTTTTGCCTTTTTCTATGTTTCAAGTAATCAAGTCTAAAGTTTTCAAGTTTCAAGTGTTCAAGTTACAAAAGATACATAACATTGTTTACATTTCATTTTAGTTCAACTAGTTCAAGTGTTCAAGTTTGAAATATATACATATAACAATTCAAGTTTTGTTTTAGTTCAACTAGTTAACATCTAGCAGTGTTCCAATATACCCAAAGCTCCTAATGTAGAAACTCAGGCTCTGGTACCAGATGTAATGCCCTGCCATGTGATGAGAAAGAAGTTAACCTAAAGTTTTACTAAGTTTGACAAATAATTTTTTTTAAAGATAATGATACATAAATTAATAACAATAGATATAAATATAGTAGAAGCAATTAACATACACTCATACATCAAAAACACATAAATAGGTTACAATTCTTAAGGGTCCCATGAGGGTGAATCACATTTAATTTTAATTAACATTAAATCCAATATATAATAAATCAACATACAATAATAATATACAAGTATGAATCCATTTAAATAATATACAACCATCTCAAATGCCACTTGGCAATAAACACAATCATCCACTGTACAAGTCATAGGGTATGAGAGGCTGAAATAATATACATCATGAAATAGATTAAATCATCTTTTAAGATCTATGAAATTAAATACAATACACTAGGTATAACCATCCATCATAGAAATACAAGTAAGGAACATCTGCACAAACACATCCAGTAGCAACATTCGACGGTTGGATCTCAATGGTATTAGAAAAACTCTACCACCCAACCTCGTGGAACCCAAAAAGGCCCACTCCCACTATGGAAGGAGATAAAATCAAATTCCAAATAGGATAACAAACTCAAAAGTAAAAACCAACAACTAGGTTCAAGGAATCACCTAAAAGAAAACTATCTTAGAGGGTACCAAGACACGAGTATCAACTAAACCCAAAGGTAAACACATACACATAGGAAATCTATTATGCATGTGGATAAGTGTCATCACATGAACCAACTCTAAGGTTACCCAGCTATTCTTTTAATCCTCTGCCCCCCTAGTGACTCTATATAGCACTAGTATCCTTTTGTATTGACAAGGCATACTAACGAAGCATGGTCGCAACCAAGCAACCTCTCTACTCCCATCCTAGCCTGTACTAGCACTCAAGTCATGGGTGAGGAAAACAATGACTCTTATTAATTCATTTAAAAACCATTTAATGAAATATTATCACTTATTAAATAACCTACAATGGGTTGCTTGTCAGCCTCTTTAGTGCCTCGGCCTCCGTTGCAAGCCACTTCCCAACATGACATAAAGATGACCTACCCTAAGCTCAGTAAAGCAAATAGATCACAAAAGACCACATACCATACATCAATTCTTAAACAAGAAATTGACAATTACTGAAAAACACTGATCAAAATCATGGATTCCACCAATACAATCATCCTAATAGGACTAATCCCAAAATCAAGTATAGATAAACCAATCCACATGATAACATGACATCATCAAGAATAAAACATACAAACACCTCAGTCCTATACAAGTGACTAAAATCAATCCAAATATAATTGATCGAAGACTCAAAGGTTATATCAGATAGGTCGCAACATTCACCTTAGTTTCATACAAGAACACTGGAAAGCAATAACAATCAATAGATCAAAACACTTCATAGAGTATACAAGACACATTACCATGGTTGAGTATAAAAGATAATGATCAAAACATCATCATGACATTACAAAATAGAACCCCTAAGCCCCTAGTAAACATCCTAATTTGGTCAAAGCTAAGACAACCCCGAAACCCAATAGTAAAATCACATGTCAAAAAGAGTACATACAAAAGTCATTTTCTCAATTCATTATGTTTTGAAAATACAATGATTTAATTTTCATTAAAGTTTTCAAGTTTTCATTCTCGTTTCCATGTGTCATAAATACTAAGTAACCTAAAAACCAACACGAGATACATCATACATTTCATCAAAAGTTTAACAACTATTTTCTTAGATCATTTGGTTTTCAAAACATAAATGTTCACTAAAACACAAATAGGATTTTAGTTTCCATTTCTCTCGTTACTAGATTAACTAAGGTTTTCCAAGTTATTAGATTTCCAGACGATTAAAAAAATCATTTAAAGTTGCTTAAGCATAGTTTCATAGCTCAATTCATTATCAAACAAACACAAGATTTGATGTTCAAAACTAGGGTTTCAATTTTCATTCTCTATTTCAAAGTATTATAATGACTAAGTTTTTCAATTACAATAAAAAGGTTTATGTTTTCATTTCATTTTAAGTCACAGATTCACTAAAGTTCTCGATTACAAGCAGAGTTCAATTTCTATCTTTTCAATGTATAATAATTACTAAGGTTTTCGAATCATAAAATTACCCTAGTGATAAAAATCATTTTCATGACTAAACTGAACTATCAAGCACAACCTAAGTTTACTAAAGATAACCATTAATTCTCCCAATTAATTTCTCTGATTTTGAATTTACTTTAGAATTATATTTAAATAATAAAGTAATCAATCCAATTTTTAAATAATTAAATTTAATTTTTTTAACAATACATATTAAAATTATTAATAATTATTATTATCAATTATTACCATAATAATTTTCAATTAATTAATCTTTGGAAAAACTTTTCCAAAAAGGAAACTTGCTAAAAATAAAGACTTTCCTGAAATGTAAACTTGCTAAAAATAGAAACTTTTCTAAAATTGAAACCTACTAAAAATAGAGACTTTCCCAAAATGAAAACCTACTAAAAATAGAAACTTTCCTGAAATCAAAACCTGCTAAAAATAGACTTTCTCGAAATGGAAACCTACTTAAAATAGAAACTTTTCTAAAATAGAAACCTACTAAAAAAAAACTTTCCATAAATGGAAAATTACTAAAAATATAAGCTTTCCAAAAATAGAAACTAACTAAAAATAGAAACTTTCCAAAAATAGAAACTTACTAAAAATGGAAACTTATTAGAAACAAAATTTTTCCAAAAATAAAAACTTACTAAAAATGGAAGCTTTCAAAGAATGGAAACATACTAAAAATAGAAACTGAAAAAAATGGAAACTTACTAAAAATGGAAACTTTCCAAACTAGAGAAATGAAATTTAAACAATTAAATTTAGTAATTATAAACTAGTTTTCTTTTCAAAACCTCTATCTCGAATTTAATCAAATCCATTATGAATCACCCAATTTAAATCAAACGAGGGTTTCCAATCTCAATTTAACAAACAAGGGTTTCAATTTGATTAACTTTTTCATGAACAAACTCAAGAACAGAGAAGAGTAAATTTCAACACAAGGGTTTCCACCAAATCTAAAATTTTGAAAACAAATTTGTCCAGACACGAAGAAGATAGGAATTCGAAGAATGGAAATCCACTGGACAATTAAACCATGAGATCCTACCTAGATTTGATGCTAAAATGACAATCGCACAAAGCACACAAAACAATCCCCTTTCTGTTTAAACTTCCTTCTTCAAAATTGCTCCTCCAAAACCTATAAATTGCAAAATGAGCTCTAGATCTGTGATAAAGAGTTCTCCCCTAATTTGGGGCTTTGATTATGCAATCACGAGAAGGAACTCATTGATCAATTACTATTTATTACTTTATTACCTTTTACCTTTCATGCACAAACTTAGCAATTTTAAAATATCTTTATTAAATTAATTTTTTTTCTCCCTTTGATTAATTTAATATATTTTAATTTCATACATAGGTTTTATGCAATTTAATTAAAATAAACTTTATTAAATAATTGCTTACTCTCTCATATTAATTCATGAGACACTTTTAATATAATATTTATTAATTTAACTAATAATTTTGTTTAGAGTTCATTATTAAACTACAACTCCTAAATAATAATTATTAAATAAAATAAATATAAATATGCTTAAATTAGAACTTTAATAAAGTCTTTAAGTTTAATTCCTTTATTTAATTAATTCACAAGACGTTTTTTTAAATAATATATTTATTAACTTAATTAATAACATTATTTAGAGTTTATTATTAAAATAAAAAATCTTAAATAATCATCATTAAATTAAATAAATATAAATACATCAAAAATGGAACTTTAACATAATCTTTTAAATTGAATTCTTTTATTTAATTAATTTATCAATTAAGGTAATATAATTAAATATTGAATTTTCTTTATTAAATTTCCATTAAATTAAATCTTTAAATTATCTTTTAATATGATTTAATTATAACTAAATATCGCTACACACCCATAAAACCAAATACGACAACTCAACTGAAGACAAAGAACATAATCAAACCCTAGGGTCAAAGTCAAGAATTCACGTCACTTGACGAATTTGGAAAGGTGAACTAACTCAGATACTTTTTCTATTTTCTAGGACAATTGGCTTAGGTTAGGATTTGGACTCAAGAGTTATCTCCCCACTTATACCATTGAAATACTGTAATAAGGTATGCTCATCTTGGCAATTCAGAGAAGTCGATACCAAGTATCTACAATCTACATAAAATCCATGCATGTACAAACACATATATTCTAAACTAAACATGCAATGGTAGGAAGTGGTGCATCGTGTATATCTTGATTAGCAGGTGACTATGACTCCCTTCCTTAACCACATCAAAAATGTCACACATAAAGGAAACATACACGCATAGCATACACATGCAATTATGGGGTAAGTATCCATAGAAACACATATAAATAGTTCATCTAACTAAATCATTAAATAGTTGAAAGTCATTAAATGATCATACATATATCATCATCGAAACAATCATAAACACATGAAATAACTAACTCGTCATATTAATCAACTGAGTACAAAATAACAACTAATCAAATTTGGTAACCAAGTATCGATAAACATAAAACACAATCATAAAACTGACCTAAAAGAACTCGACAATACAATAGAAAATTCAAGTAGGGGTAGGCATTACAATCAACACTATCACTTGGTCAATATTGATCCTCAATCAACACTGAATTTCTTGACACTCACTATGGCTCGGTTGACAATAACATCACTTGGCATGTTTACCAAAATCTTTTACTCTATTACTCAGCCAAGCCAACATAAGTGATCTATCTCTTCTTACACTGTCAAGAGTTGAACATTACCGTCTTCTCCTCTATCAACATGATATAAACAATCACTTTGTCTTGTCAAAGTCTAACTAATCAAATTTCGATTTGTAGTATCCTTTCCATAACTCAACCTTTCCTCTAGATGATTTTGTTATGAACAACTTCTCAAATCCTTTTCATCAACCAAATAGATATGGCATTTAGATCATATATAAAACTATCTCATCAATAGATTTGACCTCAATGACAACACAACAATTGTTCCAATTGTAGTTTCCAACATGTATTCCATATTCTTGGTATATCTAATGAAGTTTACCACTTGAATGGTGTATCATATTATATATTGTGTACTTCAACATTCGATAAATGAGGAGACATAATTCTTAAGCTAAATTCTTTATAAACATTATACAAAGAATATAGAATATTGTAAGAATAAGAATTATCTTTTTGGAGAAAGAGCAATTGTTTTCTCTACTCGGGTCTTTCCTACCAATGCCCCTATGTTTGATAACTGAGGGATGGGTGGGCAAGGGGTGGCTGGGGGGGGGGTTGAATGATTTATATCTAGTTATTCTACAAGCCTTTCAAAAAGTTTAGTATCAATTCGAACTTCATAAAATTTCGCATCAATAAATTGGTAACCATGTTTCACTTCTTAAATCAAACTTATAACAACCTTACTTCAAATGGTTATCTCTTTGTTCTGACTTATACCAAGTATTAGAGTTATCACTTAGTTTATATTGAGTTGCAATATTAAATAAATAACATGAAAATAAATTTTTCAATACATAAGCATACACACATTTGACATATTTAATGTGAAAATCATGTGAAGGGAGAAGCCACCTGGGAACTGACAACTGGAATATTTTTCTCTTTTGAAGTGAGCTCTATTAGGAGTCAACCTTGTTAAAGGTAGCATGCACATTTGTTTGTGTTACCTGGTTATATGATTTTAACCAAAGGTCATCTAGACCTTATCACTCCTTGACATTTCTAAAGAGTGGCTTGCTCTAAAGGACTTAAAAACATCACTAATGGATGATACCATATAGGATTTCAATGACTTGTTAGATCACTTCTATTAAGAGATATTATTTGTTAAAATGGGAAGAAAGTAGTAGTCAATTTTTTTTCTAGGTTTAGCACTACCTTACTTGTTTAGATCTCTACTTCACTATATCTTTTCCTTCTGATCTCTTATTGGTTGATGCACACACTATCACTATCACTTACCACTTCCTCTTGCTTGATCTTTGCACTTTTGTTATGCTCGGTTCACCTTCTATCTTCTTCTTACTTATTTATTTTGCATAATAAACAACATCAACAACTAATCAATAACCAAAAATAGTCTTGTTCATCTCTTTAAGTAGATAATTTATGTCTTCTTGACTCTTCCATATTTCTTCACTTAATCACGACCATTGATCTCATATTCAATGAATTTATTCCCTCAAAAAATAGTTACACCTTGAAATTTGTGCTTGTCTCCATTATGTTAAATCTCCTTCATCATATCTTATTATATTTCTCTATTCGTAGAAATTATAACTAAATTTGACTTTATCCTTTGATCTTCTTGAACATTCTTAATTTTGATAAGTAGGAGATAATTTTTGTAGCAAGTCAAATTGTGATATTGCTATCAGGATTTAACTATGTAGTTTTTTGAGTCAATCTAATTGACCCATGTTTCATGAGTAGTGATTCAACATGAATCCATCTCTCATGAGAATAAATAAGACACTTGGCACCCATTGGATCTAGGTGATTCTCATAGAGGTGAGGTATCGAGACTTGTCAGGTAGTCACCCATCCTAATGCTACTCCATCTCGAGTGTGCTTAACTATAAAATTTCCTCCATGGTAAAACCCACTATGCTTGCAACCCCATTTTCAAAACCTTCACCAAGTGTTGTTCCTTATGAACCATTCATTAGAAATCCCCTTAAGCTCATCAGTTGATAAGTAGGATATAATTTCCACAGCATGTCAAATTGTGATACTACTATCAGGATTTAATTGTGTAGTTTTTTATTCAAACTCACTAACCTATGTTTCATGAGTAGTGATTCAAAAGTTGACCTCAGATTAATCTTTTATTAACTTGTTCTTCATTTTTAGGCTCGGTGATCAATACAAATTTACTGAGGCAATACATCATTTAGTTAACACTAAAATCACTTGGTTAACACTAAACTTGAACTCAACTATAGTAGCTCAATTAATAATGCATCTCTTCTTGCACCATTAAAATTTTCTTTCAAATACATGATCTTCATCACTTAATCATAACATTACATGATTGTAAAACAATTAAACCAATGCTATATTGTGATAGTCCAACTCATTCAAGTACCCATTGAATACCATACTTATCATTTCTTTCATCATCTTACTTTCTTCAAATCCTCTTCATCAATCAAACAATTTGGTACTTGCATAATGTATAATCAACTAAAGCTTGACATCAATGACAATATTAAGACTAATATGACTCTTATACATATAATAACAACATTATTAGTTGGGGCTAACATCCTAGTGATCCAGATTGTTATTAGGTTTTTATATTAATAAAATATTATTCTCTACAACCTATCATTGATAATAATAAAAAATTACCAGATTGGAAAGATGTATGTGTAACAGGTCCACTAGAGGTGGATCACCCTTCTAAGGTGGAAAAGTGGTAACATGGTAAGACCATGAAAAGTAGAGATTCTCTTATCTAATACTAAAGTAAACTTAAATGCATGTTTATCTATAATATAGGTTAAGAACTTATGAGGTGCAACCCTTAAACATGCACCCCCCCCACCCACATACAATACAAGAGCTACAAGATTAGTCTCAACTATGAGACCATGTTAGGGAGCCATATACAAATATAATACAATCTCTCACAAATCAAGAAAGGGAGAAAACCTTGTGAAACAAAAATCCTCCTCAAAAGAGAGATTATCACAAAAAATGCTTGTAATGATCAATGAGAAGAACACAAGTCCATGTAAGGAAAATATCCTCCCAATAAGAGAAAATAATAGAGACTATGAGTAACTCATTATAAAATGTCCTATAAATATGGTTCAATGATATCAAATACCATTCCTCACTGCAGGAAGAAATATAAATAAGATCGGTCACTGCAGGAAGAAATATAAATAAGATCGGTGAAGAATTGATGATGAATATCTAATTGTAATATGAAAAAGATTGAGCATGGAGATATTTGTATTATCATTAAATGTTCTCTCAAACCACATACATTCTTCATTGGACACATGTATAGGATCTCATAATATAGGTCATAAATTATTGGATTCAAGAGGATTATACCTACTCAAACATCAATGACAAAGTATAGAGAAGTTATTAGATATTTTATTTCAGTAGACGCTTGAATGTATGTAGATGGATGGTTGGATGTATGAATTCTTGTGATATTATTCCTTGATGGTAGATTCCTATTATGGTCTACAATGAGGGAAATAATTTTGATCCGTGGAAAACATTTCCTTGAAAATATCTTAGAATTCGTGAAATCTTGCTTGAGATGCTTTTTTTTTAAGGAGATCTCTTGAATTCATATGATGCTATATCAAAGTGAGGAGAGATAAGTTACTTTTATACATCTCACAATATTTTGGAGCTCAAAAGTTGAAAATGGTTGATAGGAATATAGAAATCCCACATAACCAAAAAGATAAGCCCCTAATTTGAATTTTGGCATAAATATTAGGGAAGAGGTCAGTTGGGGAAATTTCTCACCACTCCCCACTAGAAAAAGAGAAGAAATGGTGAAACTTATGTTGAGAGTTGGGAATGTAGAAAAGTCAGTCATGTAGGCAATGTGGAGATGGAATACTAGAAATTAATGTACGAGCTTACAATTTAGTGTTGGAGTTGATGAAAGCCAACTCTAAAGATGCCCAAGATCACCTACATGCAAGAACCTGTCAAAGAGAAGCCAAGGAGAGGAAGAGCATGGAGCAAGAGAAAAACCCTAAATGGACATGAGAGACAATATGTGCAAACACAAGAAGAAAATGTATTTACAATATGCACAATGCCTTATGATATGAAAATACAATGAGAGAGATGTCGCTTATAAAGACCTCAAGGAAGCTTGTAGAATAAGCTAGAAGGTGGTAGAAGATAAGGATGTCAACTCAGCACATATCCACAAAAGGTGGAACATGCTAGAAGGGAACAATCTCCCATGTTGTCAACAACTAACCACTACATGCATTAAATATTAAATATTAAATAAATGCATTTACCTAAGTAATCTTAATTAATAGAATAAATAAATAATAATTAATTATTTACTCTAACACCCCCCCTTAAGTGCAACTTAGGGAAATGCCTTAAGCTCACAAAACTAAGATGAATGCATAATGGGTCCCAGCAATGAGGCCATGCTAGGTACCCAAGTACAATGCAATAAAATGCAACCTCTATAAACGGGGAAAGAGAGAAAACCACATTAGAAAAACCCTCCCCCCAAAAGAGGTAAGAACCTAGTGAAGAACTGAAGAAGCCTCCAACTAGGGAAATGTCCCCTAAAACAGGAATAAGGAGTGATCATGAAGAGCATCACTGAAGCATGAAGAAGCTAAAAAATCTACCAAACTATTGATCTGAAGAACCTCCATGGAAGAAGAAGGCATGAACTGAGCATGTCTATATGGTAGATGATCCATCTCACCGAAATGCATAGGTAGCCAACCATTGCAATCGCCTTGTATATAGGATCAAACATTGAATACATAGTTTACACTATCGAACCATCGAACCATGGATGCATTAGAACAACAACATAACCCCCCCCCCCTTAATGCAAATGGGGTGTGATGACAGGCAACTGAGAAGGTGGGCCAAAGTCTTCTGCAAACAAACCAAGAACGACAAGAGAGGGAAAGAGGTACAAAACACCTATAAAGACACGGTCAAATTGACTCTGCATGGGACTAATGTTGTGGAAGGGACACTCACTTGACAAAGGAAGAATTCCTAAAATAGCAAACAACTATCCCCCCCCCCATGGTGCTTTATGAAAATAGTGCATGTACAACTGACTCAAAAAAAAACAACATTCATGACCCTTGAAATGTAAAAGTGGCACTTTATCTCAGTGTGAGACATAAAAGTGCTTCAAAATGATAGCTACAATGATTAGAACTGAAAACAAGTTGCAAAAAAACAAAGTACAGCCTAAAAAAAGAGAATCCATGCCAGGAAAACGATCCTCGGGCTTGAAACACTCAAGATATCCACCATATAGCAAAAATGCCAAAACTATGATAGAAAGAGCATGGGCCAAAAAACTAAAAAAAAGGACTACATTTCTAAAAAGGTGACAGAACCAACTTTCCAAAAATATAAAGTTTTCAAAAAATGAGCATGAGACGCAAAATATATGCTTGTCGGAGTCAAAAAAAGAACTTTATACTTTGACTAAAAAATGGGCAATAAAAATGCATCAAAGCCTAAAAATACCTACACCAATGTCTCCATCTCAGAACCAGCTTTTCGACACTTCTTTCGGATTAGAAAAATACCTCCGTATGCTCAAGTTATGGCAAAAAAATCAAAGGTAGGTCCAAAAAGGACCTAGAAGGAGAGTGCAAGCAAGGCTGATGATGCAAGCATTGATTTCATGTTGATGTCAGCAGTTCACTGCATTAAAATTGACAGCCACATCAGCCATCACACAAAAAAAGCCATGTGGCAGTGCCATGTGGATGCCACTTGGAAGTGGCAGGGGCCACATGGAAAAGTGCCATGTGGCAGCCCTGCCACGTGTCACGCAGTGACAGGCGCTGATTGTGCAGAAAATAGATGCAAGCGTTGAGTTGGACCGAGATGACACCTGTCAAGCAGAGACTAGGTGGTAGAGCAGACAACAGAGTAGGGTTGAACTAGAAGCGGAGTTTGTGGGAGCAGAGGGAGGCACCGCCTAGCCGTTACGGCCGGTGGGTGGCCCACCGGCGGCGGCTTTGCAATGGTGGTGCGACTGCTGCTAGTTGGGCCATGGTGGTGCAATGGCGACCGCCCGGTGGCAGTGCTCTTTTATTATTTTTTAAATTTTTTTCGCTCAGAAATCTGTACAATCTGTACGAAAATGGCCTGCAACAAAAAAATTTTGCCTCCCTGAGCTCTGTCTCCAAATTTGACAAGTTTTATATGAATCCTGACTGCAAACGGCCTTCTAGATCCAATGGCAATGTCTGTTTGACCCCAATGTGTTTTGAAAAATTTTTGATCCCCTGATTTGAAGGAAAAATGCACAAACAAATTAGGGTTTGTGACTTCAAATCATGGCTTCAAAATTCTTCAACCAAGCAGCAGCAGGAAGGCTCTGATACCATGTTGGAGTTGATGAAAGCCAACTCCAAAGATGCCCAAGATCACCTGCATGCGAGAACTTGTCAAAGAGAAGCCAAGGAGAGGAAGAGCATGGAGCAAGGGAAAAACCCTAAACAAACATGAGAGACAATATGTGCAAACACAAGAAGAAAATGTATTTACAATATGCACAATGCCTTATGATATGAAAATACAATGAGAGAGAGGTCGCTTATAAAGACCTCAAGGAAGCTTGCAGAACAAGCTAGAAGGTGGTAGAAGATAAGGATATCAACTCAACACATATCCACAAAAGGTGGAACATGCTAGAAGGGAACAAACTCTCGTGTTGTCAACAACTAACCACTACATGCATTAAATACTAAATATTAAATAAATGCATTTACCTAAGTAAGCTTAAGTAATAGAATAAATAATTAATAATTAATTATTTACTCTAACATTTAGAATGGTACATGTAACCCCTACTTTAGTAGGAGTAGGATTTCACCTCATGCTCATGGTAAAGGAAAATAGAAAAGAGGGGGAGAAAGTGACAAATCTATCATGAAAAATATTTTTAAATAAAATTAATCACTAAGTTTATGTACGAAATCTTTAGAACAAAGGATTTTAGCTTAGACAATCATGTACAAGGTTACAAAAATGGATAATTAAAAGACACCAAAAATAAAATCCCAAATCAACTAGTGAAGAGGTCTTGATCAAGAAAACATCCCAACCACTAGAACCACATTTGGGAAACTATTGCAAAAGCATAAATAGTCACATAAAAATGAAAGAGAAAATTCCAAGGAAACAACACTCCACAACCTAACCCACTAGAAAGGGTATAAGAGCATGGAGAGAAAGAGAGAGGCAATAAATCTAACAATCTAGCAAGTTGTGTTATTGTAGGAGATCTATGAGATAGAAGAGGAGGAAAGAGTAGAAATGATAGAAAATTGTATTATTCTAGTTACCCTTATTGCACAAGAGAGCTTGATATGAATATAAAATTGATGGTCCAGAAAATTTTAATATGCTAGCAAACTGCACCTTGAAAAATGATCTATGCAAAGGGAAACATATCCTAAGGGAAACATTTTATCTTATTAGTCCTATAGAAAGCATAGTTTTTATAGGGATCTATGTGAGTGGTCAGTCTCAAGGAATGTGTATTTTCCTTAGGAATCTATGTGATTGGCACTTCACAAGCAAATCAAAGTCTCCTTCGAGATCTATGAAAGTGATTAGTTATAAGGAAAACACAATATTCTTAGGGATTTATGAAAGCAATCAGTCCTAGGGAAATAATAGTCTCCTTAGGGATCTATAATAATATTTTGTGTTATCGATAGAATAGCCTTATGGATATATGAGAGTGATCAGTTCTATGAGAAACATGGACTCCTTAGAGATTTATGAGAGTGAGTGATCTATCCTAAGGAAACATACTCTCCTTAGAAACTTATTAGAGAAATTATTCCTAAGAAAATCATATTCTCCTTAGGATCTACAAGGTCATATGATGTACATGAAGATCACATGTATGACTATTACAGGTATGGTTATTTTTATAACAAATTATCAACTTGTCAATGCCTGATACAACCACTAGACTTATAGAATCCATAGGAGATAGTTAAACCATGTCATGAGTCTTGGGAGGGTGCTGACACACTACCAACAACCCCCCTAGTTCCACTCATCCTAGGATCACATCACTCATGAAGGATATTCAAATAATTGACCAAGAAATTATACCACTTGTTACAAGTGTGGTTGTTATTGAATGAAAAGATCAACATGTCAATGATTGATACAATCACTAGACTTATAGAATCCACAAAAGGCAATCAAACCATAACCCAAAGCTGATAAGGGATGTTATCTCACTTCCAAAAATGACCCCCTTCTAATTAAATCACTATAAGAAAAGTAAACAAGGATACCTACTTCAAACAACAAGAAGATATCCTTTAACAATAATATATACCATAACCTTAGAAAAGAGGAGAGAACCTTATTAGCCAAGGAATAGATATTTACATGAAACAATATCAACAATTAGAGAAGAGCCTTGAAAGGAGCATATCTTGGCGATAAGAAATCTACTTTCAAGAGGAGTTCTTGAATAAAGATACCATCTTCAAGATAAAGAAGGGGAGGAGAACAAGAACACACTTTCTTAGCCCCTATATTGCTATGTGTAAAAGGGATTCTTGATGAAGTATAACACACTTAAAGCCACTAAGTAAGGGAGTTTTTATATGATATGCATGTGCTTTAAGAAAAAGGAAAATATTATAAACTAATTTGTAAATCTTTTGAAAAAGAGAAGATCCTTATGTGAACAAAACAACTTCATGCAATAAAGGATAACATTTGACAAATGAATACCATATAAGAGAGAGACAATGGACCCTTAGAAAGGAACAAAAGGTTGAGAAAATTAAAATTTTCCCCACAAGGGTGTAGGAAAGGGAAAATATAACACAGTGTATGCCCTGGGTGATAGATCCTTAATAGTAAAAATACACTTTCAAGAAAGGAAATCGTTTTGAACAAGGATGTAAATCCCCTAAAAAGAGAAGATCCTCATGTAGGAAGAAAAATCCATGCAAGAAAGGATATCATTTTATAAAGAAAACAATTAAAAAAGTGATTTGGATTTTTTATTTTAAAGGAAGATAAAAATGAGGAACATCAAGTATACACACCTTCCTTGTTACTAAGGTAAGGCAATTATTAGTGAAGGAAAACACATTATGCACCCCAAGAGAAATTTCAATTATAATTGACATGTGATTTGAATAAAATATTATTTTCTAAAACTAGGATGCAAATCTCTTCAAAAAAGAGAAGCTCCTTACATAAATGAAATAATGCCATGCAAGAAAGGATACCATGTAATAAAAGGCACAACTCAACAAACTGAGAAAATGGGTCCTTGAGATAAATAGAAGATTCAAATGGTGCCCTTTACCCCAAGTGCTGGGACAATGAATAAGAAATCCTATTATGTTTTTTGTGAAGTATGATTGCACCCAAAATTGTACCACCATGAATGATGATGAGCCCCCAAAGAATAATCTACCAATTTCACCTAGTGAGGAACAACATAATAAGAACATAGATGTTATTTATAATGATCAAGAAAAAGCTTTCATTCATTGTTACATGTCATTTTAATCATAACATTATAATAAAAAATTTTAATTTACACTTAAAATCATGACATTCATTAATCTTATGAGCATGATTTTGAGGACATAAAAATGTAAGGATTGCCTTTCTTATATTTGCTATTTTTTAATTTTTTAAAAAGGAAGATTAATCAAGTTAGAAAAAAAAGTTAAAATATAAGGTTCTCTTGTTGTAATGATAACCTAGGAGAATAAATTCTATATTGATTGTATAAATGAGGAGGTTGAACACCTAGAGCTCCTTTGGAAATGTGTGATGCAGATTTTTCATAAGTTGCAATGCTTAGTTTAACATGACCTATCATATACCATGTCCATAATAAAATTTTGAAATGTTAAGAAGAGAAGGGTCACTTTGGGTGGAATTAAATTGAAATTTAAAGAAGCTCAATAATTATTGAAGTAAGGTGTTTGAGTCTCAAATTCAAAGATTTTATTTTTACTGCAAAAAATGGGTGTGGAGTTTAATGCTTCCAAATCATCATCTATAAGATTTGATGGTGTTTTTGTTTATTGTGGAGAAAGAATTTGAGGAGGTCAATATTGAATATGAATTTTATTGAATTTATTTAAAGGATATCAAATATATTATACTCTTCTTCCCAAGTATGTCCATGGATAACAGAATCTTAGGACAGGGTAAAACATCACTAATCAATGGCTCATTTTGAAAGGAAGATTATTGAAATAGATAGGAGGTGAAGTGTTATAAATGGAATTTTTGATTATATCATCCTCTTCCACTAATAAATCATCCTCTCTTAGTATTGTACTTGTTAACACAAAAAATTTCACTGTTTTGTGATGTGTTATTCCTAGGAAAACTTGTGTAACATGGAAACAACCTTCAAGTGTGGGACTTGCATTTTGAGGATAAATCTCCAGAGAATATCTACTTTCTTACAATTAGGATGTACCTAAATACAATTTTTGAGGGAAAAGGGAGAAATATTGTTGAAAAGTAAAATTTGAAAATAAAAGGGGGGCCATGCACTAGATTGAAATGAATTCAACTTTCTCTAGATATTTTGACCTCAAAGTGCAACTCCTAGACTTGGATATATTTTCCATGTTACATAAGGTTTCCTAGGGATAACACATTAAGAAAGGGTATGTGTTTTTGTGTTAAAATTTTTTGGCATGCCTTGTGGGACCTGGATTCAATTACCTAAGTCTACTAGTTAACCATTTCGAGATTCATTCATTAATATTTTGGATTTTATTATTAGTACCAACAACCTTTGAAAGCATTTCATCAAACACCACAGCGATTGTAAGTGAAAATCCACTAGTTTCAAGTAGACATAGTGTTGGTATGTGCAAGATCATTTTGTGTCTTTTATTTTCTTCAAATTTTATATGAACTTTTAATCTTTTGAATGCTTTAACATGGAGCCTTTTCATACAAAAATGTCCATATCATGATATCTCCATTCCTCTACCATCTTTTTATTAAAATTGACATGTACTACAACCTTCTTTGGTTCAAATACCTTTGGAAAATGAAGTGAATACTATATTACATTAGCTCTTCCTCTCTTACCCTTACCCAAATCATAGCTAAGATGGATTTCAATGGGCTAAGGGATTGTGTTGTAAAAATTTTTTTTTAGTCTTTCCAGCTGAGGCATTGATTTCATTATGGTTCCTAATATTCCCTTAGCTTTCAAAGACATGGGATGCAATTATTTGAGAGTTTTTTTGGGGGATTGGGTTGGGTAGTTGTATAAAATAAAAAGGCAATAAGTGGGTCAATTGACATGAAGATATAGGAGCTTTATCACTTGGGTTTTCTTTTAACTTTTTTTTTACCAAACACCATTACTATTATGACAATTTTGCAAAGCTAAAATAAACCATACAAATCCTAGAGCATTAACACCTTGGGATGGTTGCAATAAAGGAACATTGGTTAGAGGAAAATCACAATAAATATGAAGACAAAATGGAGCCCAAATAGAGACATTTTGAGGGATAACTTGTAAAGTAAGTTACTGTAGTGGTAATGAAGCTTAGGCTAGCCAATTTTCTTACTAAAGAAGTAGAGGCAACTCCTTCCCATAAAATTGTCATTCCAAGCTTCAAGAAGTTCCCTCCATTAAAGATCATATTATTGTAACTTCTCCACTCACTGTGCAAAAAATAACACCCTCTCAGCCTTCTATACCTGTTTCTATTTTACTCTTTAAGGGTGAGCAGATTATATGAAATGTTAATGCAAATATCATTTTGGGAGAGTAAAAGATACCCATAGAAGGTTCCATGGGAGGAGTTGCATTATGTTTTTCCTAAGCCTTCACCTAGGCCAAAGGAGGACAAGATGTGGATATTAAATAGAAGGAAGAGGATCCAAAACTTTCATTTGAAGAACTTCCCTCTTTTGTGGAGGAAGAGGAAAACAAATTTGTTCCTACCCTTTAGGAACAAATATTGTATTTTGAACCTTTACAAGAATTAGAGGATCTACTACAAAAATAAGAGGAAGAAAATCAATGGTTGTAACAAGAAGTCATTTGTGGTATGGATCAGGATGAGAAAGATGACCCCACGGATAGATCTATCCCTCAAGAAGAACATGCTAATACGCATGAAGTTACCCCTCAACCAATACATATTTATGTAACAAAGAAAGAAGAATCTGTTGAAGAGGAGTGTTTTTGGGTTGAGTTGGACATGTTTTTCTCATCCATATACATCAATTCATCTTCTCGTTCCCCAAAAGATCATGAGTTGCAATAAAGTGGAGACCAAAACAATTGTATTAGATTCAAAGGAAGTGGTTCATGTGAAACATGAGGAAGAGATGTATGAGTTCATCTCTTCAAAAGAAAGGGATGAGACACTTTTAGACCATAAGTATGCCAACATTGTAGAGTACACCAACATGGTCAAGGTTGATTTAGTAGACCAAGTACCATCAAGAGGATTCCCCATAAGACATCTAGCTATGCAAAAAATTAACATGTTTTCCTCACTCATGCTTACTCTAAAGGATGAGGGTGAGTTTCACAAGAAGGACAAATTTTATATTTCTCAAAAAAATAATGCCCCAATTTTGGAGAGCATCATTTTTCTCAACATTAGGAAGATATTTCAAATACAGTATAATGTCATCAAACGTGTTTTATCTAATTGCCCAAATACATGGAAGGAACAAAAAAATTGTAAGGAAGGCTAGCTAATTTAACAAGCTAGTTAATGCTTTTGTTTAATAATTTTATTTACAAATATGTGTACATGGTAGAGTAGGTTTTATAATCTTTCAAAGAAGTGGATGTGCATAGTTGTTTCCCTTTTGAAGATAAGCGGTTTCACTTTTTGTTGAGGTTACAAAGGTTACAAATTTTTAGAAGTTGCAAGTGGGAAAACCTATTGTTTCAACATTGGTGACTCTATGTCTAATGGATTTATCAAGGCAAATGATCATATGCTTAGTAGGAAAGAATCCCCCTTGAATCGCTACATATGTTGGGTATTTTTGCCACCACTAGCCCATTATAGGTAACTGATCAAAGATATGTTTTCAATAGGTTAAATTATTTTATACTAGTGGAATAACATGCCATGTTATCTATAGCTAACCTTTATTTTGTTTCTTCCTAGTGATATCATTGAGAATGTCTCCAATGTATAGGGGCCAAATGGTTCATTTCAAACACATTGACAAAACATCTCTCATGTCTTGGAGATACAAGTTCATCGAGGTATTAAAAGAGAGGAAAATTTTGCATTTTGATGGGCTAAGTTATCCTAGTGAAAAAATATTAGTAAAACATTTGGCGTGATTCACTAAAATGCATATACATGATGTCATCAACAATCAAGGTATTTTTTAGTGGCCAATATTTGCCAATTAGCTAATTTTAGAAAATTTTGGCTAGTAATTTGGTTAATAATTTAAGATTTAAGTTAGCCTAAATTGCCACATTTTTATAAAATTTAGTTCTAAAATGTTTAAAATCTCTCAATAATTTTTTTTATTAAAAAAATGAAATTCAAAGATTCGCCAAAATATCCAATACATGACTAGATTTGATTCACTAGAAATTAAAATTAATTCACTAATAATTATCATAATTATTAGTTATTTTGGGGATATATCACTAATATTTTTTTTCACTATTGATTTAAAATAGAGTTTAATAATCCTCATAATATTCCATGAGGTAAAAAATGTTCAATTTTGATTTGTAAATTTCCTTGGTGATTCATGAACTTCCTATTATTATTGAAATTCACCAATATTTTCTACAAAAAAATCATGATTCCAAAATAATCGCCATTATAAATAATATTTAATATAAAAAACTGAGAGATTCGTCAATAGAAATAATTTAGTTTTTCAAAACAATGAAAGGTTTGCCAATATTATATATCTTTTTCTAAAGGGAGATTTCTTAAAGTTTACCTTGTCCATAATACTTGTTTCATGTTAAGTTGATATATTGGGTGGGTTAACCTTTGTGTTATCCTCATTTCATTGTTTTGTAGGGTTCCCTTCTTTCCCTTTTTAAAATAGAAAAACTAGTTAGGTTTTTCCATGTGGTTTCATTCTATTTGACTTCTAGGTGTTGTGGCTAGTGTGCGTTTCATGTTTTACCAATTTTATATTGTGCATCTTTTTAACGATCAATAAACTAGGTTTATTTTGTGATTTTACAATATCTTGTAGGGGTCATTGCTAAATGGTGATAGTAAATGGGTCAATGCTATAGGTAGGTTAACATGACTTGTTAACCACCCTAAAAATTTGTTTACAGTGACACAATTTGATTGTTTAAGACCAGGACACATTCCTAGAATGATTATTCATTGTGAAGAGACTCGTTAGGCTTTGATATCATGATCCTAGTGCATCTGATCCAAGCCTCTTTATTAATTTTCAAGGATATTGTTTGTCCATTCCATATGTTAAATGCACTCATTTGCCTTTTCTCATCACTTATTTGCCTTTTCATGTCACTTCCATGGATCAAGTTTCATACAAGATCATACTTTCTTCTATTTATTTATTGCCTTCTATAACTTAACTTCGTCATGGTTGGAATTTGAATTCCATATTTGTATTCAAAGTATTCAAAGTTATGCTAGCTCTATACAATTTATTCTTGTAGATATTTTTACAGTTCTTGTTTGGTTCATTGCAACAACATAATTCTTTGCAACTTTAACTCCCTTCTTCCTTTCATGAATTGAAATCTTAGTTTTTACCTTATGTTTCTAGTCCAATATATTGTGCCTTTTATTTTCTTTAATGGAGTATTTCTCTTCTATTTTCTAAGTTTGTATCTCATGTTTAACTTGCTCATGAATTTTGTATTTTGAATTTTGGAGAGTATATTGGAGTGAATATTAGTTTATTTATCTTCTTTATTCATGTTTTGTGCAATTATAGTTAGAGAGATTAATCGTATTTCAATTTGGTGCATTTCTTCCATTCCCTTTCAAAATTTTCTTTTTAGCAATACTTCTCTCCTTTCCCTCAAAATTTGTAGTTAGGTGCATCTTGATAGTAAGGATAATGACTTAATCTAAATATATCCAAGTGCAAGTCCCATACTTAGAGGTTGTTGACATGTTACATAAGGTTTCCTAGGGATAACACGTCAAGAAATGGTACACTATTTTGTGTTATTAATACTCTCATAGGCGAGGCGTATATTGAGAGAGTAATCAACATAATTCTCCAATGATTCATTCCAAAGAGGGATATCATTGAAGGATCTATTAAAATTATTTTCTTTCATAAATATGCCATCTTCAGGGAGGGTTAGTTTGGGAGAGGAATCATTGATACACTGATAAAGGGGATTGTCAAAGATCTTAAACACTTGGGTCAAATTAATTAAGTTTTGGAAAATAACATGGTATAGGAGGCATATAGTAAGACTTAATAGAGATGAATTCATCAAGGAACATATCATAGTCATCATTAGAAAGGTCTTATCAAAGTCGCTAAAACATTATAAAATCAAATTTGATATTTTATAGTGAAATAAGCTAATGCAATGAAACACAACATAAAATGAACAAAACCAAATACACACAATGGTGTATGATTTTTTTTTTTGCTAACATGAAAATACAATGCAAGAATGAAATAGATTAATGAAAAAGTGGCTATTATTTTTCAATTATGTCTTTTTACACTAATGATTACAAAAATGATGCAGGAGCATTCTAAGTGTAAGAGCAATCTTGCATCACCCAAAAGTATTTTTTTTTTCAGCCTTTTCTATTTTAATAAGGACAAGTAGAGAGGGGGGTTACTGTTTCTGGGAACTTGTTATTTTTAGTAAGTTTGTCATACAAGCTTGGAATGTTCTAATTTTCTACATGAAGGTTCATTTTAAAATTATAAGCCTACCATAAAAATCTCATTGCTCCAGCTTAAGTATGGAAGAAGTTATTGCAGATTTTTGGTGCAAAATTTCAGAGAAAAATCTTTGAACTCAATTTTAAAGGCCTTAGAGGCCCCAAGATGAGGTTTGAAAACTCAAAAAAAGGGTGCTTGCGAGGTTTTTGGCCTGTAGATTAGGGGTTGGTATTTCCCAAAAGTTGTTATAATAGCCAATCCGAGCAACAGTTCAAGAGTTATGGCCTTCCAAAGTTGGGCTACCCAAAATTTCTAAAATAATTTTCAAAGATGTATTTGGATGACTCCATATGTATTGTTAGGGATTGTCAGCCCTAGGTATTAAGTTTGAATGTCTAGAACCTTCTCCGGCGGCATAAAATTTCCTATTTAAGAAAGGCTCGAATATTGTCTAGGACAACTCTCGGTGATAGTTTGCAAAATTTTCTTTCAAATTATTGTAATGAAGGTGCTCATGTGGGTTGGCATATTGTTCTTATGAATTTTGTAATTTTGCATTGCGGTGATAATAAGAAGTCCATTTTTTTCTTGCATTTATTATTGTTTCTTCATTTTTGTATGTGGTATTAAGGAGAGTACCCTTCATCAAGTGGTATTAGAGCTAAAGTTCTTGAGTGTTTAGATAGATCACCGACTATGAGGTAGGACCATGGTTTGGGATGAGTGTGTAGATAGATTGTCAATTGTGAGGTAGTTTGCACAAGGGTCTCAATGAAAGTGCAAAGATGCCTCCACAAAGAGAGCGTGACAGAAGAGTTGTAGGTGTTACACTTAAGGGTTTTAGATCCCTCTAAAGACAAATACAAGCATTGGAATAACAAATGCACAGAGGAATAAATCTTTCTCTAAGAGATGAAAGTGAGGATGAGGACAAAGAAGAAGAAAATGTCGAAGTAGAGGCAATTCTAAACCTAGAGGAAGAGAGGCTTTTTAAGGCCATCTCCAAGATTGGAAAAAGACCTAAGTTTAAGGTTCCCACATTTTTGAGAAATCTTAATATAAATGAGCTTATTAATTTTATCAATAAACTAGAGGAATAATTTGAGTATGAAGATATTGAGGATCCTGATAGGGTCAAGTTTGTGAAGGCAAAATTGAAGGGACATGCAAACATCTAGTGGCAGGAGGTTCAGTTGGAGTGAAATAGAAAGGGAAAGGACAAAATTACTAGATGGGATTGGATGATAGCTAAATTGAAGTGACAATTCATTCCCATGGATTATGAGCTTGATCTATTAAAGAAAATGCAAGGGTTGAAGCAAGCAGGAAAATCTGTTCAAGGATATATTGAAGAGTTCTATCAAGTTAATATTAGAACTGTCCATGTAGAAGCTGATAAGGAGAAAGTGGTCCATTATCTTAATGGGTTAAGGCAAGGTATTTAGGGTGAGTTGAGTTTTCTTTGAATGAATAGTATTGAGGAGGCATACTGGTTTTCCCTAAGAGTTAAGGAGAAACCAAGCAAGAAGTTTGAGAACAAGAATAGTGGAAGAGGTCGTAGTGGAAGATCTGACAGATGAACTTATAGAGGTCGTAATGATGATCAGAAGAACAAGGATGAGGCTAGAAGTAGTAGTCAGAACCAGAGAGGAAATAATTCCAATCATTTCCATGATTAGAACAATAGAGATCACAGAGGAAGAGGCAAAGGACAAGGATCTGGAAGAGGAGGTCTCTGTGGGAAATGTTGTCACTGCAGAAAAGAAGGGCATAGAGAACTTGAATGTTTCCAATGCCAAGAAAGGACATATCAAAGAATAAAAGGCCAAGCTAGAGTTGCACATGTTGATGAAGATGTCAGATCATCACATTCTAAGGATGTTGAAATAAGAGAAGTCCTAGTTAACAGAAGAGTCTTGTTTAGTGTTGAGAATGAACCTGATGAAAGAAGGAGCTTGTATCACACAAGTTTCAGATGTGAAGATAAGTGTTGTGATGTGATCATCAATGGAGGAAGTATTCACAATTTGGTGTTAGATTTGATGGTCACAAAGTTGAATCTAAAGAGACAAAAACACACATTTCCATTTCATATTGCTTGGGTGCAAGATGACCACAAGGTCATGGTTAATGAGCAATGCTCAATGAAGTTCAAGATTGGAAGCTTCCATGATGAGGTACTATGTGATATCATACATATGGACATATGCCATATGTTGCTAGGTAGGTTGTGGTAGTTTGATAGGCATGTTGTACATGATGGACGAGCAAAATACCTACACTCTGACCAAGGATGGAGTGAAGCATAAGTTGAAGTTGTTGAAGGAGAAAGAAGAAAAGGTATGTATTGCTGCTAGAATATGTTTTGTTGATGAAAAAGAGTTTTTCAAAGGTATGAAGTGTGAGCATATGTGTTTTTCTATAATTCCAAAAGATAGTAAAGAAGGAGTAGAGGAGGTACCTACAAAAGTTGTAGATATGTTGGGAAAATTTTTAGATATTGTATCAGATAATGTACCTGATGGATTACCCCCAAAGAGGAAGATTAGTGACCAAATGGATTTGGTTCCAAGAGCCAATTTACTAAACAAGGTAGCACACAGAATGACACTAGCAAAAAGTGAAGAGTTGAACAGAAAAGTTCACGAGTTGTTGTAGAAAGGGTTGATTTGAGAGAGTCTAAGTTCATGAGTTGCACCAGTCGTATTAGCACCAAAGAAGAGTGGAGAATGAAGGATGTGCATAGATTCTCATGTTATTAAAAAGATCACAATCAAGTATAGATTTTCATTGCTAAGGATGGATGATATTATAGACTGTTTGAGTGGGTTTGAGTGTTTCACAAAGATAGATCTGAAGAGTAGGTACCATCAAATTTGTATCAAAGAGGGTGATGAGTGGGAGACTGCTTTCAAGACAAGTGAAGGACTATACCAATGGTTAATCATGCCTTTTGGGATAACCAATGGATTGAGCACTTTCATGTGGCTCATGAATGAGGTACTGAAGGAGTTTCTAGGTAAGTTTGTCATTGTTTACCTAGATGATATTTTGATTTTTATTAAGACAATGGAGGAGCATTTGATCCACATTTGCAAGGTATTTGATAAGTTGAGGGAAGAAAAGTTTTTGATAAACCTTAAGAAGTACAATTTTGTAAAGAAAGAGTTGGTGTACTTAGGATTTGTAGTCTCAGTAGAAGGTCTGAAAATGGACCTAGAGAAAGTGAAGGCTATCCTTGAATGAACTACTCCAAAGAGTGTAAGAGAGGTAAGATTTTTTTATGGACTGGCTAGTTTTTACAGAAAGTTCATAAGAGGTTTTAGCTGCATTTGTGGACCCCTAACTAAAACAATGACAGGGGATAGGAAAAAATTTAAGTGGATTGTAGAGTAGATAAGATTTTTAATCTGTTGAAATAGAAAGTTACTGAGCAGCTCATTTTAGCACTTCTTGATTTTCACAAGGTTTTTCAAGTAGACTGTGATGCTAGTGGTACTGCAATAAGAGCTATTTTGAGTCAAGAAAGTAGACTTATTACTTATTTTAGTAAGAAATTGAATGATACAAAAAGAAAATATTTTATTTATGATTAGGAATTTTATGCTATAGTTCAAGAATTGAAGAAGTGGGGACACTATCTTCTTGCTAAGGAGTTTGTTTTGTGTACTGATCATCACGCTTTGCAATATTTGAATAATCAAAGGAAATGGAACCAAAGGCATTTGAAGTGGGTTAAGTTTTTACAGAGTTATACATTTATTTTGAAATATAGGAGTGGGAAGTCTAACAAAGCTACATATGCTCTTAGTAGAAGACAACTTTTGCTAATATAAATGCAGATAGAGGTGTTTGGGTTTAAGGAACTTAATACTTTGTATCTAGATGATCTTGATTTTGGTGAAGTTTGAAAGGCTTGTACATAACCTATTACACTTGATAGGAAAAAGTGGTTGGATTTCATGATCTAGGATAGTATATTGTTCAAAGGAAGCCAGTTGTGCATTCTAGAAGTTCAATAAGAGATAATCTCATCAAGGAGAAGCATAATGGAGGATTGGTTGGACATTTTGGTAGAGATAAAACCATAGATTTGGTTGCTGAGTATTATTACTAGCCATAGTTGTAGCAAGATGTGAAGAAGTTTGTACAAATTTGTAGAGTATGTAAGATGATGAAAAGAGTGAAGCAAAATACAAGGTTATATCAGCCATTATATGTACTAGAGATGCCATGGGAGGATGTCAACATGGATTTTGTTGTTGGATTACCTAGGAATCAGCGAGGGCATGATTCTATTTTTGTGGTGGTTGACAAGTTTTCAAAGATAGCACGTTTTATTCCTTGCAAGAAGACTAGTGATATTGTTGATGTGACAGATGTGTTTTTCAAAGAAGTGGTGAGACTACATGGTCTACCAAAGAGTATAACTTCAGATTGAGATACCAAATTTGTTGGGTATTTCTAGCATACATTTTGAAAGAAATTGAAGTTAGAGTTGAAGTTCAGTTCATCACATCATCCACAGACTGTTGGACAAACAAAAGTTGTGAATCATAGTTTCAGAACCTTGCTGAGATGCTTGGTTGGGGATAAACCAAAAGGATGAGATTCAATTTTACCATAGGCAAAATTTGTATACAATAATTTTGTCAATATAAGTACTGGTAAATCACCATTCTAAATTGTATATGGGAGTAGTCCTAGAAATGCTTCCAAATTGTGGCAAGTGGATAAAGGAGAGATAAGTAGTGCTAAAGTAGAAGAATTTGCTGAACATTTGAAGGGCATCCATGAGTAGTACAAGGCTAAGGCATATGTAGAAAGGAGGTATAAAGAATTTTAGATTGGAGATGAAGTAATGGTTCATTTGAGAAAGGAGCATTTTTTAGTGGGTACATATAATAAACTAAAGATGAATAGGTTTGGATTGTACAAGATAGTGAAAAGGCATGATTCTAGAAATGCTTATGAAGTAGAGTTGTCTGCTAAATTGAATATTTCAGATTTGATAGAGAATTATGAAGGAGGTGATGGAGACAAAGTTGCAGAAGCACAGTGGAGTATTCTAGTAGCTAGTTCGGCTATAAAGGAGATTGAGGAGATACTAGACAGTCATGTTGGAAAAAGTACAAGGAAAAAACTTACGAAGAATCCTCTGAACACCTAAGACATGACAGAGTCACTTTTGAAATTATCTTAGGTGTTTGATCCAGGAGCATCCTGAGTGTAAGAGCAATCTTGCATCACCCAAAAATATATTTGGTTTCAGCCTTTTCTATTTTAATAAGGACTAGTAGACAAGGGGGTTACTATTTCTAGGAACTTTCTATTTTTAATTTGTTTGTCATATGAGCTAGGAATATTCTAATTTTATATATGAAGTTTTATTTTAGAATTATAAGCCTACCATATAAATCTCATTTCTCTAGCTTAAGTATCAGAGAAGTTATTACAGATTTTTAGTGGAAACAATTGGAGAAAAATCTTTGAACTCAATTTTGGAAGTCTTAGAGGCCTCGAATGAGGTCTAAAAACTTGACAAAAGGGTGTTTGTCTGGTAATGAGCCTATAGATAAGGAGATGGCATTTCTAAAAAGTGGGTCTAATAGCCAATTAGAGCAACAGTTCGAGAGTTATGGCCTTCCAAAGTTGGGCTACCTTAAATTTCTAAAATAATTGTCAAGGTGTATTATGCTGACTCTATATGTATTGTTAGGGTCTTTTGGCCCTAGGTATTAAGTTTGAATGTCTAGAAATTTCCTGGGTGGCATAAAATTGCCTATTTAAGAAAGGCTTGAATATTGTATAGGATAATTCTGGGTGATAGCTCATAGCATTATCTTGCAGATTACTATAATGAAGATGCCCATGTGGGTTAGCGTATTGTACTTGTGAATCTTGTAATTATTCATTGGCGGAGATAATAAGAAGTTGATATTTTGTTCTCACATTTATTGTTATTTCTTTTTTTTTTTGTATGTGTTGTGGCATTAAGGGGAGCACCTTTCATCAAAAAATAAGGCTAAAAAACAAACAAACAAATGAAACAATACCATGCATACAAATTATATTTAAATACTAAATCAAAAGTGAAAATGTTATGAATTGTATTCATCAAAATGTATAATGAGAAATGGTGATCAAATGATGGATCCTTTTTCTTGTTATACATTAGTAAGGAGAGATAACCAAATAAGCTTTGAAGGGTCCAAACACTAAATGTATATTGAGATTCCTTCACTTATATGGAGATATGAGAACTAAGATAAAGTGGAGGAAATTATTATTTTTCTATGCGCACAAATTGACATTAAATAGATTTATTTGTACAAACATTGTAAATAACAACTAGAAGATACAACTAACATGTGGCTTTAGATTAATACAATTTTGGTAGGAAGAGGTCATCTAGGCTGAACTATCCCATGTACTTTTCAATTATTCATATTACAAATCATTTGCGAGGTCCTAAACTTCCTAGATTTGATCTGATGCAAGCACCGCCTATCTCTACACACAAAATATAAAAAGTGATGTGTAGAGAGGAGTTTTCCTCAAAAAATCTTGTTTTGGAGTCAACCTTTTTTTCTTTTTCTTTAAAATCAAAAGAGAGCATGCTAACATGAATACAAATGTGGATCTAAATCATAAATTGGATTATACCTTGGTAATGCAAATGTCTCTTTGAATGTGATCATTAATGGTGTATAGTAACTTTTTTTAACACAAAAATCCAAAAGGAAATCATTGAATTGAAAAACTCTAGTAATGGGTGTTTTATTTTTTTGCAATGCTTGATGGAGAGAGAGAAGAATGACTTTGAGAGTTGAAGACTTGAATTGTTAAAAGGAATTTGGATGCTTGAATTTATGTAGAGGGATGGGCAGATGAATGCGGATGTATGAGTGCTTGTGATCTTCTTCCTTGATAGTATACTCCTTTTCTTGGCCTTCAATGTGCAAAAGATGTTTGATCCATAAAGAAAACTTCCTTTAAAATACTTCAGATTGTTTTAAATCTTTGTTGACAATGCTTGAGATACAAAACTATGGAAGAGTTTTGAATTATTATGATGTTATATCAATATGAGGATAGATAGGTTTCTTTTATACCTCTCACAACATTTTGAGGCTCAAAACTCAAAGGTGATTGAGAGGAATTTGGAAACCTTTCTTAAACAATGAGACAGGCCCTCAATTTTAATTTTAGGAAAAATTTAGGGAATATGTCAGTTTTGAGGTGTTAGATAATTGAGAGGGAGTGTGAATTAGTTGTGTCTAGTTATCTCACAGTCCTCTCAAACATTCAATACCATCAAAGCATCATAAATATCAACAAAAATAACTTCAATTACTCAATATACACATTCAAATCAATACTTAACTCATTCGTCCACTTCTTTACAAACTTCTATCAAATTGTTCCTTGTATTATCCACTGTCATTAAATTTTTAGTTATTACCTAGTGATATCTTAGTTATTACCGAGTTGCAGTAAACTGTTAAAACATGTAAATCAACTTGCAACACAAATAACATTCACACAGTTTGACAATGAGATTTTTAATGTGGAAACACTATTAAGGAAAAAACCCACATAGGACCAACAACCCAAAAATCTCACTCTTCTGAAGTGATTTATATTAGAAGACAACCTTATTAAAGGTTACATACACTTTGTTAAAGTGACCTTGTTAGAAGATTTCACCAAAAGATCATCTAGACCTTATCACTCTCTATCCTTGACTAAAAATAGTGGCCTAATTTAAAGGACTTACAAACACCACTAATTGATGTTACCATATAAGATATCACAAACTCGTTAGGCACACTCAATACTTTCAAGATTTTCTACTACAATGATTAAACAATAACAATATAAAGTGATTTAGAGACTGTGTTTCTAACTATTAGAAAGATGAGAGTTGGGTGAATATTGTGGAGATAAATTAGGACCACTAGCTTATACAAAATTATCTCAATTTTGCATGTATTAATTTAAATTGTGAAGATACTCTTGTTTTGGGCATCCATCCTAGTGGGAAATACAAAGTGGCTATGGTATGTAAAGCAAAATTTGATGATAGACCCCACCTTGGGTGAAAGCTTGGATGAAATTCCTTGTACCTAAGATTCAAATATTTTTTTGATTTCTCATTAGAACAAAATCCTTACCATTGAGAATCTTACTAAAAGAGGCTTTTATTTTGTTAATAGATGCATCCTTTGCAAGAAAGACATTGAAGATATTGATAACACTTCATCCATTATAGCTTTAGTCAAGAGGCATCAAAAATTCTTTTGGATTATTAGAAAGTTTCTTGAGTCCATGCAAAGAAGTTAATTGTCTAAAACTAGAAGTGTCCAACAAAAAGGAAGTTGAAGCCAAAGTTCTTTGAAACTTCTCTCTACCCCACTTGTGTTGGGGCATCTGGAAATAAAGGAATAGTTAGATTTTCAAGAATAAAGCCTCTCCATCTTGGTTTTTGGGTCAAACATCATTAGAGCTATCAAGGAGTATTTCATCTCCCATAATTGTGGTAAAGGGGATTTTAATATTTTGGACCTTGCAATGAACACTTTTGTGAAGCCTAAGTAAAAAAGAGTTGGTGTGCTCTGGTTGTCCCATTGAAATGGTTGGTTAAAAGATAATTTTGATGGATCTGAAAAAGGTAATCCTCGAGAGAGATGTGGTAAAGTTTTTAGAGATTATTATGGGAGAGTAGTGGATTCTACTACAGTTCCCATTGGTATATATTCTAGTCATATTGCAGAGGAAATTGCTACTTTATTTATGGTTAGAATGGTAGTGGAAACTAGATATTAAAACCTCTGGCTGGAAGGGGACTCTCTAAATATAATCAATGACGAGCTCTTAAATTAGCCATCTTTTTCATCACTTTTAATCCTCTTTCTATGACATTTTGGTTGCACATAGACATACATTTATGGTTTTAAGTATATGAACTTATGGTTTCTATGCATATGATTATACAAATGTGTGTGAACGTAAGATGGAATGTGGATACATATAAAGACATAATATTTGCTTTATTTTGTGGACAAGAATGGTGAATATAATAGTTATACATGTTAATGTATGTTTTCTCTCCTATGTTATGCTATGGGTAGTTACCTCCTATAGTCATAGGTTTGCAAGAGTGATAATTAAGACTAACACCTTTTTCCTAATATTGATGATGTGGATATATATGTATATGGTTGGATGTGTGTGCATTAATTATCTTGCAAGAGTTGAATGTGGATATTCAAGGACCAACATACTAGTGCAAGAGTCATGAAAGCCAACCATGATTTCAAAATCTTCACAGAGTAAGTCGATGCTTCCTGTTGCATGCAACACACATATTTAGTGTGTGCTATATTTTGGGATTGTTCATGGTCAATAATATTTCTATTATGAAACTTTATGAGTTGTAATTTATCCTCATTATGAAGTGATCATAGGTTTAGGAGTTAGTATTAATTTTCCTTTTAAATAATTGACTGTTGTGACTCTTTTGGAGTTAGGCAAGTAAACTATTTTTTTAATATAGAACTCTTGCATACCATTCAAAGAATGTAATCACTTTTATGGATGAATAGAATGTTCAGTTTAAGTTTGCAAATTTTATCTTGATTTTACTTTCCATTCACTCATTCAAGGGGGGTCCACTTGATGAGTGAATTGCTTATTAGAATAGAGTTTGTTTCCTATTCATTTATATGTCTTAAAACTCAGTTGTTCCTACAACCACTGATATCAAAATTTGTATCCTATTCCTACAGTACAATCAATTGGAGTAGTTCCTAATTTTAATTTCCTACTTTGATTAGAATACATTTTCTTACCAGTTTTAGTCTAGTTTTCCTAAAGCATAAGCTTTTAAATTCCTTAAATAGGTTTAGAAGAGGAAGTTTGAAGCATATACTTTGCAAATGCCATTCCAAGTTTATGTCCCTGGTCAATAATTAAATGATACTAAATAGTGCATTAGGAATCATTTGGGGTGTCCAATCCTGAATTAAGCAGTCCAATGCTTTGGGTTTCTAATACCATTGTTTGGCCAAGCATTTTTGGTACTGTTGTTGGGGATAGTGTTAATTCAAACTAATCCTTGTAGTTGTAGTCCTAGTTTTAATTTAGTACTTCAGTAAGCACTTTTATGCATAGAAGAAGAAATCACCTTGGGATATTTCTTCCCCATGACTATCAAGGAGAACCATTTGATTTATTTAATCCTCAAATTAAAGAACCACAAAGTAAGAAGGAAGAAGAAGAGCCCCTTGAAAATCCATTTGCTGATGCTCAGGAACACATATCCTCTTCATCATCTGAAGAATTGCTACATTTGAATTACTTATTTGCTAAACTTGAATATCAAGATAATCCACTTGCTCTTGTTGTATATCAGCCACCACCACAAGATCCTCCTCTTGAAATGGTTGCTCAAGCTCCCTTTCCTTTTCCTATACCTCAACAACAAGGCAACCAAAATCTAAAAAATATACCTATTGCTAACCTTCCCAAATTTTATGGCATCCTAATAGAATATGTTGAGACCTTGCTCTTTGAATTTGATATTCATTTCTTAAGTTATGACTATACCACTGATTCCCACAAGCTAAAGTTATTCCCATCAACTCTAAAAGAAGCTACTTTTAGATGGTTCATGGGGTTGGGTGCTAATACTATAGCAGATTAGGATTTCATGTGTTTCTTAAAAAGTAAAAATAGTACTGTAGAGATCAAGATTTGAGAGGTGATGACATTTTTAAAATGTCTCAAAGGGAGGATGAAACACTAGAAGATTATGTATCCTGATTCATGTTTAGCTTGTAATGTTATACTCAACACCAGTTGAATGAGGCATCTTAGAAGAACCTTTTCTTGAAAGGTGTGAATGATGGAAGCATTGAGGCTCTAGACCTAATGGAAATAGGTGATATCAAGCAAAAAGAATGGATTGACATAAATAATATATGTGAAAATTACTCAAGGGCCACTTTAAAGAAGGGTAGGGGACTTACAGCCCTACCACATAATTCTAATGGTAGTTTTAAAGTATCTAAAATGGAGCTATATAATCTAATATTTGATTTCAAGAAGGACATCATTAATAATGTGGCCACTTAGCTGGATAGTATGCAAGCAAGGAGGAAGAAGGAAGAGTCAAATGCTATGCTTGCCTAGTTATGTTCTCATTGTAGAGAGAGGAAAAGAAATTGTAAATGTAAGATAGTTGCATCTGTGGATGTTAACTCAATGCCCACGGAGTTCAAAGCTATAGATGAGGGGAATGGAGAATTTTTCCACATTTCTCGAAGGCATCCATGGATATATGCCTCCGAAAGTACTGAATAATTTTGGTTATAATAATAATAGTAACTATTGGCCAAACCAAAACCCCCAAAATTTTTCTCCTCCAGATTAGAATTGGAATCACAATTGGTCTGATCAACAACCATACCATAACAAAGCCTATTTGTAGCAACCACCATTTAACCCATGCCAATAGCAATATAACTCCTATTAGGAGCTGCAACACAATAACCAATGGCCACCTCATGGTAACTGGCAACCACAGCCTCAGTGGGGACCTAATCAACCTAATCAGCAACCACCACTAATGCCTCCTTAGTAGCAAGCTATTAAGCCACCACCTCTTGTAGCAAATAGTACTCCTTAAAAGACAATTCAACTTCCAACTCAACCAACACCAAATCCTAATAATAACCAGCAGGCTTATTCCTTGCATATAAATGACATCCATCTTAGATTAGTAACTACACTACCTACACCCAAAGAGCCAATAATAACTGAAGTTGTTGATACTGAGGATATATCCATGAGTCAACCTATTAATGTTCCACCTATTGCTTAAACTACACTAGTGCCAAAGAATCCTCCTTATCCACAAAGATTGTCTCAAGTTGTTCCTCCAAAAGAAAATCTTGTAGCCACTGATTTGATTCATCAACTAAAACAAATGACAATGTAGATTCCCTTGTTGGATGCGCTTAAAGAAATTCTAGTCTATACCAAAGAAATTAAAGAAGCCTATATTAAATAGCCTAGAAGGAAAAATAAAGACCCTGATACTATCCATGTCTTAGGCCAACTCTCTGATCTCATGCTAAGTAAAGTTGTCATGCCTAAGTATTCAGACCCAAGAAGTCCAGTTGTAACCATCTTCATTAATGGTACCCAAATTGAGAATGTCTTAATTAACTTGGGAGCATCAATTAATGTTATGATTGGAGTAGTTTTTTTGAAGCTTAGTATCATTAGTTTATGGGACACACCAAAATTTTTGTAGTTAGCTAATAATTCCATAGTCAAGCCTAATGGTATGGTTGAGGATATTGTTGTTACTCTGGATTCTTAAGAATACCCTTCAGATTTTATAGTCCTGACACCCAAAACCACTCTTGGAGGTTACCTCTTAATCCTAGGAAGGCCTTGGTTAGCCATGGTTGATGCTTGCATTGCATTCCATTCAGGAAAGATGACCATATTAGAGAGAATAAATACTAAGAAGTTAACTTTATATTCTCTAGCAAAACCCCAAATTGAACTTGATGAAGTTGTCTGGTCCAACTTAGGAGATGTTGCTATTGAAGTAAGCTCTATGCCAAAACTCATGGTCATTGAGAGAAATCCATTCATGGTATCCCAAGAAGAAGATGACATTCTTGTAGTAATCCTTACCAACTAGTATAGTTTTGAGGAGTCATCTTATAATGGTCCAAATTGTTCCCTTCAAACAATACTACCCAAGCAAACCACATTTCAGTTTCCTGCAACACCTGATTACCTTCACACTTTGCTAACTCATGAAATAAAGTCTCCATCCATAGTAGAAATGTTGATGTTAGAAAAAGTTGAGAGAGTTGAAGTTGCTTTAGGAAAGGAACAGAATATTAATAAAAACCTCACCAAATCTCAAATGTCCAATCTTCTCAAGCTTTTAAGAGATAGCCAGCAAGCCTTTGCATGGGATTACACTAACATGATAGGTCTAGACCATAAAATCTATACTCACAGAATATATATAATCCTATAATACAAGCCAATAAAGAAAGCTTAAAGAAGAATAAACCCTGCTTTGAGAGACATAGTCAAGACCAAGTTGTAAAAGCTTCTTAGTGTAGGTTTTATTTATCCTATCTTTGATAGTCAATGGGTTTCTCCTCTTGTCATTGTTGCAAAGAAAGGAGGAAAGTGGAGAGTGTATTTTGACTATAGAGAACTTAACAAAACCACTAAGAAGGATCACTTTCCACTGCCTTTAATTGACTAAGTGCTTGATAATCTAGCGGGTAAAAAGTACTTTTTATTTCTAGATGGCTTTAGTGGGTATAATCATATACAAATATCACCAGAAGATCAAGAAAAAAATAATGTTTACCTGTCCTTGGGGAACCTTTGCTTATTCAGTCCTGCCATTTAGATTATGTAATGCCCCTACTACCTTCCAGAGAGCAGTCCTGGGTATTTTATCCGACATTACTATTGATTGTGTTGAAATCTATATGGATGACTTTACAATTCATGGAGCAACATTTGAAGAAGCACAAGCTAACTTGAAAAATTTTCTTAAGAGATGTCAAGATTATAATCTCTCTCTCAACAGTGAAAAGTGCTACATGATGATGGAGGAAGGAGTAGTCTCGGGACATTATCTTTCATCTTTTGGAATTTAGGTTGATCCTACAAAAATTGCAATTATAAACACACTTCCCATTCCATCCAAGTAGATGGATGTCTAAAGTTTCCTCAACCATGTTGGTTACTACAGAAGGTTCATAAAATATTTTAGCCAACTTGTAGCACCATTGTATAGTTTGTTGAAGAAAGAAGCTGAATTTGCATGGATAGAAGAATGTGAAGCATCATTCCATAAGTTAAAGGATGTTCTAACAATAACACCTATTCTTAGAGGACCTAATTGAAAGCTTCCATTCTATATCTACACAAATGCATCTGATTATGCTATTGGAGTAGTTCTGGGACAAAAGGAAGATGTTATTGAACATGCAATTTACTATATTAGTAAAAATTTGCAAGGAGCAGAATTGAATTATATTTTTATTTAAAAAGAGTTGGTAGTAGTTGTTTATGCACTAAAAAAATTTAGGCACTACATCACAAGCTATGAAGTATTTTTTTATACCAATCATTCAACTATCAAATACTTAATGAATAGACCTACCATTAGTGGTAGACTAACACCCTCATTACTCCTCATGTAGGAGTTTTATGTAAAGATCATAGGAAAACTAGGAAAGGCTAACATAGTAGCCAATTTCTCGTGATGACTGCATGTGCTAGATGATCCTACAACAATTGATGATAGTTTTCTTGATGAGCACTTATTTCATTTGATTCTTTTACCCCATGGTATGTATACTTGGCAAACTACCTTGCTACAGGGAGAATGCCACCTCACTTTTCTCCTAAACAATGTCATCTATTAGTTGAGAAGAATTTTAACTTCTCTTGCATCTCAGGCTTTAGTTTTATATAGGATCAGACCAGGTCACAAGGAGATGTATTCAAGATGATGAAACTCATGACATCCTTCGGGCATGCCATGATGAGACATGTAGAGGATATTTTTTTGCAAAGAGGAAAACCTATAAAATATTGACAACTAGGTACTACTGGCCTACTTTGCATAAAGATGCAACAAAGCATACTCAGAAGTGTGATAGGTGTCAACATATGGGACATCAAACAAAGACTGATGAAATGCCTCTGTAGTCACAGATAGTTGTCACACCCTTTGACAAGTGGAGTATTGACTTCGTTGGACCTGTTGAGCCCTCTTCTAATGGAAAGTCTTACATCTTAGTATGTACAAATTATACAACAAAATGGATTAAAGCCAAAGCTACGCAACATGCCAAAGATCACAAAGTTGTTGATTTCCTTTACGAATGCATATTCACCCAATTTGGAGTACCAAGGGAGATTGTGATAGATCAAGGGACACAATTCACATCTAACCTCAACACTGAGTTGATGCAGGAGTACATGGTGAATCATGGAAAGTCTTCACCCTATCACCATCAGGCCAATGGCCAGGCTGAAATCACAAACTCGGAGATAAAATCTATTCTCACTAAAATAGTAGTTGTGCATAAAAAGGATTGGGCTACTCACCTTCTTGAAGCCATATGGACTTACCTTACCATATGGAAAACCACCATAGAGTTTACTCCTTTTGAGTTGGTAAATGGAAAATTTGCTTCTATGCCAATTGAGTTCCAGCATAAAACACTTCACACTACTTTAGATCTAGATATAGATATCACCAATGCACAACAAGACCAATTATTGAAATTAAATGGATTAGATGAATCTAGGAAGTCTACTCTACACAATATAGAGTTGATACAATAGAAATGAAAAAAGTGGCATGATAAGTTCATCTAGGATAATAATTTTTTTGTCAAAGATTGGGCACTGTTATATGATTCATGACACCAACATACACTAGAAAAATTTCATACCAAATGGCTTGGGCCTTATGAGATTATTTTAGTATTTGACAATGGATCTGTACAACTTTCAACAATAGATCTTATTCAATTCAAGTTACTTGTCAATGGGCATCGTCTGAAACTTTACCACAAACCTATAAGCCATGATGAGTTCCTTAAGTAGTTCCAGAGCACAGTTTAAGAAACAGTTCCTGTAGAAGAAGAATTTGGGTCTTCCACCCATGATTCTACTAATTCTTGATTCCATTCAAGACTGCCATAATAATTTTTTCACAATTCGTGGAATACTTTCTCCATAATATTTTTTTCATCTCACCTTTTCTCTTTTCCACCCATCCACCCTATTCCATTACTTCACATATACAGGTGTAATTTTTTTTGGATAACTCTTCCTGCAACACCTCTAGATTAGTGCCACATATACTCATACATATATTATTCTTATTCATTAATTTAAAGAATTTTGTGTCATTTTAATTTTTACTCTTGCTTAACCTGGCTTGTTGGGACCCATGCCATTACTTAGTTGGGGGGAGGAAACTATTCTATTTTCAAAATTTAAAATTGGCATGTAAAATATAAGTTTGTGTCTGGAAATATACCTGTGATGACCTATCCTTTTGTGATTGCATCATCACAATCAAAATGAATTAAAGATATTAAAAGATGATCTTGATTTTTAATGATGTGTTACAACATGTTCCAAGTGGTATCCTTGGCACATGTGAGCTTTTATGAGATATTATATAAAATTCATATTATTAGATTTCATGCAAAAAAATCTTTAATTTTATGAATCAAGTTGCAGTTTGTATGCCACCTTTCTTTTGCAATATTTTGTTTTGTAATGCATTGAGGCCTGTGACTTGCCATCTCTGAACTCTGTGAGAATTGTGTTTTGCAAGTTGGAAATTTGTTTGAGAAGCAATGAGAGGTGACCTCCAAAGGCATGAACCAGTTGACCACACAATTTTGTTAAATGATGCATCCACCTGTAAAATTTTTAGAAGGAGAGGGTGGTTGGATTATTGTTTAAACCTTAAGGGGTTTAACAAGGAAGTTTCTCTACAATTTATGTCCCCCTTGAAAGATGGGGTTGCAGAAGTTAAAGTTTTGAAAATTAAGTTCATAGAAGATGTAATTGTTGAGCTTATGGGTTTGCCTTAGGAAGGTGAACAATGTGTGAAAGATTTTGATCTGCAATCAGCACGAGCACAATTCACTTTGCATGGTGATAGTCATTTGGATATCAACAAGAAGCAAGGAACCTCATGATTATCTTTTCCCTTGGAGTTCATTCAGTCGACCACATTTGTTATACAATACTTCACCTACAAGGAATGCTACAAATACCTGCATGCTTTGCACTTCAAAATTCTCAGTCATCTCTACCATGATAACTGACCATTAAATCTTCCCATCTTCTTATTTAACATTTTGAAAAAGTAGTCATTGTTAGTCCAGTCAGGAAGTGACCAATCTATTTCACACCATTGTCTAATAAAATTAATGGTGAAAAGGGAATTGAATAGACAAAAGGTTGTGACATGGAAATATTTTTTGTAGGTGAATGAGGTTAAACCTAGAATAGTTAGCCCTAGAGGTCATTGTGTTGGTAGGAGAAAATAAACATCTTCTGGGGTTTGTAAAATTGTTCAAAGAGTTGAGAATGATCGAGAAGCCTCTCCTTCTTTTTCTAGGTCACCTAGAAAAAGAATGTTCAATTCTAGAGCCTCTACTTCTTAGAGAAAGAAAAAAAAGTGCAGAAGCTCCTAATATTTTGGAATCTTCATCATCCATAAGGACAAGGTCTGCATCTACAAGAGGAAACATTAGAGCCTTGACCTGGTGACAATGCTAATAATATGGAAGAAACCCTACATTCCCCTAGGGAAGAGAATCCTCAATTTCCTCCTGAAGAGAATTTTGAGAACCGTAGGGAAGAGAATGTTGAAAACCATCTTAAAGCAGTGGTAGAGGAGGTGGTCATTAAGAAGAAAAGGAAATAGAAGAGTCCTTTGAACTCATCCACTCCGCCTATGAAGAGAAGTAAAAGACTTTTTGAGAAGATGTTGAAGCATCTATTCCTATTGTTAACATTGACTCTTTTGAATTTGTAGAAAATGAACCTTTGAACAATTCCTCTTCTGAGGAATTGAATAATCAACATGCAACCAGTAACACAATAATGAGAGAGAAGAATCTAGAAATAGAGGTTAGCCCTAGGGTTAACTACATACTGATAGGTAGTAATCAAGACTTTGAGGATTTTGAAGACATAGAGTAAAATATAGATAATTCCATCTAGCTAGATATTAGTATCAACTCAAAGAAAATGCCTGACTTTGGGACTAAAATCATTGAACAAGCACCCCAACAAGATAATTAGGAAAAGTTAGAAATGTTGGCTAAGGTGGCAACTAATGTTAGTGAAGAAACCAATTTGAATAGGACAATTGTTGTGTGGGAGGGTCAGTCCTCTGCACGTGAAGAAACATTTCAAATTCCTTATGATTTTTCCTCTAGATGTATGGACATACTCAATCAGAAACCTTTACCCCCACCATATTTGTCTACACCCCTTATAATAGGAATAAGTTTGTACCAATAGTTGTTATGGGAGAAGGCATAATGGAATTTAGAAAAAGAAAAATTGAAATGAGTTATTAATGAGTATAATTATCAATTGTAGCAAAAATCAGATGAGATTTAGGTATTGAAATGAAGAATTGATTTGATTACTAGGTTAATTCCATAGTTGATGGAATGCAGATCACCTTCACTAGTGTATGCAATATTCCTTCAAGAGCAACTTGTTGATTTCAAATTAACAAGGATTTTAGAAGGCCTCAATCTGTCCATATCAACTCCCCATGAATTTTACTATGCCTTTTAGTCTGCCCCAATGACTTTGAAGAATCTATTGTGTGAATTGTACTTGCATAACTTGTCAGTTCTTGGTGATACATAGTGAAATTCACTCCTCTATGTAGGAGATGTACAACTAAGAGCAATTATGTCATGGATGTACAATGAGGTAAGTCATGAACACTAGACTGTGCCATATAGGGAGAAAGAAATGTCAGTACCTTTAATAATGAGGCCTAAGGTACAACACTCTAGAAGAACATATTTTGACTGGATCTCTATCATATCAAACACTGGTGGAGCCAATTAGATTTATCTAGTGAGAGAACAAGCCTTTGCAAATTGGGACCAACATTCCTCTCGGGATGTTGTTGTAGCAATTAATGCCTCCAAGTAGAGGTGGATAAGGATGTCACAGGATCTAAAGAGAATGGAACCTCATTCACCTCAAAATCTAACCCTTTCCACAAGGAGAGTTCCATGGTATATTATGTTGGGCAGGACACTCCTTAACCATTGGGTTGTATTAAGGTTTCAACCTCTACTTTTCCTTTAGCCATTACTAGCAATGAATGATAGTGCAACAGATTATGACATGGGCTCTGAAGTCTAGTGTTGGGAAAGACTCAAAGAGACTCATGGATACTTTGATTATATTCATGATGAGCCAAGGCAAAAAATAGCTAGTGATTTGAGGGTTCGTACCAAGGTTTAGAACTTTATGGTTGTTGGGGGCAAGCAATAGTTTAGTTGGGGGGAATGATGGGCTTGTAAATTAGCCATCTTTTTCATCACTTTTTATCCTCTTTCTATGACATTTGTTGCACATTGACATACATTTACGGTTTTAAGTAATGAACTTATGGTTTCTATGTATATGATTGTGTGTGTGTGTGTGTGTGTGTGTGTGTGTTAACATAAGATGGAATTTGGATACCTCTAAAGACATAATATCTACTTAATTTTGTGGACAAGAATGGTGAATATTATAGTTATGCATGTTAATGGATGTTTTCTCTCCTAAGCTATGTTTTGGGTAGTTACCTCCTATAGCCGTAGGTTTGCAAGAGTGATAATTAAGACTAACACCTTTTACTAATATTAATGATGTGGTAATATATGTATATGGTTGGATATGTGTGCATTAATTATCTTGTAGGAGTTGAACATGGATATTCAAGGACCAACATACTAGCACGAGAGTCATCAAAGCCAACCATGATTATAGAATCTTCACAATGAAAGTCAATGCTTCTCGTTGCATGTAATGTGCAGATTTAGCATGCTCTATATTCTGGGATTGTTCATGGTCAATAATGTTTCTGTTATGAAACTTTATGAGTTGTAACTTGTCCTCATTATGAAGTGATCATAGGTTTAGGAGTTAGTAGTAATTTTCCTTTTAAATAATCGATTGTTGTGACTCTTTTGGAGTTAGTTGAGTAAACTAGTTTTTAATATAGAACTCTTGTATACCGTTCAAACAATGTAATCATTTATATGTCCTAGAACTATGTTGTTCCTATAGCCACTGATATCAAAATTAGTAGCATGTTCCTGCAACACAGTCAGTTGGAGTAGTTCCTAACTATAATTTCCTACTTTGATTATAATACATTTGCTTACCAATTTTAGTCTAGTTTTCCTAAAGTATAAGCATTTGAATTCCTTAAATAGGCTTAGAAGAGGAAGTTTGAAGCATATAATTTGCAGATGCCATTCCAAGTTTACGTCCCTGGTTGATAATTAAATGATATTAAATAGTGCATTAGGAATCATTTGGAGTGTCCAATCCTAAATTAAGTAGTCCATTGCTTTTGGTTTCTGATACCATTGTTTGGCCAAGCAATAAACACTTTAAATAATAAAAATTCAATCACATGGACTATGAAACTATTATGGTGTAAATAAAGGGGCTCTTGAATTTTTTTGACAAAGTTCATAAATCCCATATATATTGAGAAACAAATAAGGTGGCTAACTAGATTGCCAATATTTTCATTTGCACTGAGAGATAGATGACGTGGAAGGATGACTTTAGAAGCCACATGGAGATTAAAGATTTAATAAATTTTGATGTGACTAATGCTATTGTGGGGAATATTAATTAATAATTTTTATGTATTTTATGGGAGCGTTGGTAATAATGATGTGATTTATTAGAATTCGAGGGTGTACCATTTCATTATTATCATTTGAATGTGGCATGTATTATGGGTGTTGGAGAAGTCTTGTTTTGGTTTCAAAAGTTGTTTATCTTTCATTATTTTCCTTAGTTTCATTGCTTCTTTACAAAATTTCTTCATGAATCCATTCAATAAGATGGGGAGAGAGTTGATAATGCAGAAACCTTCAAATTATAAGTACTCGAAGGAGAATACATTAGTGCGGGAACAACTAAAAAAAGGTAAGGTAACCTATTACCTTGAGAATCTCTAGCATTATAAGTTGCATGTTATAGGGGTTAGAGCACAAACTTGTGTCACCTTTTATAAAGGAAAAGGATCGTAGAATGTGACTGTTCAACTTTAATGACATATTTGTGTTTAGAATTTGAAGATGATACAAACTAATGAAATGTGTAGAATTGGATAAATTTTATGCCTATAATTTTTATAATTTTTTTAGTAAGAATTTATTTATTTTAAGAAATTTATAGGTCCCTTTTTTAACTGCAAAAAATATAGGGTGTAGTTCTTGTCAAACAAGTATATGCAAATCATCTTTTTTTGTTCTAATTTGAAACTATCTTATCGATGACATGTATATCTAGGGAACAAAAAATGAAATATATTTTTTTTAATGTATATTTTCTTTGTTATAACTATTAAAGGTCGACCTTATCAGAATCCAACATTTTTTTCCTGTCATCAAAAATTCCCTATCAAATCTATACCTTTTTGAAAAAAAAATTACATATTTCTAAAGAGAACTCTCTCCTCTAGAGATAATTATAATTTTTAAATTTTTAAATTATATGATTTAATATTTTTTTTGAGGGAGCATCTATGTTAAAATATTTACTTATAATATTTTGAAATTATAACATATTATAAATAATCAAAACACTTTGAAACTTATATAATGATAATATTGAATTTTAGATCTATAAGGGTATTTTTAGTTTTTTTTTTTAAAATTGAGTCGTGATAGAGAAATGAGATTTGACCAAACCAAGTTTTGTTATCCTAAAACGTGACACAGATCTATGCTTTTACTGATAGAGGATTTTTTAAACATTGGTCTAAAGAGAATGTGAGTATGTACGTAGTCTTTGTGACTATTACTGAGGATTTCCTTGTTGAGATTACAAGGCTTCCAAACATGGGGATTAAATTTAAAAAGGAAACAAATATTTCTAATGTTGCATTTTAAAAGTTTTATAAAACCTTAGAGGAGAAGAAGTTTGTAAAGTTGAGGGATTTTCTAGATTTAGACTGGATTAAGGAAATTTGGCAGGATGTTCTATCTTGCATGAGGGAATATTTAATTTTAGATGGCTGGTCTAAAAGGGTTCATAATTACCATTTCATTTTCCTGAACCATTTTAGGTACAATGATGTGATCTTTTTCCTTTTTATATGAAATACTCTCTCTTGTAGGGGTTGGTGGTTCACAATAATTTTGTTGATTGCAGAAGACTACATGGGTACGGCTCAAGGGGCATCAATGTCATCTATGAAGAAAATTGAATTTCTCAAGGGCTCTCTAGAGAAGTGTGAGGTGAAGAAAGGTAAGGTGGTTCCTGAAGGCTCAAAGCACAGAGACCGAGTCAGAGAGTTTTTCTAAAGCTAAGGAGGAGGAGGTGATGACTTTGGCAAAAAAGAAGAAGAAGTTTTTAGGAGTGGGAAAGAATAAAATTTGGGAGATGGTTACTAACTTAGAGGATGACGTGGAGACTGATGAGGAAGATAAAAAGGATAATGTGAGTGGTCAAGATGAAGAGATTGATAGTGATAGTAGGGGTTGTAGTCTAGACAATGATGGCTACTCTGGTAGCCATGTGGAGGCTATTATGAGATCTATGAAAATTGGGAGTGGCTAAAAGAAATTTTCTAAAAATATGGGTAATATTACTAAAGCCCCACAATCTAAGAAGAATATTAGGAAAGGTTCTCAAGATGTTAACCCCTCAGAGATTAAAGAGACTTATGTGAAGGATAATATTTTGGGGCTTGATACTATGGAGGAAAAGGAGAAACATGAGGAAAATAAGGATGAGCTTTAGCAAGCCCAAATCAGTCGATTGAAAAATCCTATGGAGAACGAGCTAAGTGTTGATCAGAATGTTGAAGGGTTGGGTGATAATATAGGCACAAAGATTGAGAAGAACCTAATTCAGGGGCTTGCTAACACTAGGTTGAAAGATTTTAAAAGTTCTCAAGACAATCATGAGGGAAATTATGTTATTAATTATCTAGATGAGATGGATGGGGCAAAGTATAGTGGAAACCTTGAATTTCTTCATAAGGCCAAGATACAGGCTGGCATCTCCCTCATGGCTAATACATGGATATATAACGAGATAAATTCATGGAAGAAGTTGGTCAAGGATCTATAAGCTAGTCTAAAGGGAGATAAAAACAGAAGGATGGAGTTGGAAGAAAAGGTTGGGGACATTCCTAGTAAGCTCCTGGACTATGAGGCCAAACTATGGCTACTTTTCAAGAACAATGAGCAGAACATGAATTTGGTTACCTCTAGCTTATGCCTGGTTGCTCCTAGCCTAGGAAGGATAAATACATAAGAGATTGTTTCCCTAGTGGCAGCTTCAATGAGTAGAGTTCCTAGTAAGCATACAACCCTAAGTAACAAGAAGGCTATTAAGGTGGCTCTAGGTTTGACTGCTAAAGAATCAATTGAAGAGGTGGCTGGTCTTGGGAAGTACCTAGCTAATGTTGTAAAGGAGCTCATTCAGTGTGATGTATATTTTTTTTCTTTTTGTTCTTTTTGTCGTTCTTCATGCTTCTAAGGTTTTGGTATCTGGCACTATTATCTTATCCTAGTTGGGTGTACTGGTATTTGTTTCAACCTATGGCAATTGGGTAAAAGCAAAGATCTATGTCACCGTATATGATATCAAAACCTATTTTGGTCAAATCTCATTTCTCTATCAAAACTCAATTTTTTTCAAAAACTAAAAATATCCTTTTATAGATCTCAGATTCAATATCATCATTATATAAATTTTTGAGTGTTTTGATTAGTTATAATATGTTATTATCTCAAAATATTATAAGTCGATATTTCAACATTTCAGAAGATGCTCCCTCAAAAAAGGAAAAAAATAGTAAATCATATCAGAAAAATTTTAAAAATCATATTTATCTCTAGAGGAGAGAATCCTCTTCAAAAATATGCAATTTTGTTTCAAGAAGGTATAGATTTGATAGGGAGGTTTTGACGGGAGGAAAAAACTATTGGATTCTAATAAGGTCAAACTTGAGTACTTATAACAAATAAAATATACATCAAAAATAATTATTTCTTTTTTGGTTCCCTAGCTATACATGTCATCTATAAGATATTTTTAAATCAGAACAAAAAAAGATGATTTGCATATACTTGTTTGATGGGAACTACACCCTATATTTTTTACAGTTAAAAGAGGGACTTCAAAATAAAATAAAGTGAATAAATTATTACTCAAAAAAGCTACAAAAATTATAGGCATAAAATTCATCCAATTCTACACGTTTCATCTATTTACATCATCTTCATATTCTAAACACAAACACCATTTTTTTTGTCATTAATGTTGAACATTTCACATTCTGATATCTCGTTTCTTTATAAAAAGTGAAACAGGTTTGTGCTTTTACTCAGTTAGGTTTTTCCCTTAGGAATTTTGATTTGAACTATATTATATTATCACTGAGGCTTTAGGTCCTTGTAAAACCTTTTTTTTTCTATTGATACCATGGGCTTAATACCTAATCTTGGATAATTTTTGTATGGGGTTTCAGGTCCCCAAAAAACCTATTTTTATATTAATCCAAAAAAGCATAAGGTGATATGTTAAGAATAGAAACAACCTTTTCTTGTTTAGATTTTTGTTCTTTCTATTTCTCTGTCTAATCTCTCTCTTGGATCTTCCTTCACTCGTTACTTTCACTTGGTTGTATAAATCCTTCTATCTCTTCTTTTACTGCTCGGTTCACCTGACTCAAAAATCTCCTTTTACCTTCTTCTCTTTTGTACTTTGATCTTCTCTTGACAATATGATTGACAAAAAACTCAATATCATTAACCAGCAACAATAACCTAAAATTGCCTTAATTCTCCTCCTTAAATAGTTTCCTCAATGCTTCTAGGTCCTTCCATCTTTTGCCACATAATCAGAGTCATTGATCTTAGTTTCACAAAAGAATTCCTTTATACAATAAATTTTGACACATAGAAAATATAACCTAACATAGATTTTTGTGTCCATCCTTGTCCTTATTCAATTTCCTTCATTAGATCCTTCTTGAATTTTCTCAATTGTAGATCTTGCAACAAACTTTAACTCTTGCTTTAGAATTTCTTGAACTTTCCAAATTTCCATCTAAAGTTGACTTTAGATTCCAAATTTTGAAACATGTTCATCCAAATGTCACTTGGCAAACATAACATTTACTCAAGAAACATATAATTGATTTGATACTGACTTGCTTAGGAAACATTGTGTTCTTCCTTTGCCATCACTCGGGAAATATTTTAATCACTTTGTGAATATAGACTCGCTTCATTAACCTTGTGACTTGGTTAATCTTGTGAACTTCAATAATTCTAACAATACATGATTGTAAAATAATCAAACCAATATTACATAATCATAGTCCATCTCATTCAAGTAACCATTGAATACATTACATATCAACTCTATCTTTATCATACTTTCTTCAAATCCTCTTTATCAATCAAATCCTCTTCAGCAATCTAATGATATGGTACTTTCGTGAGTTAGCATAGTATCTAGCCAACTAAGACTTTGAGATCAATGACAATATAACAATCTCCCACTATTAATTACAATATCAGTTGGGGCTACCAGTACCTCCTTTGGCATTGGTGGAAACACATAACAAAACATTCTTATATTACAAAATATTACATAAGATAATCAAATGCATGCATTGAAAACAATACAACTTTTCAGTTCTAGTTCTACAAACTAGTACTTAATCTATATCTTCATCAACAAATTCTTCAACATCTTCAACATTACCCCCTCTTTGACTGTGATCTCTTTTTTTGGGTTCAATCTCTTTTCATTTTCATCTCTATAGATTCATCTCTTTAGTAATCTCTCTTCCTTTACTATTTTGATTTTTTTTCTCCCTTTCATTAACTTCTCCTCATTTTTCAATGCATTCTCCCCCTTTGATAATAGTGTCGAAGATCATTATAAAATTTATTGTGAAACTTATAAAACCTTGTAGTTATCCTTGTACCTTGCATGTACAAATTACATCAATTTTATCAATAGTTAATTTCACAACTTCATAAATGCTCCTAAAGTGTGAACACTACTACATCAACTCCAAAAGATATTATAATTCATCCATGAATTAATGTAGCATGCATCTTTATCTAGTGAATTTTGGATAGGGGCAAGACCACCAATTTACCTATTAGATACTCAAAAGAATCCTTAGGCAATGGCTTGATAAGTATATCAATATTTTTTTCCTTAGATTTCACATAATCAAGCCTTCCTTACTTCTCTTGAACTCACTCCCTCACATAATGATACATGATTGATATTTTCTTTGTCTTTGCATAGATCACTAGGTTTTTTGAAATATCTATAGCACATGTGTTATCACAATAAATAATAGCAAGCCCAATTACTTCTTGCATTCCTTCTAACAATTGTTTGACCCATACAATATTTGAAAAATTGATTGTAGTAGTAACATATTTAACTTGAGCAGTAGATTGTGAAATACAACTTTATTTCTTACTTATCCATACAGTCAACCTTTATCATAAAAAGAAAGCTTCGTCACTTGTTCTTTTTCTATCATCAACATTTCTATCCCAATCAATATCAATGTCAACTTTAAGATCACGGTCATCCTCTTGTTTATACCATAGGCCATATTCTTTAGTTACCTTGAGATATTTTAATATCCTTTTCATAGTAGTCACATGTGTTTCCCTTCGATTAGATGAAAACCTTAAAACAATTCCAATAGCTAGGACAATATCTGGTCTACAATGTACAAAATATTGTAGCTTCCCAATCATAGATCTATATTGTGTTTGATCTACCTTACCATTAGTGCCTTCCTTTTACAATTTCACTTCAGTCACCATAGGTGTACTAACTAGTTTAGAGTCATCCATCCCAAATCATTTCAATATTTCCTTCACATACTTGGATTGAATGACATAGATACCTTTCAGTGTTTGATAGAGTTTTAATTCAATGAATTTTTTAATCTCTCCAAACATTGACATTTAAATTCAGTACTCATTTTTTTATAAAATGTCTTACTCAACATTTCATTTCCTCCAAATTTTATGTCATCAACAAATATTTCAGCAATCAACACCATATCTTAAGATTCATTCTTCAAATATACATTACTATTTTCACTTGTTCTAGAAAAATCAATCTTAATCAAATAAAAGTATAACCTTTCATACCATGCTCTTAGGGATTGTTTTAGTCCATATGATGCTTTGTTCAATTTGTAGACCATGTCTTTCATTTTGGGCTCAAAAAATTCTTTAGGTTGTTACATGAAAATGGATATGTAACACCTACTAGTCTCACCATAGTCAATTCCTTCTTGTTGTGCATAGCCTTTTCAAATCAATCTAGCCTTGTTTCTTACCACTTCCCCATTCTTATTTAACTTTTTTATGAGAATCCACTTTGTTCAATCACATTCTTGTTAGCAAGTCTTAGAATAATTGTCCAAATATTGCTCTTCTCAATTTGATCAATCTTGTCATTCATATATTTAATCCAAAATTCATCATTTAATGGAGTTTTAATTTATCTAGGATCAAATTTAGCTAATTAAACATGTACGTTATTTTATCTTGCTTCTTTTTTGTAGTCCAGTACTTCTATCTCCAATTATTTGTTTAAGTGAATGGTTCTTCCTCACATATTTGGCTAATATAGGTTCAGTTCTCTAATTCTTAACATTTTCTTCACTTGGTTCAGGTTCAACTTCCAGCTCAAGTTGTATTTCTTGGTGCTCAGGTATAACTCTCTGAAACTCAGATTCTATTATCTTTTGCTCGGTAGGCATGTGTTGTAACTCAATAGAGTATTAGGTTCCTCTTTTATTGTAATCTTCATGTTCTTTCTTTCTTTCCAGATCATTTCTCTCAACAAACTCATCAAATATTACATTTTCACTTTCAATCATCTTGTTACTAGCCTTGTTCAAATATTTGTAACTTGTTATCTTAGATTAATATCCTAGGAATATACCTTCATCACCTTTAAAATCAAGTTTACCATTCCTAGCATCTTTGTGAATGTAACACCTACTTTCAAATATTTTGAACAACTTAAATTCAATGTATGACCATACCATGTCTCATAGGGTGTCTTGTTTGTTACTTTCTTCATTTGAGCTTGGTTAAGTGTGTAGACAACAGTAAAGATTGATCTCTCTAGAATATCTGAGAGACCTCCTTCTCAATCATCCATGAACTTGCACAATCCATTATAGATCTATTTCGCATTTCATTTATGTCATTCTATTGTGGTGTCCTCAGTGCAAATAACTATCTTTTGATACCATTCTCAGCACAAAAGCTAGTGAAGTCAGTAGATATAAATTCATCACCTCTATTAGATCTTAAACATTTTAATGATTTATTAGTTTCCTTTTCAATTCTTTCTTTGTACCACTTAAACATATCAAAAGCATATGATTTCACTTTCATGAACATTAAAGTCATCATCCTTGAATAATCATCCACAAACAATATAAAGCATATATCACCATAGTAATTGTCAACTCTAAATGGAACATATAAGTCAATATGCACTAATTCAAAAATATCATTTAATGTGTGTGTCTTGCTAGAAAAAATAGACCTTGTCATCTTACCGGATTGACAATAGCATTTTTAAGTTTTTACACATTTGGTAAGGCTCTTACTCTTTTCTTTGTGTTAATTTTCACCATATTCTCAAATTTTACATGACACATCCTTTTATGTCATAATCACACATCCTCAACTCTAGCAAATAAACATATCTCAATTTTAGGATCAAAGTAGAATAAGTTACCTTTAGTTTGCATTCTTGTTCCAATCAGATTACCTTCATAATCAATGATCTTGACCTTCTTTTTTCTCAAGTTCCAGCGTGTAACCTAAGTTATTCAACTGAGAAACACTCAAAAGATTATATTTAACTCCTTGAATCCAATAAGAATCATTACATCTAATCTTAGCATTCAACACTAGTGATCCTTTAACATTCATTGAATATGGAACATCACTACCAAACTTAACATATCTACCATCATCAGTTTCTTTAATTTTTCCAAACTTACTTAGATCATTAGTCAATTGATGTGAACAAGCACTATTAATAATCCTTGAGTCATTCTTAGTAACATGTGAAATAAGGGTAGTTTCATTCTTATACCTTTCATCATTTGTCTCTTCCTTGATTACAACATACACTATTTCAACTACTTTCTTTTCATCATCAGAACTTGACTTGGTATGCTCTTCTTTAGAAATGTAGCATGAATTCTTTCCTTTTCTTTGTAATTCATGTTTTTCATGTTCTTGAAATATTTCTTGTCATTTCTATTAGACTAGCTTATGTTAGAATATTTAGCAGAAAAGTGACCAACATCATTACATTTGAAATAGGTCAAGGGAAGTTTTCCTTTGTATTGACCTTTACATCTCGATAACCTTCTTACAAGAAATGCTTCAATCTCATCCATATCATCTTCATTTTTAGACTTACTTTCTTGTTTGGTTTTCTTCTCTTTCTTTGGATTGTTGATGGTTAGTAAATACTTAAAAGAATTTGTCATTGTAACCATAATGCTATCATAATTGCTAAACTCAAATGTAGTTAATCAACCAACTAGACCATCAACTGTCAAATCATTTCTAAGCATAGCTCTTATTTCTTGAATAGTAGAAACTTTAATAGTATAAACATGCAAAAGAGTTCTTAAAATTTTACATACAATTTTAGAATCGAAGATGGCTCCTTCAAAAACTCTTATTGCACTCACAACATCGTTGATTTGATTCACATATTGTGCAACATTTTCACCTTCTTTGATTCTCATATCATCATACTTACCTCTTAGGATTTTGGCTTTAGCTCTCCTTAAATTAGCATCTCCTCTATAAAAAGTCTTTAGTTTATCCCACATTTGTTTCACATTGGCACAGCTCTTGACATCATCAAATTCAACATCATTGACAGTAAATGAAATATCAATCATCATACTATTATGATTCCTCTTTTCATGCATTTATTCCATAGTCAAGGGACTAGTAGGTGTTACATATCCATTCTCCAAACAATGTGTGACATTATCTCCAATTCTAGAAAGATGTAGCTTCCTTTAGTATTTCCATAAGGAAAACTTCTCTATGTTCAACTTTGGTGGCTCTCTCTTATACATTGTGATCTTTAGCTCAAGCTCCTTGAAACTTGTTTCTTCAAGCACTAAGCTCTGATACCAAATTGTTAGAAAACTAAGAATGGGTGGGGGGGGTAAATCAATTATGTCATGTTCAAATATTTAGAATAACTGAGTGGGGTGAATAAATTATCCAAGGTCCGGATGTACCAATTGAACAAATAAATGATTAAACAAGTTCATATCTTATCATTTCATTTCTCAGTCTCTACTGTAAACTTCTAGTAACATCAAATAGATGTCCACTATTCTAAATAACAAACTTGTAGAGTATAAACATTAATCAATAAAATGACATAATAACATCCACATAAGTTTGACATTAAGATTTAACATGGAAACCCAATTTGGGAAAAACCACCAGCAACATGTCATTAATTTTCACTCTTCTGAAGTGAACTCTATTAGGAGCCAACCCTGTTAAAGGTTACAAAATACATTGTTAAATGTGACCTTGTTAAAGGATTTAATCATCCTATTAGGAGTGGCCTTGTTAGAGGAATTTAGAACATTCCATTAGAATGTCACCTAGTTAAAGGATTTACATATGACTGTTAGGTCACTATGACTATTAGATCAACCTTCATTAAAGGATTTCAAATATTGTTTAAAATGGTTAGAAAGTAACATTAGGGTCTAATATGTTAGGTAAAACTCACTTTTCATGTACAGATCTTTGTTCAACTCTTATGTATTGATTCACTGTTTGGCCTCCATTATCATCTTAGTTTTGATTTTCTTAGCAACCCTTCAAGAAATCACCTTTCACTTCTCAACTTGATTCATCCTTTTGCTTAGATTTATGAGTCAATAACATCAAAAACTATTCCAACTCACTGTAACCCCTTCACACACACACATAAGCTCTCTACCCATATAGAAAGTTTTCCCTTGTGCCTCCTTAAATAGGTATTTCTGAGCTTTTACCACTTAAACACCACCTTAGATCTTAGGGTTTAAGATTAGATCCATCACATACAATGAATCTGATTGTCATTTTATTTATCCATTCTTTTCTAGAAACTTCTCTTGGAATCCATCTCTTAGGTCATTAACCTAATCCTCTCCTAACACTAAATGATCCAACTCACCGATCCTTATCTTCAACATGCTTTCCATATCCCAAGAAATGAATTTAGTTAATTCCTAGCAAATAGTTAAAATGTTATTCCTTGACCAACACTAAGTTTTGACACTTGATCAATACTAACTTTGCTCAACATTTATTATGGCTTGGATAATACTAGTGTCACTTGGTATATACATTAAAATTATTTAGTCTTTAGGTTTGATGCTCTATCAATCCTATGCATTTGATCTATCTTAGCTCACACTTTAAAGACTTGAACATTATTTTCTTCTCCTCTTGTAACATGATTTAAAAAATCAATTTATCTTGTCAAAGTCCAATTAATCAAATGTCCATTTGTAGTTTCTTCTTCATAACTCAACCTTTCCTCTAGATTTTTTTTTAATGATCAACCTCTCAAATCCTCTTCATCAATCAAATAGATATGACACTTAGATTAGATAACAGATTGTCTTATCAATAGGTTTGACATCAATAACAACATAACAATTATTTCAATTTTAGTTTTCAACATGTCCAATTATCTTACAGTCCCTTCAAACATTTCCATACCATTAAAGCATTGTAAACATCAACAAAATTAACATTAAATACTCAGTTAATGCATTCAACTCAATACTAAATGCATTCATCCACTTCTTTACAAATTTTTATCAAATTATTCCTTACATTACCAAATATTAGTAAATTTCTAGTTATTATCTAGTGATATCATAGTTATTACTAAGTCGTAGTAAATTGTGAAAACATATAAATCAACTTGCAACACATATAACATTCACACAATTTGAAACCAAGATTTTTAATGTGGAAACCTTGTTAAGGGAAAAACCTCCTAGGACAGACAACCCAAAAATTTCACTCTTTTGAAGTGATATCTATTAGAAAACAACCTTGTTAAAGGTTACCTGCACTTTTTAAAGTGATATTGTTAGAGGATTTCACCATAAGATCTTCTAGACCTTATCACCCCCTATCCTTGACTAAAAAGAGTGGCTTGATTCAAAGGACTTACAAACACCACTAATCAATGTTACCATATAGGGTTTCATAGACTTGTTAGGTCCACTTAGTACTTTCAAGATTTTTTGCAATATAGTTAAATAGTAACAGTATAAATTGATCTATTAAGAATACCAACTACCTTTTCTTGTTCAAATCTTTGGTATTTCTCTTTCTCTATCTTTAGCTTGCAAGAACAACAACAACAACCACCTAAAACTATCTTGTTATCCTCCTTAAATAATTTTCTCAATGCTTCCAAATCCTTCCATATTTTTCCACATAATTAGAGTCTTTGATCTTAGGTTTACAATATAATTCCTTCATATAATGAATTTAGACATGTAGAAAATATAATATTACATAGAACTTTGTGTGCATCCTTATCTTTCTTCAATTTCCTTCATCAGATCCTTCTTGAATTACTCATTCATAGATCTTGCAACAAACTTTGACTCTCACTTTAAAATTTCTTGAACTTTCCAAATTTCCATCAAAAGTTGGCCTTAAAATCTAATTTTTGAAACATGTTCATCCAGTCGTCACTCAATAAACATAACATTTACTTAGGAAAAATATAACTTGGTTAATATTGACTTACTTGGACAACATTGTGTTCTTCTTCCTTTACCATCTCTCAGGAAAATACTATAATCACTCCACAAATAAATACTCCCTTCATTAATCTTGTGACTTAGTTAAGCTTGTGAACTTCAATACTTCTCAACAATACATGATTGTAAAATAGTCAAACCAATATTACATAATCATAGTCCAACTCATTCAAGTACCCATTTAATACCTTACATATCAACTCTATATTCATCATACATTATTCAAATCCTATTTATCAATAAAATCATCTTCATCAATCTACTAATATGGTACTTTCACGAGTTAGCATAATGTCTAGCCAACTAAGAATTTGACATCAATGACAATATAACAACTAATATGATTCTTTTACAAACATTCATAACACTGTATCAAGTAACAATCTCTCACTATTAATTACAATATCAGTTGGGACTAATAAGGGAACCACTGTACCTATAAAAGTAGTAAAACTTATTTTGGGAGTTGAAAATGCATTAAAAAAGGCAAAAATGTTGATTATGTAGAGAGAGTATTAAAAATGAATGCAAGAATTCATATATTCTAATATGAAGCCAAATTGAGCATCTAATTATACTTGCTTACAATTTAGGACAACATACGTGTAAAGTATCCACAATCATATCCAATTATGAAGGATAATAATGTAGAGAATTAAGAATAGGATCAAGTTATTCCCTTACAACAACTAAAGAAGCATTATATCCATTAAAGAGAATATAAATATTATGAATAGTGTCGCAAAAATATGTAATTTAGGATTCTACAAACAAACTTGCAATGTCTATAAAGTGGTCATCCCAAGAAATAATATTTGGAACACAATATATATCCTACTCAACTAAGTCACAAGAAGAAAAACTGGTAGCAACTAGTCATCATGAAGAGCAATAGGATATCTGATCTTGACAAGAGGAGATGAAAAGGAAGGCTCCAAAACTTGATCATGTGTAAGAATACACAAGTTCAAGTAGTTAAAGTTCTTTTCAATGTATACATCTATGGTAGAAGTGTGACCATTTGAAGAATCACAATCATAAAGAGGGATAATATCTACAAAGGAATACAACTTAGGTGCATGACCTACTACCCTAGTAGAAATTATAGCTCCGCTTAGCAATTTTCTACTAATAACTGAGTCAAGAAAGAACTTCACGATATTCTTTGTTGTGCCATTAGTTATTTGATAGATGGAAACAATATTACTAGTTAAGTGAGGTACATACAACACATCATTCAAGGTTCCCTCCCCAATATCAAGGGATCCTTTCATAATCACATTCATATATCTATTATATCCCATAAAAAATGATGATATGTTGCAAGGATTATATGAAGAGAAGATAGCTTATGAAGATGTCATGTGATGATAAACCTTTGAATCTAGAATCCATCTCCCTAAATCATGCCCCATAGTAAAATTAAGGTCTCATCCCTTATGTTTCTCAAGATGAGATGATAAAGAAGATGATGATGATGAGCCCCCTTATTATGTTTAATATTTTAATTAATTTTATTTTTCTTAATAAGATGTGTCAAAGTTTTATTTTTTTGACATAACATTTGTGAATTATAAATATATCTCTATTTGATTGTCATTTTCTAGTTTTCACTAATACCAAGCATTGTGATCTAGAGGTTTTTTGTCTATATTCCTCAGCATTATGGTCTCAAGGTATATGTTGAAGACATGTTTAGGTGTATATGGTGGTTTAAATATAAATTGGATGTGAACTAAAATAAGTACAATTGTGTGTTGGACATGAAAATGCTGCAAAACCTACAGAGCGGTGAAATACAAGTGTGTATTCAATGGCTATAGAATAGTGAAATACAATTGTGTATTCAATAGCTATAGAATATTGTAAGTCAAGTATGTATAATGACTATCATGAGAATGGTGGTTGTATATGATTCCATGTTATATTCTTTAAACCAAAATTTAATGATTCTGTAACAACAATAGATTGATATAAGATTGAAGTTGAAATTTTTTCGATTTTGTTTTCTAGAAAGTTTCTGTTGTAGCAATAAGAGTAGAAGATTTCAAAATATGATTTGTATTGCATTAAATTTTTGAAATTGGTTGTGGTATTTCTTGATGATTAGAAAATAAATCCTAGTAATCTAGAAACAATGTTACCAAGCATTGCAATTATGATATTTTTTTCTAGTCCAAAAATATGTTCTGGGTGCTTCTAAGATGACAAATAGAAAGTGAAATGAAATACTAAATGGATATTGGTTCTCACCATGGTGTTCAGAGGTCCAAATACAATTAACAAGTGATATGGTTCTTTGGCAAGTGTTATTATGCATGTTTGAGATTATTTTGGAAGTTCTAGTTTTTGTGGATTTGGGATTGGGCTATGTGTAACATGTTCATGGCTCCCTCACTCTCCTAGAGTGGATCATTCTTTAGATTTTTTGTTTGGGTATTGTATTTCATTATTATCTCTAATTGAGATGGGATTATGTTATGTATGACCTAAATTTTGGTTTAGATTTTATAGGGGTTAACCTTATTGTAATTTATTGGTGTTATGGATGACTTTTAGTTTTCCTTTAATTTTATTTTGGTATTGTCGATTGTGTTGTAATGCTAATAGTCTATCTTGTATACATAAGTAAAGTATGAGCTTTGGAAAAATGTAAGAGTGTGTCATGTGAGGTAATGAAGATCTATTGGAATAGTTCAAAAGAGCAATGATTAGTTTGTAAGCTTGTTATTTTGTGATTATGGTGAAGAAGAAAAGGAAGTGTCAATTTGTTGTTGAAGTTGATAGAGTTATGAAAAACAAATGCATTATCAAGAGAATTATTTTTATACATTAAGAAGAGTTGTATTTATATTTTTCCTAGGTAGTAATTCTTGGGTGTACAAGTTCTTTTCGATATCTTTCTACTTTGGCAGTGAGATCCTATCTATACTAGATGTTGTATAGGGAGAGACCCTCTAGTTGCAAGTTTAGAGTAGTGAGATTCTATATTTATAATTAGACTATATATTAGTGAATTATCTTTGTAGGGAAGTGATCACTATAATTTTCCCTAGTTTTGGTTTTCCATGTATTAAAATATTGGTGTTCATGTATTACTATTTTAGTTCATTATTTTTTGAATGTGTTATGATGCGAATAATCAACATAATTGACAAATTAAGTGATATTTTTCTTTATGATAATTCACCACCATGACCCTATTAACATTTGGGATGTGTTAAAAAATGGAAATCACAATTTGTTCCTCTTGAAGAAGATTAACCACTTGATGTGAATCCAAGATGGTGCAAAACTATCACTTTTAGGTTCCACTATTTGATGACACAAACATTCCTTGTTGGAAGGACGAGACAAAAGAATATTTTGAAACCTTGAAAAGGGGTATTTGGGAGGTTATTCAAACCAGTTTCAATCCATCTTGTAGAAGACCTTTAACTATTAAAGAAGAAGAAGAAAATATAGTAATGTGAAAGAAAGAACGATACTTTTTAGTAGTTTATTTGACACAAGTTTTGGAAAGGTGAAAGGTTATAAAAGGAGCTAGAGAGATATGGGATAATTTATTATTAGTATATGCAGGATATTCAAAGACAAAAATGTGAGGCCTCACCCCGATCCATCCTAGCACCGATGATACATTATTATTTTGATACTCATGCTATTATGTCAGAACATTATTGGATACACTGAACATTTTAATGCTATTTTACGATGTGTGATGTCTCACTTCAGTATTTGATTTTGTCATTTAATGCTTATAAATATGTATTATGATGAAGAAAATATATGCAACACTAACACATTTGGTTATGCAAGTCGAAAGGTTAGAAAAATGAGTAGAATTAGATAAACAACTATTTAATTGAGAAATGGATGCTTTAATTTATATAATTTCTCTAATATGAAATTCACATTATGCATGTGGTTTTGGACCTACTGATGTGTGCAATGAGTGTGCAGGAAAATTAGCTGAGACAACTCAACAGAAAAGCGGAGCTAAACTACTTGTTAATTTTGTGCTAACCTTATATTGTAATTCTTTAAAGGTTGTAATTTGATCTTACTATTCTCCTAATTTTTAATTGTTCCTAATAAGCCTTTAAAGGCCTAGAAACATTAAATTTAAGTACCCCTATGGGTAAGGGTATGGGTGGGGGTACTTTCCAACCCTTTAGCCTCCTAGGTTGAATCTTAGGGTCTCTTTAAAAACCCTATTATAGGCTGATTTCGAAAATAGGTTGCTCTTTACTTGGGTTAGTGAAACCAAACCCCCATCTTGAGTTACTTGAAGCTTAGTGGAGTCAAGGACCATACTTAGAGGTATTTTTGGGGGGAGTTTAGTTTTTGTCACCCAATCCTCTAGTTTTGGAGGAAGTCTTGAAGATTGAAGGAGGAAAGGGAAGCTCTTCTCAAACCACCATTGCCATAACTCTTTATGAAGGTAGGAGTTCTTCACTCCATGTATGGTTCTTCATGTGTGTTCATATTTTAAATCTTGCTTGAATCATGTTGGTGACATTATGTAGTTTTTTATTTCTTGTTGTGTGTTGGGGGTGGATTTGGAAGGGATTTTATCTTGTTTTCTTTTGATGTTATTCATATGCCTTCTTGGTGTGTTGATTGTTTTTGAGAGATTTTCATGGGGATGTTTTTGGCAACACTCACCCTTGGTAGGGAAGAAGTGGCCATGCTTGGGGAAAGGGCATTATTTGGACCTCAATAGTGTAGAGTCTCCTCTCATGGAGAGAGGAGGGAAAAAGGGTAGGGTGTATGGGCCCCTACTTGTCATCCCATACCTTGTTGTTATTGTGAATTCTTGAATGTGGAAAAGAATGAAAATCCTTGTGGATATAGCCTCGAAATGGCCTTGTGAAAGAATTGAAATTCTTGAAGTTTTAGCCCCGAAAGGGCTAAGTGAAGGTATGGTGATTGACTTCTCCTATTGATAAAATCCACCTTTCCCCTATATTCATTCATTGTTGGACCTATTGTGCAACCGGGTGGGAATGCATGTTTAATTTTCTTATCTCCTTGTGTTGTTTATCTTCATGTTGGTTCTTGTCTCTTCCATGCTTACCCTTGATGCAATGAAGACATTTGATAAAAGTTCTTTTGTGGAATCCTTGAAGAAAATTCAACGAATTGTAATATTATGTAAGTTGTAATTGAATTTGATATAGTGGCAAAGACATCGGGTTTTCTTACTAGTTCTTTCCCGATGGAGCCTTGAACCAGGATGAATAATAGAGGAAAGAAAAGATTATGAAATTTCCTTGCAATGCTCTCATGTGGATCCAAATTTTGGCATATGTATGTGAGAAATTGGAATGATAGTTAATGTCTTGAATTGGGAAATTCCGAGTTTCAATTATGATAATGAAAGGCAAATGGATGTGTTGAAGTTTCATTTCAATGTTTTGAACAATAACATGTTATAATAATAATCCTACATTGTGATCACCAAGCTAGTACATTCATTGTTAAGCTCCATTAGTAATACAATTGAATTTGATAAGAATTATTCATCACCTTTTTGAATTCTGAATTTAGGTTCATAATTCCTTGATAAGATTCACAAAGTTAACTCCTCCATTGCCAAGTTTCATTTTGAATATAAACAATTGATCTAGAGATCATGTATTCCTTAAATTCAGAGAGAGAGGAAGATTCACCTTGTGGTATAATGAACAAATAAATCATAAATTGTAAGATATAAGACACAAACATACCCCTTGCATAACCTTGGAACATGATACTTGTTATAGCAATCCATGTCGTCATTAGATTAGAATGCACTAATGAGATAAAGATGGATATATATCAAAAAGATCTATGCCAAAACTTAGTCAAAATGGTTTCAAAAAATGGAACTTGACACAAAAAAAAAATATACACACCCAGGAGCAAAATTGCTCTCTGGAAATTGTATGTGCAAGTAAATTTAATTCATGAGACAACAGAGCATATTCTCTTCCTGATTCCCCATTAAAATAACCCTTATTCAGAATTCTTGTTCATATATGTCTATGAATATTATGGTGGAAAGTAATATATATAATTTAATAATTCCTTTTTTTAAAACTTCCACCAAACTAACTTTTTGGCATTAACTATTTGTATTCCCCCCCATTTTCTAACTTGTTAACCCTTCCCATTAAACTCAAGGCGTGGCAACTTCCATCCACCTGCGTATGGGTACCGTACCGTACCATACCACTAACGAGGGGACAAAATGATATGGTTTAAAAAAAAAAAAAACTTGTATTTACTTCTTCCCTTCCACCTACCCCACCATACACCTTACCCCCCATACGCAATCTTTCCTTGCTGAAACCCCAACTCACGCAAGGGCCAAGAAAGGGCAGGTCTGTGCTGACAGACCTAGGTCAGCGTGAAGGTACCTTGGGCAGTGTAGGATTAGATGGGAGGGAGCCAAGTGGTGGCTAGGCCACTTGGCTAGCAAGGGGATGTAGGTTATTTAGGTGGTAGGTAGCTTAGGATAGTATTAAGATTAGTTTAGTGGATTTCATGTTAGGAGTGTCTTTGATTATTTAGTTAGTTTTGTTTAACTAGTATTAGTTAATATTTTTTTATTATTATTGAGTCAATTAGAATTAATTGTATTAGTAGAATGAGCTAAGATTTTTAGCCTAAGTTAATTGGTTTATTTATCAATTAGTGTATTTAAGTTTAGCATATTATTGATTTATATTATCATCATTTGTTTGTAATTTATTTAGGTGGTAAGAACGAAGATAATAAATTTGGTTAAATTAATGTTAGGATTATAGTTCCTATTTTAATTAATTATATTGATTATTTAATTATAGTTTTATCAAAAAGGTGTCTTTTAGGTTAGATTTAATAAAGTTTAGTTATGTGAATGTTTGATGATTATATTATTTAGTTAAGTCCTTTGAGCTTCTAATTTAAAAGGTCTTAACGTAAAATAATTTTAAGTGTGTTACTAATTAGTTTTATACCATTGTGAACATTGTTAGATTGAGTTACTAGGCTTATTAATGTAGATTTACATTTATGATAGTTTCAATTGAAGTGTAGATTACATTATAGATTTTGAATTTAATTTAAACTTCATTTTCAAATGTAAGTGATAAGATAATGAGTTAGTTTGGGTTCCGATCAAAATTATATTCGTAGTTAGCTTGGTGGTATAGTAAAATTTTATTCGGTCTTCTTTAGTTTCGGATTCTTTTTTTGTTTAGTGGATTAGATTGTAATGTCGATCAAGTTATTAAGTTAATTAGAGGGGCTAGCCAATTAAATCATCTTTAGGGTTAGGGGTTTTATTCTCGTAATTAAATTGTTTCATTAAAATTAATTGATGGATTATGACTTTAGTTTAATGGAATTATTTGTTTTATTTAATTAATTGATTTATTAGAAACTTTCAGTTCAGGCTATATATAACCCTCTTATGTAGCGAGCACTGAGTTGTAACCTTCTAGGGAACTTGTATCTATCTCCAAAGTATCTATGGTAATCCAATTTTTAAGCTACTCAAACAATTGATTCCATTATAGTTAAACTGTAAAATCTCTTGTGACTATTGTTATCTTATTTAATCATTGTTCAAAAAAAAAAAAAAAAAAAAAATTGTGTGTGTTTATGCCCTTATATTTTGGGTATGAAAAAAAATACCAAGTTGATAAACCCAAAATTTAATTATAATTTCTTAAGAGAGACAAAATACGAGAATGTCAAAAGCTACATAGATAGAATCACAAATATTGTCCATAGTATCACAATTTCTAGCAAACTTCTAGAAGACAAGGATGTTATGCTTAAGATATTATTAACCTTACCAAAGGATTTCATACCAATGACATGTTTAATAAGGGAAAAATGATCTAAGGAAATATCTGATGATTAATTTATTGGATATATTTCTACATTGAGATTGTAGAAGTTGAAAGGGAAAAGATAGAGACTACAATTAATGTTATTGAAGAAGTCTTACTAGAGACTAGAAAAATATCAGAGGAATACTCAAGTGAGGCACTTGTAAATACAAGGGTAAGTTACCTCTTAATTGATTATGGAAGAATAAGATATTTTTCTAATGGTTGTAAGTACAAGGAATATTATAGTGAATCAAAAGATGATGATAGAAAAGTTAATTAGAATAAATGTGACTTCAACAAATGAATGAATTAAAAAGGTAAGAGGAAATAGGGTTTATGTCCTATGGAGGAAAACCTATATGAAGTTAAAGATATTGGTGAATTTGTGATAACACTTCCTATTTAAGATGATCAATATAATCAATTTCTGGACAATTTCAATTTTCACATTCTCTACTCTTGCCGATGTCATCAATCATCATAACAGACATGCTCAAACATCCCAAAAAGATCTATAGAACAAAACCCTTTTTCAGCATAATATTTCCAATCATGACAACCATAGAACAAATGAGGGTCTCATTCGACAGAGAACCCGTCGTTGCAAATCCCAGTGCTGAAGAAAACTATGGTTGAAATGATTTTTTAAAATTATGACAAAAAATTTAGCATTGATCACAAAATAATGCCAAAAAAATTAACAAAACATAGCAACTGCACAAAGCATATCAATGCAAATGACTTCACTAGCCACTTCATCATCTTTGTTGTCATACATTAATGAATAAATGAACAAAACTTGTGATAATTATGTTCATTAATATATATATATATATATATATATATATATATATATATATATATATATATATATATATATATATTTGATGAATAGTTCTTTTCTATTAAAAAATATACTCAAATTACAATTCACAAAAAAAAGGTCGGGGGACACAAGATCACCATGCGAATGAATTCACACAGCCACAGCCAAAAACAAAAACTATTCATAAAAAAAAACATATAAGACAACCTCAGGCTGCCAAAGCAGTGCCAGCCGAGGGTGGTAGATAAATAAATGACTCATAGAAATAAATGTGGAGAGAACCAAGTTTGACCTATCCTTTGATACTTCTTGTGTGGTTGAAACATTTACGCCCACTGACTAGAATAGGGAAATTGCCTTTACCTAAATAAGAACTCGAAAAGAGCCTTTGATATCCAATATTTGGAATATCAAAAATTATGTAGACCTTTTTACAACTATTCTTTATAGATATTATTTTTATTCTATTAATATTTAGACATCTTTTAGATTAAATTAATTATTCAAAAACTTTTAAATGTTCACATTTTTTATACATATCATATAGAGGGTTTGGTGGAGAACATTTTCATTTTTAAAAAAACTTAGGAATTTTGCAAGTGGTTTTGTTTGAGAGATATACGTTATTTTTGTTTGAGAGATGTACATTATATAGATTCAATGAAAAAATAAACTTTTTTTTACGTTAATAAAAAATGAAAAAATAAACTTTTTTTTATGTTAATAAAAAATGAAAAAATATATTTTAAATAAAAATAGAATGATATATTACAAACAATTACTAAAATTTTAATATTTTATTTTCTTCTAAATTGATAGATTGGTAAGTAAAAATGAAAAAGATATATTATAAATTTAAAAAGGAATGATATATTACAAACAATTACTAAAATTTTAAGATTTTTTCCCTTTTAAAAAATTGAAAGTTAATATTTTTTAATTTAATTCAATTAAAATAATTGTTATTTATTATATTCAAAAAACATATATTTTATTATGTATTATGTTCTATATTATTTCTTCAACAACTAAACTAGTAAATATTATTTAATAATGATAAACAATAACATAATTAAGATTTAAAATATATTAAAAATTTAAAGAAAGTACATAATTTTTAAAAATTAAAATTAAAATATATTATTCTTTTAGATACAATTTTTTTTGCAATCTTTAAATATTTTGCTATGTCGTTATTTCAATTTTTATGAGTAATATGTAGTTTTTTTCAAAATATTGTTTAAATAATAATAATAATAGTTTTAATTATAAATATTGTTTTTAGTAACATTACAAGATGAAATAAATAATAATAAAATAAATTTTAAATTATTTTGTAATAATGAAAATCTACTTGTAATGTCCTTCCTTGTATATTTTAGCCCTTGCACAAGGTAGGGACTCTAGCTCTCTAAGAGCTCTTGTTTTGACTTCTATTCAAAAAATAATATTAATCTCTAATTTCAAAATTAATAATTAATAGCATAAATTCAATCAAATGCATGTTATGTTTATAAGAATCAAATATATTTATTATAAGAATCAAATACATTTATTATTAAATTATATTTATATCTACATCATTAAATTATATATACACACACATTATTGAGGGTTTGTGACTATCTACCCCTCCCAAATTCACTTGTCCTCAACAACTTTGAATGAGACATAATTTCTTTGATCATCCATGTAGCATCTTCTTCTGGTAGATTTTTCTATTTTATAAAGTATTCTAGAATAGTTCTATTTCTTAATCTCTTTTCTCTTCTATCGAGGATAGCTTTAGGCTCCAAGATGAGTTTCCCTTCATCATCAAGTGACGGTAACTTGACACAGGGTCTAATGTGTTGTCCAAAGACTCTCTAAGTCTAGACACTAGAAAAATATTGTGGATTCTACTATTCTCAGGTAGGTCAATCTCATAGGTTACTTCTCCTATCTTACTTAAGATTTTATAGGGTCCATAGAAATGTGGCCTTAATTTTTCTGCTCCATTTTCTTTAAAAGTTGATTTCTTATAGGGTTTTAATCTTAAGAATACTAAATCATCAACCTTAAATGATATTTCCACATGTTTTCTGACAACATACATTTGTTGATTTTGAGCATGGTACAATTATCTTTAAGGGTGTTCATGATATCAACACTTTGTTGGATGAAATTTTTGGCTCCAGGTACCCTTCTTTCTTGAGTGACCAAGTCTCTAAATGTAGTAGCCTCATATCCATACAATGCTCTAAATGGTCTCATTTTGATAGACATATGGTGAGTTGTATTATAACAATATTCTTGTATATGTAACCATTTGACCCATGGCTTATATTGTCTGGTTACATAGTTTCTGAGATATCCTTCTATCTATATGTTGACAATCTTGGTTTGATCATATGTATGGGGGTGAGAACTTGTGCTAGGAGTTAGATTAGTTCCAATTAATCAAAAAAATCTTGCTAGAATAAGCTAAGAAATCTACTATCCTTGTCGATGAATATGTCTTTCGATAATCTATGCAGTTTAAAAACCTTCTTGAAGAATATTTCTACTATTTGGGTTACTTTATGGTGGGTGGATATGGTAATGAAATGTATATATTTAGTTAACCTATCCACTACCACACAAATGCCATTTATCTTTCGTATACCTTTCGTAGACCTATAATGAAATCCATTGAGATGCTTTGCCATTTTTTAATTTGGAATGGATAATGGTTGTAATAGTCTTGTTGCGTGGTTTTGTTCTATCTTGTTCTTCTAACAAGTCACACACTCTTGGACATAGTTTATTAAAACCTTCTTAAGACCTTTCCAAGAATACATTTCGCATATCTTCATATGAGTCTCGTAAAGTCTTGAATGTCTAGATAAGGGACTATCATGGTACTCTTTTATGATTTCCCATTTTACTTTCAAATTCACTACAAGAAGTATCCTTCCCTTATATAGAATGAGTTCTTCAACTATCTTATATTTTTCACTTGGTAAGTTTCCTTCCATGATTTCCTTAATTTAAGAGTATTTAGCATATTCTCCTATAATGTTTCTCTTCCATTCCTGATTAAGGCTTTTTATTCTATTAATATGATATTGTCAAGACAAAGCATCTACTACAATATTATTTGCTCCTTTGACACATTCAATATCATAGTTATAGGCTTGAATTTTTCTAACTGATTTTCTTGATGATCATTGAGATCCTTTTGATTCATAAAGAACCTTAAGCTATTGTGGTCAGTTTTGATTTTGAATTTCTTGCATACTAAGTATGGTCTAAACTTAGTCAAAATTCATGATTTATAACATATTCTTATCATAGATAGAGTATTTTTGTTCTCTTTCATTCAATTTGTGACTTCCAAAGGCAATCAGATGTTTTTCTTGCATTAGTACTACTCCAATTCCTTCTCTTGAAGCATCACACTATAGCTCAAATGGTTATGAAAAAAATAGAATGTTAGAATTGGGGATAAACACATAGATTATTTTAATTTTTCAAAGGATTTTTGTGTTTCCACTTCATTCAATCTAAAGGCTCTTTTTTGGTTAAGTCTATAAGCAGTGCCACAATTTTGGAGAATCCTTTAACAAAGCATCTGTAGTAATTGCACAGACCTACAAAACCCCAAAGTTGTGTTAGGGCTTTAGGTTTTTTCCATTATTTTATGGGTTTGATTTTTCTTCATCTAAAATGACTCCTACATTTATTTTGTGACATAAATAGAGAATTTTCTCTAGTCCAAATTAACATTTTGAGGCTTCTGCAAACAAGGATTTTGATTCCAATATGCCTAGAACTTTCTCAACATGTCACAAATGCTCTTCCCATGTCTTTCTATGAATCAAGATGTCACCAAATAATATAAGTAAGAATTTTCGCAATTACTTCTAGAAAGTATGATTCATGCATGATTGAAAAGTAGTTGGTGCATTAGTAATGTTGAATGGTAAGACTAGGAACTCAAAATTCCCATAGTGACACCTAAAAGTTATTTTTGATATGTCTTCTTCTCTCATCCTTATCTGGATTTAACCCAACAATTTTGGAGAATTACTTAGCCCCATGAAGTTCATCAATAATCCCATCCACTCTTGGAATAGGTTAGTGATTTTTGATAGTCTTCTTATTCAGTGCTTTGTAGTCTATACACATTCACATTGTTTCATCCTTCTTTTTGACAAGTACTACTGAGGAGAAGAATGAGATAGAGATAGGTTATATATGCCCCATCTCAAGGAGTTATTTAATTATTTTTTCAATTTTGTCTTTGTATTTTTTAGGTTGTTTATATGGAGTAGTGATTAGTGGTTTTGCTCCATCCTCTAGTTAAATGATATGTTCAAATCCCCTTTTTGTAGGTAAACAGGTAGAATGACGTCGAATACTTTCTTATGTTTGTTGATGATGGTTGGATATCAATATGTATAGCTGGTTTCTTTGGGGTGGATTTTTTCAAGCTTAAACATTGAGGAGCCCATTCTCCCCTTCCATGCCTAAAGATTCTTTCAATATTTTTACATGAAACTAGTTGTGGTGACCCATCAGGGATTCCTTCAAAGGTTATCTCTTGACCTTCATGCATAAAATGGATTATTAAATTAGAGCAATCAAACTTAAAACATCCTAGAGAGAATATTTTAAGTGATCCTAAGATTATATCACTATTTAGTGGTACTATATGTACGTCTTCTTTAACATGATGTTTGCCCAACATTGATTCCTATTGAGGGATTATTTCTATGCATTTGACTAGGGATCCTATAGCTTGTATTGTTGTAAACCCTTAATTTTTTGGTTGTTAAATGCATTTTTTAACAAGATTATTGTCAATAAAATTATGGGAGGCTCCACTATCAATTAGATTTGTAACCTTTTTCCCTTGAAGAGTGCTCTTCATTCTCATTACTCGGTGCTTAGATGCTTTAGTGAAAGTAGATATTACTCTGAATCCCTCTTCCTCTTTCATTAATTTCTTGTTTGTGTGGTCTTTATTTTCTTCATCATAGATGGTTTCAATATTTTGTATTCTTTCCCTTTTTCCACATTTATGTCCAAGCTCTCAATCCTCTTTACATGTAAAACATATCCTTTTTGTTGCAATCATGTCCCTTTTCCCATATCCCTTTACATTTATAGAATCAATTTTGCCTTCTTAGCTTTTTCTTTTTCTTTTTCAAAAATTGAACCCTTATGGGATTCCTCTCTTTTTTTAACTCTCTCATAGGATCCATCCCCTTTATGAACTACCTTAACATGGCTATTTGTTCGTCTAATATTTGATGAAGATTCTAAATTCAATTTTTCTTTGAACACATCCTCAAGATTTTTGGGTTTTAGTGCATTGACCAATCCTTTAAGTGGTTCCTTTAATCCCTTTATAAATAAATAAGTGAATCTATCCTCGTCCATTCTTGTCACTTGCACTAATATTCTGTCAAACTCATTAATGTAACTCTCAATTGTCCCATATTGTTTTATATGTGTTAGTCTTTTGACATCTTCTTGGGGTTGTTTTCTATTAAATGTTTTTATGATTTTTTGTGTAAATTATTTATATTAAGTAATAATGCCATGATAATAGGTGTTTTTTCCATGGTACCACCTTTCACTTGATATGCCTGTTATATGGAGAATGATAAATTAGAGTGCATCTTCCATAGTCATGGAGTTAAATACTAGGTAAGTGTTCAATGTTTGTAGCCACTCATGTGACATGATCTTTTATGATCCATCAAAGTTTTGAATCCCCACCTTATTTTCTTTATGTTTAAGATCTTTATTAACATAAATTAGGTGTTTCCTTTTTCTCATTCTTCACAAAATTCCCTAAATAATACTATTTCCCTAATATGAGGTTCTAGTTCTACGTAGACTCTTGTTATGTCCCCAGTTTGATTCATGGGAAATTTTACCCCTTCTTCATCTCTTAATACCTTTCCCCTAGGTTAGAATATGGGTTGAAGTACCTTGTCCCTAGAAGTTATTCTCCAAGTGATTTGCGCTAGTGTCTCTTATATGTGTAGGTTGGGCTTTAAATTTATTACTATTTAAATTTCCCATATTTTGCAGTTCTTGGAGAAGTGCTTGGTTTGACTTTTCCATTTGATAAATTAGTGTTTGGTTGATTTGTTCTATGTGGGATCTGATTTCATTTGCTAGGTGATTCATGGTGGTTCTTTTTTTCATTCCTTATTGAGTTTCCATGATCCAATATTCATAGGATAGCAAGATTATGCTTTGATACCACTTGTGATGAGCCTTCTTATTAAGTGAGTTCAAAATAATGATCCTCAAGAATATATATATATATATATATATCATTAGAGTGGAATTATTAATTATATTGATCATCTTAAATAACAACATTTAATACTAAATTAGCACTCCAAATATTTTCCATATTTCCTACATATTAGATCCCATAATGCATGGTAGGTTTACTCTTGCTCGAGGTTGGACATGCTCTGCTTGGGGCTCCCTCAACTATTAATTCATATTGGGATTCCTTTTGTCCCAATGCGACCAATTTACTCCTCCCCGTGTGCACACAAACTATCCACCATATGATTAACACGATAGTTATATGCATTCAATCATGAATTGTAATAATATTCATAAAGTAATAGTTATGCAACTCTCTTAAGTTTTGTGATTTATTTAATTTATATTGAATTACATATAATGGAAATAATTATACTTTCATATTAATGGGTGAATATATTACATACTTTAATTTTAGTGGGTCCCTCAAACCAAACTTATAATAATTCCTTGTTAAAATATGCTTGTTTGTATAATTTGTATTAGCAATTACAATTATCTAATCACTGTTGGAACTACAATTGGAACAATTGTTATGTTTTCATTGATGCCAAACCTTATTGGTGAGGTAATTGCTATTTGAGTAGAGTTTCATACCAATATGATTGATGAAGAGGATTTGAGAAGAAATGATAACAAGATGACCTAGTGGAAAGGTTGAGTTATGTGGAATTACATTGGGCACTTGATCAGTTAGACTTTGGCAAGATAATGTGTTGTTTAATCATGATACAAGTGGATAAGAGAGTTTTTAAATCCTAGAAGAGATGATCAATAAAGAAAAAATACTTAGGCTTGACCTAGCTTCAATGTAGAAGATTAAGGAACTTATAGTTGAAGTTGAGCTATACTAGTAGTGACTAAGAAAATAGTAGAAGATGAGTAAATTTAGTGTCAACTAAGAATCAATAAAAAGATGGAGTAATAGTGAAGTTGGACCAAGTGCCAATAAATGGATCGAGAGAAAAAAATGCAAGCCGAGTAAGTGAATATAGTGATGATCAAGTTATCTATTGATGACCGGTGCCAAGGAACACAGTGTTGGCTAAATGCCAACATTTGATAGTTTGTGAAGGAATCTCATTTTCTAGATGACATAGTTGAATCCTTGGAATATGAAAAGTGTATTGAAGATAAGAATTGATGAGCTAGAAAATTTAATTCAAGGGAAATTGTGTTTGAGCAGTTCTATGCATGGATGCAAAGAGAAGTTTGAAGAAGTTTCTAAAAGAGAAAGGAGGAAATGAAAACATGGAAAGATTCGATAAATCTGACCTAACCCTAAGATCAATAGTGGTGTTTAAGAAACAAAAGATCAAGCCACCTATTTAAGAAGGTTTAACGGCTAAAGTAGGAGAGGTTAGCAGAGCTGGTGATGACCTTAACAAGGTTGGAATAATTGTTGATTATGTTGATTAACAAACTTAAGTAGGAGGTTGAGAAGAGTTGTAAAGAGGGGAAATGTGATTGATTGAAGGGTTGTCAAAAAAATTAGAGATAAAGATGATAATTAGGCCATTCAATGGATAAACACATGAGCTACATTGTCATTTGTATTTGCAAAGTGATTTTTATTTATTCAAATCACCCTATTGTTACTTTCTAACCATTGTATCAGTTTGAAATACTTTTATCAACGTTGACCTAATATCATTTGTAAATCCTTTAATCAAGGTGACATTCTAATGGAATCTTCTTAAGTCCTCTAACAAGTTCACTCCTAACAGGGTGATTAAATCCTTTAACATGGTCAAACCTAACAGTGTGTATTGTAACCTTTAATAGGGTTGGCTCCTAACATAACTCACTTTAGAAGAGTAAAAATATTGGTGACATGTTGCTGGTGTTTTTTCCCATATTGGTTTTCACGTTAAATCATGGTGTCATGTACTTGTGTGAATTTTATTTAAGATGTTTTATTGTTAATGTTTTACATTATGCAAGTTTGTTATTATTGAGATAGTGGATTGTACATTTATGTTACTAATATATTGCTATAGAGAGTGAGCTACTTAATGTTTACAACTGAATTGGTTAAAGTGTCTAAAGTTTAATTGGTACATCTAGATGTCAGGATAACTAATTCACCCCCCCTTCCCCAGTTATTCTAAATCATTCTAACAATCATGTGATCTGATTGCATGATCAACCCTATTGTTCTATCATTTGTAATTCAATGACAACTCTATTAAGTTAAGAACCTCTCATGATAATTACTGGCAATTTTTTCTATGATGATAAGACCTTTGATATTATCAAAACCTTTGGTTATAAAATGATGATGATATATGATGGGTCTAGTGTGATAGTCTTGTCATGCACCCCTTTGGCTATGTGACCCAAGGAAGTGTCACGTCCTAACATGGTACCAGTCTTTCCTTTACATTAATGTGACTAGTTTAATTTATTTAATTTTAGTTAATGCCTTTGGCATTGTCCAATATTAATTGTAAATAATGTGCATTTTGATATATTTAACTTTGTTGATTTTTATTTTTTTAAATTAATAATATTGCTTTAGTTAGAAACAATATGATTATTTAGATATTTTATTTTGACTTCCATTCAAAAAATAATATTAATCTCTCATTTTAGAATTAATAATTAATAACATAAATTTAATCAATATATGTTTTAGATTAAGGAAAAAATAGGTTTTGAAGGGACCCTAAACCCTTTACAAAAGCTAAAGATAAATAGGAAGCATCACCAAGTTTTACAAGGACATGAAACCTAAAGTTCACCACAAAACATCAAAAAAACTAGGTTTTAAAGGGACCTAAAACCACCAGAATAAACAATCAAAAGCACACCCAAGCTTTACAAGGACATGGAACCTAGAGTTTAAAATAAAAAGCTAGAAAAAAAAATAGAACCAAAAAACCAACATGGACCAGAAACCAACTCTCCAGCAAACCCAACCAGTAGCTAAAGAAGCTCTTTGATGATCATCACTAACTCCTTGCCTGCCTTTATAGTGCTCTAGATGATGTCTTCCATAGTAGCCCCAAGAGCCTTAGAAACCTTAGCGACTTTTTGCTTCATACTCTGCCTTGTTCTCTTACTTGGACCGCCTAGACTCTTAGTCCCAACTATATTTGGAGACATAATCTCCTCATTACTTTTCTTTCCTAAACTAGCCATTGTAGCACATAAGTTGGAAGTAACAAGCTCCATCTTATGCCCACAATCCTTGATCAATTTTTAGAGTTCCAATTCATACTCCTTCAGTTTCTCAACAATATTGCCAACTTGGCTTTCTAGATGGGCTCTCAAAGTCCTTTCATGATCCAAATTTTTCTGCATGTCACTAACTTTTTTCTTTAGCACCATGATTTCATTATAGAGCCAAGAGTTTCCTTGAAGAGACACATAAGCTTTAAGCTTGGCTCCATGAAGGAAAGACAAGTTCACCTGATGAGAATCATCCCTAAGCCCATCATCAAATTTATTCCCAGATTCATTAGTCATTTACTAATTTTCCTTGATGTTGATCTAATTCTCGGTGTTTAAGCCCTACTGCTCCAAAGGCTCCTCTTTATTCTCCTTACTTAGGCTAAGCTCCTTCATGATAAGGGCTTTACCATCATCATTCTTTTTAGTTTCCATGTCCATTTTAACCTTGGTAGAATCTCTTTTTATGGGTGTAGGGTTAGCACTTTGGTTCCCCTCATTATGCCTCGAGGCTTCATAACCATTATTTGACTCTATTTTTTTTTCCTTTACTACTATCCAAATTATCCTTACTAGCTGAAATACCTCCACTACCAGAGTAGCCATCCAAAATAGAACTAAGGTCCCCCATTATTGTTTTATCATCATCTTCAACAGTGCTATCAAACTTCGTAACTTCCTCCACATTTTTCTTCTTGTTCTCCCTATTGTTACTCTTCTTGGCATCCTTACTATCACTAAATCCCTCCTCATTTTTAACCTTAATTTTATTAGCATGAGGGTCATTTCCAAGAAATTTATGCTTCTTTTCCACAAAGGGAAAGGATTTAATAGCTTTGTTTTTACAATAATTTTCAATCAGTAAGATTAACCCCTCATTGAGTACTGGTCTAGACTCCTTTTTCCTATGGGCTTGGAGACTTTGAAGCAAAGAAAACCTTAAATAAAATGGGTAAGAAAGCCTATCTTTGTATCAAAAGTTATTTAAAAACACAAAGTGAAATTTGTGTACCCTCTTAGATCTTCCATCCAGGATGAAATACTCATGAATGTAGGATAAAACATCCCTCCATATAACCTTAATTAGGCTTAGCTTGTAGAAGTTTCCACTCTTCTCAAGTCATTTCTCCTTTTCATCACTTTCCAAGAATTTCTTGAAGGCAGCATTTGAAATGTTGGTCTCCTTACTAAATTTTAGCTCATAATCTTGGCTTAAAAATCCTTAGACAATTTCATAGTAACCCCATGCATCATAACCCTATCTTCAATCTAGTTCTTGAAGAAACACTCTGTTATGTGGGGTTTGAAGCCATGAAGCCTCTCAATATAAGTCTAACTTTCCCCTTTAAGAGAATGTCCCACATGGCCAAATTTTTCTTCCATTCCTTGTAGGTCATCGACTCTTGTTTCCTTGGTTATCTACCCATCTTGTAGTTAACTCTGCACCTACAACCAATCTGAGAAATTGTAACAACAATAGAGAATAAAAAATATTTCATTTCCAAAAAACTTTTAACCCTAAAATGTGCCAAGTACTTTCCATAATGGCACCATAGTACCTCCTTGGAATATGCAAATAAATTGCCATAAAACCATCACTTCTCATCATTAATTTCTCAATATTTTATAATCTTTCCTTCAGTAGAATTTCTCATATCATAATTAACAATTATTGTTAGCTCACACTCCTTGCTGAGGTAATCCTACCATGTCATCTTAGCTTCCATGTAAACTTCCTTATTTGCTATCCAGTCAACAACTTTGTTACCTTCATGAAAAATATGAGAAATAATTACATTATTGTTGGTGTAAATAAGTATTCACTATTTATAGTTTACTTAAGTTTACTTAGGTTAATGCATTATTTTATTATTTATTAGTTTTTCAAGGAGTTTGAGTACTCATATGAGTTGCCATGTTGACAACACTGGAGTAAGAAACTCTAATTCAACACATGGTGTCTACAACCCTGGAGTTTGCATAATTAACTAAGTTGTCATGTAGGCAACACAGTTATACGCACTCTTAATTTAGCACATGGTGTCTATAACATAATATTACATGTTATACCTTTGTAAGCTTACCCTCTCATCATCGCACTTATTCTTGTGCTTAGTGGAGGATAATCCACACTGGGTGGACATGTGCCTAGTTGTAAGACTTATTAGTGTGTTGACTCCTAGACATTCTAGAAGCATTCTAGAGGCCTTTATATACTGTCACTCCTAGTGTACTTGTACTTCACAGAACATTGAATGACAATAAATCAATTTTGGATATTGTTATTATGATCATACCTTGTTGGTCTACTATTATGCTTGTGCTTGAGTTCCTTGATCTTGGGTGATTTTTCCCTAAGTCAAATTCTTATTTGCTATCATAGCTTTGCCAAATTATTACATGGTATTAGAGTTTGCAGAAATTCTCTTCACATAACCATTGGAGACCGATCTTTCTTCACCTCTCTGAGGACACCTTGACCCAGATCTAGAGTATCGTAGTCATTGGGAGTATCTAGAGCCAAAGTGGACCTTGCCATTACATCTAAAACATCGATTTGGTGAAAATTGACTATAAATTTGCCTACCTTAGGCCATAGTCAAATTTGAGACAAAAAAAAAATTGCAAACCAGTACTCGAAGGCCCGATTTGTAGAATTAGTATGATCATTTTAGATCTACATATTTTATTATTTTAGTTTCTGTAATTTCTCTACATTATTTTTTGGATTTGCGTATTTTATCTAGAAAAATTTTTGCTATCAGGCCAGTAGGAGAGAATTTTTGCAGCTAAAGATTGGAGCTTGTTGGTGCTAATTAGATATTGGCATCATAATTTTAGAAGGTTAAAAAACCCCCATATCAACTTTTGTTTCACCAAAATTGGACATTTGAGGTGAAATCTAGAGTCATCTGATTTTTGGAGGTGTGACGGCGATGATTCAGGAAAAATAATTACAAAGGTGATTTTCAAACAGTGATATCTCCCTCATATGGACTCCTTTTTCCTAGCAATTTTTTTTGTTTTGGGGTAGAATTTCATGATCTACACATTGGTGCAAGATGTTTAACCTCTCTATTCTTGAATTTTTTTGCAAGTTGCAAATCTCAATTTTTTCCACTTCAAATGCTTAGTACAAGCTCATCGGGACACATAATTAGGTTCCATTTTTTTTCTAAAAGTGCATAATTTTTTGTCTACTTTCAAGATCTACAATCAAATTATAGGCTTTTGTGGACAAAAATACTACTTTCAAAAATAGGCCCTAAATTGGTTATTGTAATTGCACTAAGTATAAAGTGCCAAAATCTTTCATTAGGGGGGGTTGATTTTTTTTGCATTTTGGGGGGTACATTGATTAGTACATCATGGATGAGAAAGATTTAATTACCTTGACAACGTAGAACTATAAGCAGTGGAGTCAACTGGTTCTCACTTATCTTAGTTAGCATAATGCATTACCATTTGCGAAAGGACTTTCATACAATGGTGACACTGGTTCCATCATTTTTCAAGCCCTCTTTCTACATATGGATATGGAGGTTATGGATTCACTTGATGACATGAAGTCAATTGATTTATATGGTACTTAGATCTATCTTTAGGAGATGTATGGAGATCCACACATTCCTCCATTCCCAAAAGATCTTTTACCTATAGTTGTAGCTACATCCTCTCCAGATGACATCACACCTCTTGATGCTCATGTTGCTACTATTAATCTAGTTCTAGCCACAAATGCTTCTAATTTAGTGCAACAGGAAACACTATGTCTTCCTCCTTCAACTTCATGGGGTGACTTCCTTCCAAATATTGCAGAGCTATTTATGGAGTCTCACATTGAAGATGTGGGAGACATCATCGATGATATTCATCTTCTCTATGTTGAGGTGAATACTTCATTCATAGCCACAGTGATACGTCCAGCACAACAAGGTACATCTTGTCTTCCAACTTCAGCATTAGTGAATGACTTCTTGACAAATATTTTAGGTTTGTTTGTGGAGTCACACATAACAGATTTGGGAGACATCATTGATGATATATATCTTCTCTTTGTTGAAAAAGATCCTTCTTTAGTTATTGTGAGGACTCACTCTAACCCTCTTGTCCATTCTCTACATGATCAGTCTTGACAGGTTGATATGATTGTGGATCCTTATGTACAGCAATTGCAGGAGATCTCTTTATCATCTGAGGAGACAATTTGTTCTTTGAGATAGCTTCTACATCCATCCTTGCTAGATCTAACATTGTTCTTTTCAGCAGCATTAGGAGGGGCGACTATCATTATCAACATAGGGATAGTTGAATAGGTTTTCAAGACAACATTCATCTTCAGGATTCTTTCTACACATAGGGGAAGCATCTCATATGTACCTATGATATTGTTTCTTCCAAAGGGGAGGAACATTATTCAATAGTCATGGATCAACTTCTACATTGGAGCAGCTATCACTGATTGGCACTCTACATTTAGTGGGGGACTACCTTGTCTCCTTCTTCTTCTCTTTTATTTGGGGGGGGGGGGGGAGACTTTTTCCTCTTATGGGGTTTTTTCCTACTTCTCTTTTGTATATACTCGATCTATTTCATAATGGGGGTCTTGATTACTCCATCCATCCATGGATCTTGTTTCTTCATCTCTCTTTCTGGGGGAGGGTTTTTCCCATGAGGTTTTTCCTCTTTCCCCACTTTATGAGAGATTTCTTTGCATTTTTTACATGGGTATCTAACATGGCCTAGTAGTCGGGACCCATCTTGCATTTTCATCCTAGCTTTCATAAGCTTAAGTGCATTTCCCTAAGTTGCACTTAAGGAGAGGCATTGTTTTAAATACGTATTCACTATTTATACTTTACTTATGTTTACAAGGTTAATGCATTATTTTATTATTTATTAGTTTGACACTTAGAAGTTTGCGTACTCATATGATTTTTCATGTTGACAACATTGGAGTAAGAAACTCTAATTTAGCACATGGTGTCCACAACCCTGGAGTTTGCATAATTAACTGAATTGTCATGTAGACAACACAATTATACACACTCTTAATTTAGCACATGGTATCTACAACATAATTTTGCGTGCTATACCTTTGTAGGCTTATCCTCCCATCATTACACTTACTCCTATGCTTAATGGAAGATAATCCACACTTGGTGGACATGTGCCTAGTTGTAAGGTTTATCAGTGTGCTAACTCCTAGACATTCTAGAAGCATTCTATAGGCCTTAATATATAAGCACTCCTAGTGTACTTGTACATCATAGAACATTGAATGACAATTAATCAATTTTGGATATTATTATTCCGGTCATACCTTGTTGGTCTACTATTGTGCTTGTGCTTGGGTTCCTTGATCTTGGGTGATTTTTACCTAAGGAAAATTCTTATTTGGTATCATAGCTATACCAAATTTTTACAATTATCAAAAAAATTAACAAGACCCTTAATTTCCATGATGTTTCTCTCAATACTCCAAGTTATTGTACTCTTATTATTCAACATGCTGGCAATATTAAGATAATCCTCTTCCAGCCATAAGTTCTAGAATCCAAATTCCACTATCATCCTCACAATGAAAAAAGTTGTCATAGTGTCAACTTTATGACTAGTAAAATGGCCTATAGGTATAGCTATAGCATCCACAAATCTACTATAATGGTCTCTCAATAGTCCACCACACTCCACTTTTCCAAGATTCCCTTTAGTTGAACCATCAAAATTAGCTTTAACCCATCCCAATGGAGGAGATCTCCATTTCACATACTGTCATTGATCATCCTATTTAGTTTTAGTACCTTTACCATTCATAGGATCTCTTATTTTGGTTTCATCATAAAATTTGTTCTAAGACTTGAAATTCTCTTTAATAGCTCTAATAACATTTTGACCCAAAACCCAATCAGGAGTTTCCTTGTTTCTAAAAATTCTATTATTCCTCTCTTTCTAGATACCCCACCAAAGATGGGGAAGAGATATCTTCTAGAGAGAACCAATTTCTACATCCTTTATGGGACATATCCAAATCTAAAAGTAGAGATCAATGTTATTATGCTAAACCCAAGATATGTTCTAGTATTGAACAAGATAACCCCAAACATTCTAGCTAAAGTTGCACTTCAAAAAAAGGTGATTCCTATCTTCTGAGTCCATCTTGCATAGACTACATCTATAAACCAAATAAATTCCTCTTTTTTGCTAATTATTTAGGGTTAAAATTTTACTTTGAAGTAAAGTCCAATAAAAGATATTGATTTTAGGAATAAGTCATTTGATCCAAGCTTTAGCCCACATTGGAGAATTACCCTTTTCCTCAGATCTAAACACAGAAGAAACCTTGAAATAGCCTCCAGGATTAATCCCCCACACCATAAGATCCTCCTAATGTGGATAAAGGCTACAAGCATTCAAGGCAATCTGGATACTAGAAAATTCTGGATCAATCTCTGCAATATTAACCCACTCATTGTTAGTCTAGTAGTTCTCAACAAATTCACCATAACCTATTTACAAGTTTTAATAGAATTCATATCTTTAAAGTCCTCAACTAAAGGGTGGTCCACAAGCCACTCATCATCCCAGAATCTAACTTTAGATCCATTACCAACTTTCCATTTATAGCTTTTATTCAAGATATGTTTAGTGCCTTGGACCGCACTCCAAATAGTAGAAGAAATAGGAATAATAAGGTAGGATAAAAAGTCATTAAAAGTTGGTGCCTCATAAATATACTTTTCTTTCCAAATAGATTCCCATTCCTTATCATCATGATACACTCTATGCCCTTGTTTAGCCAATAAATCTTTATTCATACTTCTTATAGATCTAATACCCAAGCCACCATCCATCTTAGGTTTGTAGATCTTATCCCAAGCAATCAATGTCATTCTCTTCCTTTCCTCAATTCTATACCATAAGAAATTCCTTTGAATTTTATCAATAGCATCAGCAAATTTAGTTGAAATCCTAAAGAGGCTCAAAGCATAAGTCGAAATACTTTGAAGGAAATATTTGAGAAGAGTAACTTCACCTTCTTGACTCAACATATTACCTTTCCAACTAGATAGTTTCTTATTGAATTTCTTAATTAGGTCCTCCCAAAGGTATATGAAGGGCTAAGCCCTAGGGGGAGACCAAGATAGGAGCATGAAAAAGAACCTATAGAACAACCAAGAATATTAACAATATTTCTTTGTCTAAGTTCATTAGTATTAATAAAAAAGAGAGCACTCTTATTCCAATTAATCAACTACCTAGAAGTAGAGGACTAGAGATTGAGAGCTTGTTTAATATTATAACCTCCCTAACATCAAATTGACCTAGAAAAATGATATCATCCATAAATTGTTCATGAGAGCATATAAGAGGATGAGAAGAAGGTCTTAGACCTTGAATTTCCCCTCTTAAAACCAGCTTCCTAATACATCTTCCCAAGCTATCATCCAAAATAGTAAAGAGAATAGGGGAAATAGGATCACCCTACCTCAAACCACTAGAGGGTTTAAAAAAAATAGTGAAACTCCCATTGACTAACACAGCAGGAGAAGTATTGAACACAAGCTGTAGTTTTAACTTAATAACATTATCATTGAAGCCAAAAGAAAGTAAAACCTTTTGAAGAAAAGTCCATTCAACTCTATCATAAGCTTTAGCAATGTCTACTTTCATAATAAACCCATGTTTATTAGACAAAGATAAAGAATGGATATTTTCATGGATAGATATAATAGAGTTAAGAATTTATCTTCTAGGAATAAAACCATTATGTTGCTCAGAAATCAGATTAGGAAGGATGCTCAATAATCTCAAAGAACTTTAGAGATAATTTTATAAATAAAATTACAGAGACTAATAGGTCTGAACTAATCAAGGGAATCAAGTCCAATCTTATTTGGGATAAGACAAAGAAAGGTAGAGTTAATTTCTTTCAGCATTCTTTTAGCTCTAAAGAATTCTTTGACAACATCACACACATTTTTGACAACCAATTTCCACTCTTTGTGAAAGAAAAACATAGGGAAACCATCCAGCCCAGGGGATTTATCTCCTTCAAAAGAGCACACAACTTTGAAAATTTCCTCTCCATTGGGAATAGCACTCAACATTTTATTCTTCTCATTAGAAACTTGATGGGGGATAGCTTCAATAAGCTCAACCTATTTAGTTTCATCAACATTGGGGTCAGAAGACAGCAAGGAAAGGGAAAAAAGGAGACCAATTCAATAGAAATATCCTTTGCATTAGTAATTTTTTCTCTTCCCTTAGTAAGGCTAGATATATGATTCTTGGCTTTGTGTTTCAAAATTGACCGATGAAAAAATTTAGTATTTTTGTCCCCTTCTTCTAGCCAAATAGATCTAGACCTCTACCTCCAAAAGATTTCTTCTTTAGAAATGATGTCATGGTAGTCCACCATTTTTTCATTCTCTTCTTTTACCAACTCCATTGAGTATCCCTCCTATTGAATTCTATCTTGGATGGATTTTAGATCATCTTTTAGACTTAATTTGCTTTGAAAAATATTCATGAATGATCTTTTATTCCATTCTCTAACTTTGTTTTTTGACATCTTTAAGTTTAGAGGCAATATGAAATAGAGTGGTTCCTTCAATATTAATATTTCACCAACGTTCCAATAGATTCTTAAAATATGGGTGTTGCATCCAAATTTTCTCAAATCTGAACAACCAGTTCTTCCTAGCTTGAATAACTTCCACCTTAAACAAAAGTGGAAAATGATCAGAGGCAATCTTCTGAATTGCATTAAGATTACACACAAAATCTTTAGTCAAATCTAGAGATATAAGGACTCTATCCAAATGAGCTTGGATACAATCATTTCCAACTCTTTTATTACTCCAAGTGAAATCAATCCCTTGAAGATGTAGATACATTAAGCCTTCATAATTAATCAAGTCCATAAGATCTAGCCTTCCTTCTAGTTGACTAGCATTGCCTCCTTTTTTTCATGTTCATAAAGAGGAACATTAAAATCCACCAAAAATAACTAGCTACCATAATAATCAACACTCTTAAGCTTAGACAAAGAATCCTAAAACTTTTTTCTAGCATTCATATTATTTGGGGCATACACATTGACAAGATACCAATATTTATCCTAGGATAAACTCTAAATTTTAACAGCAATAAATTTTTTATTGGCATCCCTCAGGGTGCCAAAGAACAAAGAATGCTTCAACATAATCATAGTTCCCCCGGAGGCACCTACAAAACTACATGCCATGATACAATAGTTATTGAAAGATTTCAAATTTTTTGCTTTACCTTTATCCATTTTAGTCTCCTGAAGCACCGATATATCAAGTTTGTGCTCTTCAACAAAATTTTGAACAACATCAAGTTTATAACTACTATTCATCCCCCTAATATTCTAAGTAATAACTTTCATTATAACTTTTTAGGGGTAAAATCTAGAATAGTTTCCTACTTCCAATTAGCAATATTTTGCAAACTTTCACTTTCTCTTGTCTTCCTAATTGTTTTTCTACTAGGTTTCTCTGGAGTCCTAACATTCAATTTCAATTTAAGAGAGCCAATTTCAAATTTACTTCTTCAGGTCTCAACTCCAATGGGCAAAGGGTTATCTTTTTTATCTAGTTTCTTCCATTCACCATGTTTATGTTTAGGTTCTTTCTTCTCAGTTATTAGATCCAAACACTTAGAATCTAGCACTTTCAAAAAGAGGAAAATCTTGAACAAGAGGATTCAATAAAGAGAGGGTATCTTCATCCTGTAATTCCTCTAAAATTTCAATATTATCCAGTTGACCCCTCCTTTCCTCAAGAATTTATCCTTCCTCAGCCTCCTCTAAATCTTCTATCTCTTCTAGCTTGTCATCTTTATTTTGATAAATGACCATCTAGTTCATTGGAATATCCACATCTTCACTCTCCTTGATATTAATATCCACAATGTTCTAAATTTTATCCTCTCCCTCCTTCAGCTTCTCCTTTTTTTTATTAGCTTAATTATATTTTAGTTCATGCATGACCATTTTATTGAGGAGAGCTTTAGGTTTCCAAACCCTTTTTTGAACCTTTTTTTCCACATTCACTACCTTTTGTTTATTTTTAATTTTCAATGGACAATTTTTTGCCCATTGGCCCTATTTTTTGCACACAAAACAAGCATTAGGAAGATCTTCGAATATAATCTCTTGCATCCACATTCCTAATTTTGAATTATTTTCTACCTTTTGAGGAAGGTCCTTTAGATGAGAAACTTTCAAATAGCTATAAGTCCTCCAAAAGAACCAGATATCCCTTTAAAAATGTTCTCATGTCAAAACTCAAGTGGAAGCCCTAGAAGTCTAACCCACACCAGAGTAGTAAGGAAGAAAGCATCAGAGAGATACATATTTGGTTCCTACTTTTTAATCATTAAGGTTCTATTAAAAAAAGACTAGGGACCTCCACATAAAACCATATTTAAATCTTCTTTGCATGTGAAAATGGAGAAAATCCCTTTCATCATTAGTCCAATATCCACTTGGCCCACGAATAGCCCATTTCCTTTTAATCATTTTTCTAAGGGCTTCAATATCTAGACGAGGGCCCAAAAATTTCTCAACTAGAGTAAAATCCATAGTCAAAATAGAATAATCAATTATCGAATATGGGATAAAAATTTGAAACTCACATTTTTCCCAGTAGGATTTTGAAGTAAGAAGTGGAAAAGATGACTTTCCTCCTGGGTATTTTCCAAAGAAAGAAGACCACTTGAGTTGACCTACTTCAAAATCCTCCTCCTTCTACTCCTCAGCACATGGTCCTTCAACATTCTTTCTCACATCCAACAAAATATTCCCATCCTTCAGTGGGTCCCTTATTTGAACTGAGCTCTCAGTTAGAGGATTAGAATGATTATATTTAGAAACCCCAGATCTTCTAGAACAGAAACCTAGAAAAACTGTCTTCTTCCTACTCCAGAGACCCACTAAAACCTATATCCAACTTCCCTACACCCCTTTCTAAACTCCCTACTTCCAGAATCCCTGAACCACCAGGGTCGATCCCTACCACTAAGTTCCTGCCAACCAAGTTCAATCAATATATGTTATATTTATAAGAATCAAATATATTTATTATAATAATTAAATATATTTATTATTAAATTATATACATACATACATACGTATATATATATACATATATATATATATATAATTATAATTATATTATATTATATATACACACACATTATTGAGGGTTTGTGACATAATCGATTGAGGAATAAAAAAAAATTCTATAGCACAAAAGAAAGAGGAGATTGCATTGCACGCTAAAGTTGTTGTAGATGCATGGCTAGTAGATTCTAGATGTTGAAACCATATGATAGGTAAAAGGAGAATATTTATTAATTTAAAAGAGCATGATGGAGGAGCAATCATATTTGTAGAAGGAAATTCACAAATCAAGGGCGTTGGAACCATTTCAAGTTGATGGTAAGCATAAAATTGGTGATGTTTATTATGCTGAAGGTTTGAAACATAATTTTTCAATTGTTTCTTAAATGTGTGAGAAAGAGTATGAAGTCATGTTCAAAAGTGATACTTGCATTTTTTAAAAGACAGTGACTAGTAAAATGGTTGGAAAAGGTTGTAAGATTGTTAGGCACATCTATTATATTGAAGATAAATGTGAGAGTCTTTGTTTTCTAACATATTGCAATGAAAGTTTGGGAGATGAAGTTGAGATGAAATTCAAACAAGGAAAGTAGATTTTGCATTACTGAAGAACATTGAGCAAATGAAGAATGATTATAAAAAACTAGTAGAAGACAAAAAGGATATGGTAGACTAGAAGTCAATGGAAGACAAAAAGGACTTCATAGACTAGAAAAAGGTGGAAGAAAAAAATGAATTTGGTAGATCATTCAAATAAAAGACAAAGATAAGAAGGAGTTGATGAATCAAATACTTCCTTTTATTCATTCCAGGTATGCATCTATTATTAAAAAATATTTTTCTTACAATAACATAGAGCACAAACCTAATGAATATAGAATTTACAAAGGGATTCATATTTTCAATGGAAGATTCTATCATCACATTTATTATATGTGTACCATGACATGACATATTGAAAAGTTTTTTAAAAGTATAGATCAAAAGAATGATTGTCTAATAGTTGAAGAAGACTCAAAAGGAAAGAGAAACCCATATTTGATTGAAAGAGAAACAAACTATTATAAAGTTGTGTTGACATCGATTTCAAGAGTTGTTCCCTCTTATGTTAAATAACTCTGACTAAAAGGTTTGAGGAGAATTTTATATTCAAACATATTTTCCTCTCTAGGTTGGTTGTTGAGTATCTATTCAACATGGAAAATAGGCTTGAAGGACTTTCCAAAGTTAGGGTTTATGTTTTGCAGTCTAAAAAATTGATTGTATAGTTTAATAAATAATGTATTAGTTATTCAATTGTACATGCTAAGTTTTGTTCAAATATGGATTGAAGAAATGATTTGTCTAAGATGTATCTAGATAGATTTGATAACAATTTTATTGATTGTAGAAGATTATTTGATAGGTTCAAGGATATGTTGTGTAAGAAACAAGTTTTCTCTTAAGGTCGTTGATTGGTATTATAATGATATTATCGTCTATGTAGAAAATAATTTTTTCTACATAAGAGGTGTAGAGCCTCAAATTATCTAGACAATTAGGCTTTTCTATGTGACTATTAATGAATAATATGTGAGAATTATTGAGGTAAGGGCCTACAACACAATGGTAAATTGTGAGCCTCTTATCCACGAGGTCTTGGGTTTGAGTCTACTCAAGCTAAATTAATTAATTAATCACAACAAATAATAATTAATCTTGGCTTTGACCTCTTATCTATCAAAAAAAATGTATGAGCATTACTGAAAAATGATCAAAATTTGAAAGGATATCGGTGTTGCAAAAAAATGAATTTATGGTAAAACTATTTGTTTCTATTAGAAAAGTGAAATACAAAGATAAGGGAAAGAGAATGAGAAAGTTGTTTATAGAGATATTGTTCTATGGTAAACAAGAAATAAAAGAATGTGTCTGAATAATTTCTCTGCTCTGTGATTGTTTCAAGCAATGGTGAAGATGAAGAATATAAGAGTGTTGATGAACAAAAGGAAACTATAGTATAGGTTGTTAATGATGAGGAAAATGTTTCTTCTCTTTTCTCGTCTAATAAATTGTACCTTCTGTACCTATGGGTGAATTTGGATTTTATTTGTATATTTTTTATTTGACTGGTATATGTCTATGCATTTAGAGTTCACACAATTGTTGCAATTGAGTTATAATTTAAATATTTACTTTATTATTTTAGGAGTTAATATTATTTATAATATAGTTTTTCATAGTTGAATGCTATTTAACTAATATTGATTCTCATTATTTCTAAGGGAAGTGTCATGAATTCTATAGCTTTGACTTAATTTATTTAAGTGATTTTATTTTAGTTTCTTTTTTCCTTTTGGAAAAGAGTAGCTTTATATTGGGGGGAATATTTATTTACTAAATTTTAGTTGTGAAGAAATTATATTTTTCTCCAAATTATTTTTCAAAAAATCATTATTTTTCTCATTGGTTTTGATCCACTAGTTGGATTCTAAAGAGTAACAACTTATTAGATTCGTGTCATAATTGTTCTCACTTGTTTGGAGCTATTTTTAGTTTTCATAGAGAATTTATTTTCATTCATCCATTTTTTTGTTTTCATCTAGGTAGGGCTTGCTATATCTTCAATCTCTATGACTTCTTATTTGAAAGTAGGTTTATTTATTGTTGTGGCTTGAGAATTAGTATTTCTCCACTATCTTGTTGCTTTTATCTATTTGGACTTCTATGAGTATTTTTTATTTTGGAAATTTGAAATATATGGTTTTTGCGATGTCATGTTTCCTATTTTTCTATGTATGTTCGGAATGTGGATTTTATTAGATGTATGTATTGTTGAGTATCTCAAGAAAATGAGTTTTCTTCTTTTCACTTTATTCAAAGTTTGAATTTTTAAATATTTTTCAAGGATCGTCAATGGTGACATCCATTAGGACTTAATATTGGTCCATGAGAATTTCTTGGATTTTTCATGTAATTTGGGATTGGAAATTAATCATGTTATTACTGCTAATAAGTGGTTTGTGTTTGTTGATATTGCATTTACCTTGAAATTTTTTCTCCTAACAAAGATTCCAATTTAGTCTACCTTGTGCATGAGAAATTTGGCATTTTATTCCATATATTGGAACTTTATTGATGGTTGATTGTGACTATATCTTGATTGGTAATGTCAGTGTTGGAAAATAATCATGAGAAATATTGAGTGTTCCTTGTGAGGCTCCTGTACACCCATGCTCTTGGTTGATTCCTATGGAGCTTGACTTGTACCTTTTAGTTTTAGACTTAGAGTCAATTTTTTATTTGTGCTTTGTACCTCATTTTAGAAATGAGACAACCTTAGGTGTTTAGGTAGTGGAGTGGACTGGCTTTCCTTGGAGGGATGAGACATATAGGTATCACTAGGTAACTTGTGAAAAGTATTAACCAAATGAAATCTAAATAAATAATTGAGGTAAAACACATTAATAAGAGTTAACACAACAACCTACCTATCTAAGGACATCAATTGAAGGTAAGAGGGTCCTTGGCCATTTGAGGACATTGATTGAAGGTATGCTATCTAGTTATTTGAGGATATTGATTGAAGATACATTACAAGTTTGGATATTTGTGAAAGTTGATCAAAAGCTTGATGCTACATGATCCACTACATATTGTTTAATGACATCCCATTCTTGATTCCCTGCATTGAGCCTTTCTAGTACTAAGTAGTGACCCTCTATATGCCATCATCAATTTTTTTAGAGGTGAATCTTTTCCAACTGGCAATTCCATCTCCTTGGGAAATTACTATTTGCTGAAAATACCTATATATTGGGTCAAACATGTTGCTGAAATATTACATAATTTGGTTTTGAATCCTAGGCCAATAACCCATTAGTTTACATAGAATTGGTCTCACGTCCTAGTATAATTGCCAATTTATATAAATTTACATAAACATATAATAACCATTTTGTCTACTTTTTACATAAACAATTGTGATTCCCACCCAATTCACCAACATACTTTTGTATAAATACATTCATTAGATACTTTTCTTTTTCACAATTTCCTCTTTTTTGATCTCGCATTTCTTATTGTTGTCGATCTGTCAAAGTTTTAGAGTGTTGAGTGCATTGTCCAATCATGACTCATAGTTTTCTTTAAATGTAACAAATTGTATTAGTTTTATTTAATTTTTATGTCATTATTTTTTACTGGGTAGTAGATACCCTTTGGGCACCTCACTTCTCACTGCTTAGATAGGATTGCAAATTTTATTGGGTGATATCATCGTAGGTACCCTTTTTATGTGAATGAATCATATTATTATTATATGTAGTATAAGTAGTCTAATGTCACAGTCTTTTGTTCAACATGACAATAATTTGATATTGTTTTTGCAATCTTTATTAGTTTGCGATGTCAAACAATAAGAAGGGTTCCCATAGGATCCTTGAATTTAGGGAAAGCCAAGAGAGACTGCCAAATGCATAACCTTACCAACATACTTTGGTGGTGGAATATTGGCAACCTACAAGCTTCACAACCTACATCTCCAGAGCATATTGAAGAAGGAGATTCATAACAAGTTGGAGAACATTTTGAAGAAATTCAAGTTGGTAAATCTAGTATCTCAATTGAGGACCAACTTGAAGATGAAATTGAGGTAGTTCTCTTGAGTATGGAGTCATTAAATGATATTAGAGACTTGGTGAGAAAATAAAAAGTAATGCCTACATAAATTATGTTCATGCACAGAAGGAGAAAAGAAAATTGGAATTAAAAAAAGATCTATCTCGCTGGGATCTATTGAAAAGGAATTTTCAATTTGAATGGGTGAAAAAGTTTAGGCTCGTTGAACTAGTGCCCCAATCCAATTGATGGTGAGTCTCTCATAGAATTCCAATGTAAGATTTGCACTAAGATATCAAATAAGGAAATGAGGCTACAACTTAAACTTGATACCATAGAAAAGAATGTTGGTAAAGTTTACAAAAAGGGAACTATAGATGGAGTTAAAAAATCCATGCTAACTTGGAAAATTAAGGATAATTGTGTACATATCAGGAATTACAAATTATGTGAGTTACATGAGAAATTATAGGAGAAGCATTATGGAGTAAATGGTTCTATTTAAGCTTTCCTTGATAAAGAAACAAAAATGGAAAATATGGGAAATTTTGTTCAGTTAAGTGTTGCCTTTTATATTTTGAGTAGAGAGTGTCCTATTATAGAATACCCTTTAATGAGTGGTTTATTGCACTTTTTGAAAGTTTAAAACTATCTGAAGAGTCACTTGTCAGTAAACAATAGATGGGAATGGGCTAGTTATCTTGCACAAGTTGAAAAATAAAATAGTCACATTTTATTGCATTGTCTCTAGATGAAGTTACAATAGTTGATAATACTTCTTGGGTGTGCATGCATGTTTATACTCTAAACAATCTTTTCTATCAACCTTTTCGACTATATGTTGTTAAATTGAACTATAGTGTTAGAGAGGAAAATTTATATGATTAATTAAAGAGTACTCTAATTAACTATGGAGGTATGGATAACATTGATATTGATAAAAATTTGGTGTGTGTTGGAGAAAATGGAGCTTCAGTTATGCAAGGTCATAAAGGCAATGTTTGCACAAAGATCCAGATTCATTTGGCACCCTACTTTATTCTCATTCACTACATGGCACACCGAATGAATCTAGATTTTGGAGTTATCAGCGATTTTGGTTGTGTTCATAAAGTGAAATTTTTAATCAAAGAAATTTACCAATACTTATGTCAAAGTATGAAATGAGTCTAGGAATTTCAACACTTCGTTGAAGGACTTATTAATGGGTGGAAGATTCTTAGAGATAATAATACCATATGGATATCTTTGGAAGGACCATCACATTGAGTATTCTCTGAATATCCATCATTGATTGGACTAATCCAATCTATGTGAGACAAATTTCCTTGGCTCTATTCAACTTTAACTAATGTTAATGTACTCTTAATTTTAACAACTCTTCTCCCCATGCTAGAGGAAATGAGAAACATTATGAAAAAGGTTCAAAAAAGAGCTATGTACATTGAAAAATATAATAAGTTGTATAAATTACATGTGTGAACCTGGATACTCTATATCAAATACAACCATTAGATGAATCAAATTTTGCAAAACGGATAGGAATAACAAATTTGAACAATCTTGAGAATATTTTTCATATTGGTGCAAATGACAAGGTTTGTGCTAGGGTATGTGTGGTTAGCATAGCAATGCAATACTATGTCCATGTGAACCCTTAGTCTAATGGAAATGAATCAAGAAGTGAACCAAAGAAGGGACTTTCATGTGTTAAAAGTGAAGACTTCAAGAAGATCATTGACTCTATGATTGAGTTTGTCAAGCGTGTTTTCTAGAGTCTTTTGTCAAAAATTAGTATCAAACTTCTTCTAGAATACCTGCTTGAGATAATGTCTATTGTTTTTCCTCAATATTGGAATATTAACAATACAAATGATTTTTGAAGAAGGATGATGACTTTGATCAAGCATTTATGCAAAACTAAAGTAATCAATGGAGTGACTATAAATGAAATTTTGGATAAATCTTGATTAAGAGATCAATCATTTTGTTTTGCAAACATAATGAGGGAACAATATGACCTTATGGAGAACCCAAATGAAGAGGGAGCATTAAGAAATATTTGGAAAAACCTTGGTCAAAGTGATCAATTGAGAGAGTCAATACCCTAATATTTCAAGCTTGTCAAATGTTTGACAATGATATTGGGTTCAATGGAGGATATGAGAATTTTTTAGTACTTTGGGCTTCCTAAAGTCAAAGGTCAAAAAAAAATTAGACATAAATTTGGATAATTTTTTAAGGCTCTATAGTTCTAGGTATGAGGTAGATAATTTCCCTTAAGAAATGTCTCTAAGAATTTGGAGAAATAAATGTCAAAGAAGAGGGTTGGCCAATATTTTAAACCCAAGAGGCAATGGCAAGACCACAAAGAATGATATTAGCAATCGTTCATGTATTAGTACTCAAGAAATGATGATGAAGTTGACTTTGGCATGCATACGAATAGTTAATATGAAGAAAATATAGTGAAAAATTAAATGTTATATAAAGTTGATGGTGAGGATTCTAATGATAGTGATGATGACTCGATGTGGCAACTATAGCAGTTTCTTTATGAGTCAAGTATTAGGCTAGTAGCTCTGGTCTTACCAATTTTGATTCAAAGTCAAGTTAATTTATCTAAAATTAAAATTTATAGATAATATTATTTTTTTAAATGCTTTATTGTGAATTGAATTATGAATTATGAATTTCCATTTTATTTTTTTCTAAGTTATACATCTCTAAAGAGTAAAGACTAAGACTCTATCTACTAATTAATTATGTTTGTAGAATACCTTATCTATGTTCATGTAGATGTTTTAAAAAAATTAGACATGTTGACATTGTTGAGATTTTCATTGATTCTTGAATCTTCATTCTAGTTTCTTTCAAAAAAAATTATAATAGATCAATGTGTAACATAATACATTTAACATTACTGTCTCTATATAGAAATATTATAGAGTAGAATTATACAAATTTAGAGCCTAGAGAAGTATAATATTAAAATCTTTTATAAATGACCCTAAATTCCTTTTTATAGATACAAGGGAGCAACAAAATCTATAGGCCGATTTGTAGTTGTATATGATTAGTAATACATTATACGTGTACATTGCCCAGTGCCAATTGTACAATTTTTTAAGTAGGACTAGGGGAAAAAAATATCAACTATTGCAGGTAGTAGTTTGAGTGCTCCAACTATCTTTATTGCTAATTCCTATAACATTCACAAAGTTAAAATTAAATTATAAATTGTGAATTATAATGATCAAAAAGTAACAAAATGTTTATATTACTATCACTTCCTAAGTAGTTAGTAGTATGATTGAGTAGATGACCCAAGAAGATTTTTTAGGGAACTCTATTTTATTTAGGTTGTACACTAATAGTTGTAACCTTGTCAATACTGCATACTTTGAAGATATATTTTATATGAATTGAGAAATTTATTCATAGTTGCATTGAATGTTGGCAATGGTTTGATGCAACTTACAATTCTTTCAGGAGTAGTTTCCTAAGGCAAGTTACCTAAATCATAGTTCATGATTTTCTACAACTCTTTCATGTAATCTTCTCTTCCAAGGAATTTTCCTTTTGAGTTTGCAAGATTTGGTAATCCAACCACTACAACATTTAGCGCAAATTGTGACGACAATCTAATTTATGATGATTTTCATGTTTTTTTTGCAATTTTCCCCAACGTCATCACAATATTGATATGTGTCATAATTGTGACACCCACATAAGTGTAAACAAAAAAAAAAAAGAAAACATGACATAAACCATTCCCCATTTCTTTTGATTTTAGAGATCTGGGCATGAAAGAAGATGGAGAGCTTTGAATGTCATCAGGTCCTTGTGCTTGGTGCATTTTGTTCCTGTGATATATCTTTGCATTTCATTGCCGTGTCCTTTCTCTATGATTCTGTTGTTGTGATCTCTGCATTTCATTATCATACATTTGCTCTACGATTTGGTTGTCATGCCCTTGTGATCTATGTGTTTCATTTTCATTCCCTTGCTCTATGATTTTGTTTCCATGCCCTATCTCTGCAATTTTCTTCAAGGGTATGTAAATGTTGGTTTCTTTTCCTTCTAAACAGGTATCTCTTTATATCTCCTTTTGAACATGTATATTTAGAGATCTTTTTTTAAGGTGCTTATTACATCTTAGCTACACAACAAAAAAAATGATCTAGCTACATACATATTTGAGAATCCAAATAATAAAAGAATAAAACTCACTCAACTCGTGCTAAGTGACTTACCTCAAGATCCTCCACAAAAATAAGCAGACCAGGAAAAATGGGTAGGGTTCGTAAGAAATTTTATAAAAACATATCATAGCAGATATTTTTAGAAAGAAACAAGCCATAACCAATTAAATGGGTCTAGTTTCTAATTAGTTGGATTGATATATATGTATATTTAACTGGGTTATGGCTTTTGCAAGGGAATGAGCCTTGTGATTATGCATATGTGCTTAGTGCATTTCATTCTTGTGATATATCTCTTCATTTTGTTGTCGTGCCCTTGCTCTGTGATTTGTTTGTCATGCCCTTATGATCTTTGTATTTCATTTTTCTACCCTTGCCTTACAATTTCAGTGTTGTGCCCTTGCCCTTTGATTTTTTTCCATGCCATGCCCTTGCTCTTTAATTTCATTGTCGTGTTGTACCCTTGATCTATAATTTCATTTCCATGCCCTACCTCTATGATTTTCTTTAAGGGTATGTAAATCTTGGTTTATTTTCCTTCTAAATAGGTATCTCTTTATATCTCCTTTTAAACAAGTATATTTAGAGATATTTTTTAAGGTGCTTATTACATCTTAACCACACAATAGAAAAATTGATCCAGCTACATAGATATTCAAAAATCCAAAGAATAATAAAATAAAAATTACTCAACCCATGCTAAGTGACTTACCTCAAGATCCTCCATAGAAATAATGCAGACTAGAAAAAATGGGCAGAGTTCACAAGAAATTTTACAAAAACATATCATAGCAGAAATTTTTCAAAATGAAACTAGCCATAACCAGTTAAATGAATCTAGTTGTTGATTAGCTGAGTTGATTATGAATTCTTATAGAACTATCATCAGATTAGGTACAATAAAATGAACAATCAATTGTTCCTAGTTAGCAGGATCAAATACAATTTTTGAAGGTGATAAAATTGCATATGCAAGGAATAAAAGAATAAGTTCAGTGAAGATTTGAGTGTAAGGAGTTGAAGAAGCAAGTTCTACTTCTATGTAAATGTCATAGTCATGAGGCTCATTCCCTTGTAGAAGCCTCTGCCACAATGGAATTACCTCTAAACCATGCAAAGGATATTGAAGTGGTTACCAACCTTGAAACACTCTTATAAGATTTTGATACTTTGGATCATCACATGGAAATTGTGTCAATACTTGAAACACTCTTATAAGCATTTGATGTTTGGGCTGTAAATTCTCAAAGACACTTGCAAATGATTCCACTATCATAGTACCTACCACAACACTTTCCTGGATTTTATCTAGTGCATCCCATAATATCCTCTATGTTGTCTAGTTGTTTCTACGATGTAGTCTCTTTCTAAATCTGCTCCTTCTCATTCTCTTTCTAAAGACACTCCTTCTCCTTCACTCTTGTGCCTTGAATTTTGATTATCAAACTTCTAAATATTTGCCTCTACCTTATCTAAAATCAACTACATAGTGTTTTGTAACTCTGAAATAGGTTTTTGATCATCGATAGCTTTCATTTAAACATTCAAGTTTTCAAGATTGGTCAACAATCTCACTTACGAACCTCTCACATCAAGCACTTTTTGTACTATTTCAACACCATGTTCTTGCTTCTAAGATAATAGTTCATCAGATGCATTTTCTTGTAAAATATTAATTTTGTTAAACAATTGTAAACTCTTAGAAAGTGCATTGTTGTTTTCATGTATGTATGTATGTATGTATGTATGTGTGTATGTATGTATGTATGTATGTATGTATAGAGAGAGATCTTATGGATGGTTGATTATAGATTATAAACAAAAAAAGAAAAGAGAACATGACATTAATCATTCCCCATTTTTTTTGATTGATTGTGGAGAGTCGCATGTGAAAGAGGGTGGAAAGCTCTGAACAAGGGTGGAGAGCTCTGAATGTTGTGTTGGAAATGATTGAAATGATCATAAGAAAATTTTTTGGAATAATTTATGGAACTGGTAAAGAATTTCCTCGATCATTGTTTTGTCATTGATGTCAAACTAGCTACTTGCAGGGATGACAATTGCTTTAGTGATCCAAATACTATCAATTAGTTGATTGTCAAGGTGGAGGCAATCAATAAGATGTAACTAGAACACCTAGAGAAAGGTTGAAGTTATGATGTTGTAATGAAGTACAAGGATCTGTTAAGCCATTGATGAAACAGTGTATTGGATGACATACTATAAGATACAAAGAATGAGCACACTGAAACATATCAAAGATCTAAGGTTTTTAGCTAAGCCTTTTGTAAAGCTCAAACTAAGTTCATTAGAGAGAAGGAGTCGAGCAAGCTAGTAAGAGTCGAGAAAATTCCTAGTTAAAGTGTCAAGAAAGTTCAGGTGCTGAGCACTAAGTGTCGAGCAGAATCAAGTACCGAGCACTAAGTGCCGAGCAGAATCAAGTGTCGAGCAAAACCAAGTGCCGAGCAGAATCAAGTGCCGAGCAAAACCAAGTGCCGAGCAGAACCAAGTGCCGAGTAGGTATAGGTGTCGAGTAACATAGAAGTGTCAAGCACCAGTAACTCAATAATGCCGAGTAACACAGAGGTGTCGAGCACCAGTAACTCAATAATGTCGAGTTGCTACATTATTTTGGAAATCGAAGATTCGTCAGATCTAAGCTGACAAAGTTGTTATCTAGAAATTTGTGAATTAAAAGGAAGATAAGAATGATGAGTTGGTGGCACAGAACACCATGTAGAACATTTTCTTTTTAAAGATACAACTGGCAAAGTTTCTAGAAGAGAACAAGTTATGGGGTAGATACATTGTATCCTACCTAATCCATTTTGAAACCCTAAGATTGGAAAGGAAAAATTGAGCGGCAAAAGGCAAATCAAAATTCTATATAAGAAGACATAAGTTAATAATTAAAGTGTGGAAAAGAGGGAAATAGTGAGAGAGAGAGAGTCGTGGTCAAGCATAAAAGCATGAAGTGCTATAGAATGTGCTAAGGAGAAGAAAGCACAGGAACTTTGTTTAAATAGACGACCACAAGAATGATTGCATTGGCAGAATGAGTAATAAGACTCAAAGAGACAAAGCTTGAGAGAGAAACAAGCAGTCAAAGATGAAGTGATTGAAGCCAAGCATAAGGATTGAACTGAAAGAGTGATCTGAAATCTGCAAAGTATGTTGTAAGTTATGACAAATCAAAATACCAATATCATTACTTTCTAGCAATTTTAACAGTAAGATAAATCCTATGGACTTAGGTTGGTTTAAAAGCCATTAGATAAATCCTTTAACAGGGTGGCATTCCTAGTGAATGTTCTAAAGACCTTTAACCAGGCCCATTCCTAACAGTTTGGTGAAATCCTCTAACAAGGTCACATTTAACAGTGTGTTGTAAGCCTTTAATAGGGTAGGCTTTTAACAAGGCATCACTTTAGAAGAGTGAGAATCAAGTATCATGTTACTGGTGGTTTTTCCCAAATTGGGTTTCCACGTAAATCATTGTGTTATGTGTTGATCTTGAATGTTTTATCTTTGCATGTTGATTTACAGTAATTTGCTGATTTAAATTTGAACAGATGAAAAGGGTATGGATTCATTAAAAAGGTATTAATAGGGCATTTTTGACCTTGAATAATTGATTCACTCCCCCCTCTCTCAGTTATTCTAAAAATAATTCTAACAATTGGTATCAAAGCCGACTGCTGATTCAGTTTAAAGGGACTACTAGCAAAAAAGATCAAAATGCCAAAGAGAGAAGTTCCCAAGCTCAACAAAGACAACTTTGTTGCATGGCAAAGGTTGATGAAGCTACATCTTGGATCCATAGGAGATTATGCTCAAATTCAATTGTCACTGAACATGTAGATCCAACAGGTGTTCCTACTGCTGAAGACATGAAAAACAAGCAAGAACACAACCAGACAATGCTGGAAATTGCTTCTGCACTCAGCTATGCTAAATTTGATGATATCAAAGGATGTGACACTGCATTCAAAATGTGGAAAGCCCTATCAGACATCTATGGAGGAGATCAAAATGTACAAAGAGCAAAAAGAGAAAGTCACAGAGGAAAATTTGATGACATGAAAATGGAAGAAAATGAGAATGTTGCTCAGTATGGTGCAAGAATAAAGGAAGTGGTAGGTGCAATAAGATGCTTGAATGGTCAACTAGATGAAGATACTATTAATAGTAAGTTCTTAAGAACTTTGCTCCCTATCTATGCTATTAGAGTATCAGCAATACAAGAGCTAAGATGTATACCAAGAAATAATCTAAGCTTCGAAGGTATAATAGGTAGACTCACTGCATTTGAGTTATCTAACTTTGACAACTACAAACCTAAAAATGTTGAATCTGCTTTTAAGGCCAAGTTATCACTAAAAGATGCCAAATAGGTGAAGTCAAGGAAAGGAAGAAAAATGAAGTATGTATCTAGTGACAGTAGCACTAATGAGGAAGATGTGGAACAATTGGAAGCATTGCTCGCTAGAAGATTTCACAGGGGCAAAAGAAAATTCAAAGGTAAGATGCCTATCATTTGTTTCAATTGTAATGAAGTAGGTCATATTGCTGCAAGATGTCCACAGAAAAAGGATTCCAAGGTATGCAACAAGTACAAGAACAGAAGAGATGATGACAAGAGAGATTACAAAGAAAAAGGTAAGAAGTGTTATATTGTTGAAGAAAATTTTGATGACAATGATGATGAAGTTGTTTATGTAGCCATGAAGGACCAATCTAATGAAGAAGAAGCCACAGCACTGGTGACATGTATAAACAAAAATGATAGATGGATCATAGATAGTGGATGCTCACATCACATGACAGGAGACAAAAGTAAGTTTGTTAACTTTACTCAGTATGATGGAAATAGTGTTAGATTTGGTAATTATGCTCCATGTCAAATCAAAGGAAAAGGTTCCATTAAGCTCACAGAATAGATTTCATGTGACAATGCATACTATGTTGAAGGATTAAACTACAATTTACTGAGTGTCTCACAACTAGGCAACGTAGGTTGCAAAGTGGAATTTGAAAAAAAAATTGCAAAAATCTATGACAATGATGCTAAACTGATAGGAAAAGGAGATCAAACAAAGAGTAATTTGTTTTACCTTGATATGGATGATGTTTCTTGTCTACTTACAAAATTTGATGATGAATGGTTATCGCATAGAAGATTATGTCATGTCAACTTTGACAATCTAGTCAACATCAGTAGAATGAAGAAAGTCAGAGGTCTACCAAAATTAAAGAAGCCTGATAACATCATGTGCAAACAATGTCAGCTAGGAAAGATGACAAAATCAAGTTTCAAAAGAAAAAACTATACATCTAAAGAGATACTTGAGTTAGTTCACACTGACTTATGTGGTCCAATGGAAATACAAAGCTATAGAGGAGATAAATACATAATGCTATTTGTTGATGACTATTCCAGGATGATGACTGTTATGTTCTTAAAACAAAAATCTGATGCTTTTCAAATGTTTAAGTGGTATGTGGCTAGAGTTGAAAAGGAAACTAGAAAAAGCTTGAAATGCCTAAGATTAGATAGAGGTGGTGAATTTACATCAAATGAATTCGAGATATTCTGTAATGACAATGGAATCGAAAGACAAACATCAGCTCCTAGAACTCCCCCACAGAATGGAATTGCTGAGAGAAGAAATAGATATGTAATGGACTGTGCCAGAACATTAATGATGGAAAAGAATCTTGCTCTAAAATACTGGAGAGAAGTTGTAAGTGTAGCTGTTCATACACTGAACCGAGTACAAGTTAAGAAAGGTACAAATACAACACCTTTTGAATTATGGTATGGTTACTCACCAAATGTAAAACATTTCAAAGTGTTTGGTTGTAAATGTTTTATCCTTAAAGATGTTAGAAATGGAAAATTTGATGCAAAAAGTGATGAAGGTATATTTCTTGGTTACTCCACTAGAAGTAAGGCATATAAGTGTTTGAATATTAACACTAACAACATTGTGGAAAGTGCAAATGTAAATTTTGATGAGCACACAGAAGTCCAAGCTGAAATACCAAAGAAAATGGAAGAATACAGAACCTTTGTATATTCTTATGAAGGAATGACTATTGATGAGGATGATGTCAATCAAATTGAAAATCAACAACAAGTGTCAGTTTCAGCCGATTCACAACCAGTGAATGTCGAGTTGCATTTAGAAGCTGAGTTACAGAATGAAGAAAATGCACAATCTAATTCTGAAGACAGCATACATGATGAAAAATAACCTGACAATGAAGTACATAGTGATCCTGAATCCGAAAGATCAAACATGGAAACAAGGACAGAGCCAAGATTATCCAAATATGTGAAAAGACATCACCCTGTTGAACAAATAATTGGTGACAAAGATGCAAGACCAATGACAAGGAACAAACTAAGACATGAATCATGTCTGATTAGCCAATCTAAACCCAAGACAGTACATGGTGCATTACAAGATGATGACTGGTATAAAGCTATGGAAGATTAAATTGATCAAATAAGAAAAAATAAAACCTGGAGTTTGGTTCCCAGACCAAATGACAAAAATGTGATTGGCACCAAATGGGTATTCAGAAACAAACTAGATGAGAATGGTGAGATTACCAAAAATAAAGCCAGATTAGTATGCAAGGGTTATGATCAAGAAGAAGGAATAGACTATGGAGAAACATTTTCTCCTGTTGCTAGAATGGAAGGAGTAAGAACTTTACTTGCATATGCTGCCTACAAAGATTTTAAAGTCTATCAGATGGATGTAAAATTTGCCTTCTTAAATGGTATACTAGAAGAAGAAGTCTACATTGAACAACCAGAAGGATTTGTTGATGAAAACAATAGGGATATGGTGTGTAAGTTACACAAAGCACTCTATGGTTTGAAACAAGCACCTAGAGCATGGTATGAGAGACTTCACAAGAATCTAGTGCAAATTGGATTTGAAAGAACTGACGATAACAGCAACTTGTACATCAAAGCTGAAGAAGGTAAAGACATTATTGTATCTAAAATTTTTGTGGATGACATAGTATTTGGTGGTAAGGAAGTACTTTGCAAAGGCTTTGCTAACAAAATGAAACATGAATTTTAGATGTCTATGTTTGGAGAAATCAAATTTTTTGTTGGATTGCAAGTACATCAACTCAAACATGGAATATTTATTACACAATCAAAATACATCAAAGAAATTCTTAAAACATTTGGATTGGAAGAATCCAAACTAGTCAGCACACCAATGACCACAGGGAATAAGCTATCCAAAAATGATGAGTCAGCCGAAGTCAATCAAACAATGTATAGATCCATGATTGGAAAACTACAATATGTTGTACATAGTAGACCAGACATAGCATTAGCAATTGGAATAGTGGCTAGGTTCTCTGCTAATCCTAAAGAAAATCATCTCATAGCAGTAAAAAGAATAATGAGATATCTCAAAGGGACTGATGACTTTGGTCTATACTACAAAAAGAATGGAAAATTTGAACTTAATGCATATACAGATGCAGACAGGGGAGGAAACATTGATGACAAAAAAAGCACAAGTGGAGGTGCATTATTTCTAGGCAAAAGGTTGGTTACCTGGACTAGCAAGAAACAAACATGTATATCCCAGTCCACTGCAGAATCAGAATATGTGGCAACTGCAATCAATTGTACAAACATTGTATGGCTCACACATCTATTGAATGGAATGAAAAAAGTAGTAACAAAATCGGTGATATTGTATTGTGATAATACAAGTGCTATAAATATATCCAAAAATCCAGTAATGCATGCAAAAACTAAGCACATTGCAATCAAGTATCATTATGTCAGAGAATTGGTAGAAGACAAACAAGTGAAGTTGGAATACATTCACACAAAGGAACAAACTGCAGATATCTTCACCAAACCATTGCCCAAGGATGCCTATGAATATCTTAGAGGCAAGTTGGGGGTTATACCCCTAAGTCAAGCAATTTAAGGCAACAAGGAAGCTGCCTTGTATCAACAAGAATAAATCATTGAAATATTAATAGGTTGATGCAAAGGATGATAGCAGGAACAGAAACTCCAAATCAATCACAAGCATGGTGACAAAGGGAGAAAAACAACAAGAAGCAAAAGCTTATATTTTCCATGATAAAGGTGCTACATCTTTGGCATTTATGTCAAAGAGGGAGAAATATGCATGAAACTGATCAATGCAAAGAAAGAGGGAGATATATATGAAAGAGGGAGATATATGTGATTACTAGTGAAAATGCAGCAAGCCAATACAATCTTGGTGGTAACTGAATTGATTACTTGATCAGTTTGGTTTGCCATCAATACCAAAGAGGGAGATTGTTGGAAATGATTGAAATGATCATAAGAAAATTTGTTGGAATAATTTATGGAACTGGTAAAGAATGTCCTCAATCATTGTTTTTTCATTGATGTCAAACTAGCTACTTACAAGGATGACAATTGCTTTAGTGATCCAAATACTATCAATTAGTTGATTATCAAGGTGGAGGCAATCAATAATATGTAACTAGAACACCTAGAGAAAGGTTGAAGTTATGATGTTGTAATGAAGTAAAAGGATCTGTTAAGCCATTGATGAAACAGTGTATTGGATGACATACTATAAGATACAAAGAATGAGCACGCTGAAACATATCAAAGATCTAAGGTTTTTAGCTAAGTCTTTTGTAAAGCTCAAACTAAGTTCAATAGAGAGAAAGAGCCGGGCAAGCTAGTAAGAGCCAAGCAAATTCTTAGTTAAAGTGCCAAGCAAGTTCAGGTGTCGAGCACTAAGTGTCGAGCAGAATCAAGTACCGAGCACTAAGTATCGAGCAGAATCAAGTGCCGAGCAAAACCAAGTGCTGAGAAAAACCAAGTGTTGAGTAGGTATATGTGTTGAGTAATACAGAAGTGCCGAGCACCAGTAACTCAATAATGCCGAGTAACACAGAGGTGTCGAGCACCAGTAACTCAATAATGTCGAGTTGCTGCATTATTTTGGAAATCAAAGATTCGTCAGATCTAAGCCAACAAAGTTGTTATCTAGAAATCTGTGAATTAAAAGGAAGATAAGAATGATGAGTTGGTGGCACAGAACACCATGTAGAACATTTTTTTTTTTAAAGATACAACTGGCAAAGTTTCTAGAAGAGAATAAGTTATGGGGTAGATACATTGTATCCTACCTAATCCATTTTGAAACCCTAAGATTGGAAAGGAAAAATTGAGTGGCAAAAGGCAAATCAGACTTCTATATAAGAAGACATAAGTTAATAATTAAAGTGTGGAAAAGAGGGAAATAGTGAGAGAGAGAGCCATGGTCAAGCATAAAAGCATGAAGTCTTGTAGAATGTGCTAAGGAGAAGAAAGCACAAGAACTCTATTTAAATAGACAACCACAAGAATGATTGCATTGGCAGAATGAGTAATAAGACTCAAAGAGACAAAGCTTGAGAGAGAAACAAGCAGTCAGAGATGAAGTGATTGAAGCCAAGCATAAGGATTGAACTGAAAGAGTGATCTGAAATCTGCAAAGTATGTTGTAAGTTATGACAAATCAAAAGACCAATATCGTTACTTTCTAGCAATTGTAACAGTAAGATAAATCCTATGGACTTAGGTTGGTTTAACAGCCATTAGATAAATCCTTTAACAAGGTGGCATTCCTAGTGAATGTTCTAAAGACCTTTAACTAGGCCCATTCCTAACAGTTTGGTGAAATCCTCTAACAAGGTCACATTTAACAGTGTGTTGTAAGCCTTTAACAAGGCAGGCTTTTAACAGGGCATCACTTCAGAAGAGTGAGAATCAAGTAGCATGTTATTGGTGGTTTTTTCCAAATTGGGTTTCCACGTAAATCATTGTGTTATGTGTTGATCTTGAATGTTTTATCTTTGCATGTTGATTTATAGTAATCTGCTGATTTAAATTTGAACAGATGAAAAGGGTATGGATACATTAAAAAGGTATTAATAGGGCATTTTGGACCTTGAATAACTAATTCACCCCCTCCCCCCCCTCTTAGTTATTCTAAAAAGAATTCTAACATGTTGGTGGAGATTAGTGGAGATCTAGGATTTTGTTGTTGTTCCCTTGTGATCTTCATGCCCTTTCTCTACAATTTTCTTCAAGGGGAGAAGAGGTACTTATGTAAATGTTCTTTTCTTTTCCTTCTAAACATGTATCTCTTGTTCATATATAATAGCTTTAGTCAGATTCAAGGATAACTAATTATGATGATTGTATGCATATGTGTATGTATGTATGTAAATCAGTTTACTATGTGGATTGCTTTACGTGCATACATACACACTTGCATAGTACTTATGCTAAATTAAATTAATCATTCATGTCTAGAATTCACACAAGAAACCATCCTTGCATTCAATCAAATTTATTCATACCAAACTAAGTATGCAGAAATCTATACTTACAAATTATATTATCTCTTCCTGATTGAGTAAAGATCTCATGCATAATATCATCCAGGTAATGATCAGATGCATTCACATTAAGTCATAATAGGATCGAGCAAATGATCCATTTATGTTACTTCATACTTTTTTTATTAAAAAAATTGTTTAACATAATCAGTAATACTAGAATTATATAGTTATAGATAGTACTCTTGTTTATTTTATTTAATCATATACATTCAACACTATTATTTTTCTTAAAATTAGACTGTATATTTGTTATCACTAAAACACAAATATCGATCTTTGATAGTTTTTTTTTTTAATTTCAAGATCTTCATATTTAACGTGAAGAGTTTCCACTACTGGACAGTGGAATAGCCACAATATGGAGCCACATAGCTCATGGTCTTTTCCACCAAATTATATTTTTATTATATTATTGTCCTTCAAAAATGTTATAGGTGAATGTTCTAATTTTTCAAATATTTAATAATTTTTTGCCTATCATTTGAGTTAATTTTCTATTATGAGATAGAGATATCTATCATAAGGATGGACATGCCAGTTTTGATCATCCCGCTTTCAAAATTGAAACCCTTATCAAATTAATGAAACTACTTGCAACTGACACACTAATTTTTTGCAACTTGCCTGATCAGCCATTCACACAAACATCTTCCTCCTACCCCACCAGAGCATGGAGCCCTTGTTTGAGGTTTATATCTTAGTCCTACCCTTTCAGAAGAACAAGTCTAGTGATTTGTATCTAGCAAATTGATGATATAGAAATTCAATATGGAGGAGGATATAATGGCATCACAAATGAATCACCCCATATCCATAAACAACATCTAATCTTATATAAGTCTCTCTCCTCTAAAGACCCAATACATGGAGCCATTATCATCATGAGTGGACTCACTCTCCTTAGATGAATTCAATTGAAACTATTCATACCAAACTAAGTATGCAGAAATCTATACTTATAAATTATATTATCTCTTGGTAATTGAGTAAAGATCAAATACAGGTTTCCAAGTTGATAAAATTGTATATGCAAATATATGTATGTATGTATTATGTATCTCTACATCTAAATATCGTGCCCTTGTGATCTTTGTATATGTATGTATATACATATATACATATGTATATGTCTATATGTGTATATATACATACACACACATTTGTGTATATGTATATATACACATACATATACATAAAGAGAAGTATCTCTATATATACATACATACATACATAGACACAAATATGTGTGTATGTGTGTATATGCACATACATATACATAAAGAGAAGCTTCTCTAATCACTTGCTGAGGAAAATATAAAGAAATAAATGTTTAGAAGGAAAAGAAAGGAACATTTACATAGGTACTTCTTCTTCCCTTTAAAAAATCACAAAATAAGCACTACTACATTTGGGCCCGATCACCACAAATTACACCATTGTCACAAATGTCATCACAATTTGAACCCAAATGTTGTAGTTCTACAAAGGGCTCAAAGATCACAAGGGCACGACACAACAAAATAATCATAGAGCAAGGGTACAGAGATCACAAGGGCACAAAGATCATAAAGGCATGACAACAAAATGCAGAGATCAAAAGGGCACAGAAACGAAATCCTAGATCTCCATTGATCTCTACCAAGGGCACGACAATGAAATAAAGAGATCATAAGGGTACAACAACGAAATGAAATGATCACAAGGGCATGGAAATGAAATCTCCACCAAAATTTAGAGCTCTCCACACTCATTTGGAACTCTCCAACCCCTTCCACATGTTGCTCTCCACAATTAAAACAAATGGGAAATGATTTATGTCATGTTTTCTTCTTCTTTTGTTTATATATAAAACAAACTTCACATTGTGTTGTAACTTTTCCATAGGGGTTTGATCCTTGATATCTTTCATTTCAATGTTTCAACATTCAATTTTTCAAGTTTCCTCTTCATTGTATAGTCCTTTCCACCCTAAATACCACTTTGTTACTTCATCAAAATAAGGACTTGAACAAAGAAAATGATAAAACAAAGCGCATATTCCAAAATCCAAATAATAAAACAATAAAACTCACTCAACCCATCCTAACTAACTTACCTCGAGTTCTTACACAAAAATAATGCAGACCAAGAAAAATTGGCAAGAAATTTTAGAAAAAACATATCATAGCAGATATTTTTAGAAAGTAACAAGTTATAACCTAGTTAAATTGGTCTAGTTTCTGACTAGTTGAGTTGATTACAAAATCTTGTAGAACTATCATTAGATTAGGTACAATAAAATGAATAACTAGTTGTTCATGTTGGTCTCAGATTGGTTTTCACAATTGAGTCTCAACACACTTAAGAAAATTCTAAGGTTGATGCCAAGTATAATATAGATGTCGAGCTACAGTATGTGTCGAGCCAGAAATTCAACAGGTGCCAAGTTATTCAAGTGCCGAGAAAGTTTCAAGTGTTGAGTGACAAGTGATACCAAGTTACTATAGGTGTTGAGCAAAGTATAGATGTAGAGTGAGATAGAGTTACTATAGGAGCCAAGTAGATAGAATCTTATATGTGTCGAGCATCAGTAATTAGTAAGTGTCGAGTAACACAGAATTAGAATATGATTTTGTGCCTTCACAAACTCAGATGTAAACTATTTTTGAGATGACTCAAGATGAATCTTGAAAGATCTAAAAGATAAGATCAAATCTATTACATGTCCTATGTAATCAGCATGCAACTAATCAAAAAAATGGAGAAACCATGCAACCAATAAGGAAATATGGAAAGAATTGAGCAAGAAAGATGAATGAATCTCGATCATAGATTCATACCTAGCCCTAAGTCTTGAAAGCCTTTATAAGGAGATTGAAACCCCATTATTGAGTGTTGAGTGGAAGAAAAAGAGGTCATGTGGAATGCATGAGTGAATGTTAGCAAAGTTTTAAGGGGTGTAAGGACTTAGAGGAAGAGAAGCACTGTAGAATCAAGTTGATCAGAATAGAGTACCAGCACAACAAACAGAGATATATCGGATTAGGAAGGATCAAAACAGATTGGATAGAACAAGATCTAGAATCAGCAATTGACGATTGTAAGTTATCAGGTCAAGACATTCTACTATACTTTCTAACCATTGTATTAGGAGAATGAAAATCCTATGATGATAGGTTGGTTTAGCAGCCATATTGTAAATCCTTAACAAGGTTGTAAATCCTTTAACAAGGTAACATTCCAAGTGAGTGTTTGTAAATCCTCTAACTAGGTCACTTTTAACAAGGTGTAAAGCCTTTAATAGGGTAGGCCTTTCAAAGGGCAGACCATTGATGGTGGTCAAACTTTGTAACCTTAACCACTTACATATTTTTGTAGTGATCGTTTGTGGGTGTCATCCCCACCCCAGTTTTACCTTCTCATTTTGGAGGGTTTTTGGGTGACCAAATCTTGTGTTATCTAATTTCATACATGTCTTTACTTTCATGTTAATTAGATATGTTAGATGCATGTGATTGATCTTACTTAAAAGTTTTAGAGATTAAAGTTTGTTACTTCTAATTCACCCCCCCCCCCCCCAGAAGTAAATCTTGCCACTTGTAAATTCCAACAATTGGTATTAGAGACTAGTTCTCATAAGGAGAAGCCTTATAGCCTGGAGAAAAGATCTAGAAATGGAAGTCTACAAGCTTGGGAAGATCATAGAAAACCAAGAAATTGAGATACACCTCATTCTACATTCTCTGGAAGAAGTCAAGGAAGAATTGGGGAAATCCTGAAAGAGAAGAAGAGAGAGTGCCATAGCTAAGAATGATACACAATACAAGGAGATTGACACCTCAAAAGTATTTTCCAATGGAGATACCAAGGAGTTTGATGCAGCAATAATAAACCTAATGGAGAAGAATAGAGCTCAAGTAGAAGAAATCAGAACTCTCAAGCTTGAACAAGAATCTCAACCCATGATGCTTTGTGAAGTGACTGAATAGAAGAAAAGAGCCACTAAAGATAAGGCTATGATAGAAGATGACAAAAGAAACCTTGCCAACAGATTGGAGGAAAAGTCAATTGAGCTTGCAAGAATTTCCAACATGCAGCTAGCCACCCTAAGCCAAATGATGAATGCACATCATGAACTAAATGTCAAGGACATTGAGATCTCCACACTGAAGATGCAAAATGAATAGCTACAAAATAACCTAAAAAGAGAGAAGGAGATTGAAGAGAGCTTCAACAAAACCAATGAAGCCATCAAGTACATTGGACAGTTACTAAAATCACTAAGAGCTAGCAATGATACTTCAGGACTAGGATACACTAGCACTAAAAAAGGAGAGTCATCCAAGACTGCAATACAAAGAATTGACAAAGGTAAAAACACTAAACCTAATTGTCATTTTTGTGGTAAAAAAGGACATACCTCTAATGTGTATAGAAGCAAGAATGCCCATCAACATGACAAACTTAAGAATATGGGTCATTATCACAAGTGCAACAAGCAAGTACATCAAGCACATGACTGTGGGACTAGAACTATCAGGACACCAAGATTTGAAGGTCACTACTACAATTGCAAGAAGTATGGAAAAAGAGCTTTTGAGTGAAGATCAAAGCCTATGTGGACACCTAATTAGCCAGCAAGGTCAAACAACCATGGATATCACTACAATTGGTACTACAACACCAGGCATAGTTGTCACTACTATCAAGAATATGGACACATCCCTAAAAACTGCATAAGAACACATTTCAATGGAAACTACAGCAGATGGTTGAGTCAAAATACATGATTCACTTGTTTGAATATTGTACACATTAGCAAAAATTGTCCAACAAGGTCAAAGGCACCTAACTCAAAGTTCAACAAAGGAAAAGGAAAGATAGATGTTGAACACATCAAAGGAGAAATAAATAAAGCATGGAAGAAGAAAGATGGAGGCAACACATCCAATGAAGGGATCACTTCACCTAAATGGTCAAGTGGTCACACTTCATCCAACTAAGAAAAAGAAGGTATGTGGGACTAATATTTAGTTCCAAAGACAAGTACTAAAAAGGAGAGATCAGCATGAATAGAGATGCAAAGTTAAAATCCCATTGTATGTCGAGTTGTCTGCCAAAGTCAGTAGAAGCCAAGTTAGCAATGGATGTCGAGTGAAGGGAAATTTGTATTGAAGCCGAGTAGGGGAAACCCCAGTATATGTCAAGTGGTGGAAAAACAATGGAAGCTGAGTAAAGAAAAATTCCTTAAAGAGCCGAGTGGATAGTTGTAAATGCACTAAGCATTAAATGCTATGAAATAAGGGTATAAGTTAGCATTTTGAATCATTTTTCACTATCACAAACAAAAGAGTAGAGACAAGAAGAGCACAGAATCATTTCCAAGCAATGTTCTAAGCATTTGAGTAGATTTCTACACAGATTCAACACAACTTCATCGATTTCAAGGCATTTATACTTGTGTCGAGCTATGCAATTTCAAAATTTCTTTGTGGTGAAACCCTAGATTGCACAAATGGCCTCTAGTTGTAGGAAACATCAGGAGAAAGAGTTGTTTGAAGTTCAACTAGTATCAAATGAAGTTAAGCAACTTGATTTTTGACCTATCCCTAAAGTTTCTTATAAGAACAACCTAGTCGGAACCCTATCCATAATTCCTCCTAAGGTAGTAATGGTGCAAGATGTTAGGAGATGCTACAACTACAAAATAGGTGCCATTGGAGACATGGAAATTAGGGAAGAATGTGATAAGTTGTGTGAAAATGGAGTTTTGAAGGAAGAATTTCAAATCGTTGAGAGGAAGGGCTTAACCTATGCCCTAGAGTTCTCTACTATCTTTAAGACCGAATGGATCAGAATTTTCTTGAGTAGGATTCATGATGACAATTTGTGGTTAGAAGATGGCCCAGTCAAGATATCAAAAAGGATTGTTCATAAGGTAATAGGGTATCCAACCCTAGATCAGCCCAAAACCCTAAGAAGTGACTCCAAAGAAGCTATTGAGAAGAATTCTAGAGCCAAATGGAACAAGAGAGGTATGACCATAGATACCATTTAGGATCCTCTTATTGATTTTGTTGTCAGAGTCATATCCCACAAGTTTTATCAATCAAGTAGACTGAAAAATGTTCCATGCATTGTAGTAGATGTTGGCTACAAACTTGTTAAAAAGGATCGTACCTATGATCTAGCTGAACTGCAACTACAACAAATCAATAAAAATTTGGGAGCTATAAGAAGAGCAAAGGGAGCCCAATGTAAATTTGGTGCAATTTTGATATGTATATTCTTCTATGTGTAGAATGAATTCCCATCTTTTGGAAAGGTTAGTTGGAAGAAAAACAGGTCCATTGTAGCCCAGGTGAATGAATATATTGAACAAATGGGGACAAATTTTGAGACATTAATGACTAGCTATTTTGAAGATTTCAAGAATTCAATGAAGCAGAGACTTAGGATTCCAGTCTCACTTGTGGAGAAGCACACAAATGACATTTGTTTTCTTATTGAAATTGATTACACCTACATTCAAGCAGCCATACCAAGGGTAAGATGGCTTAGACCTCTTAGATATGAGATAAGCATTGGTGAGGCATCTGCAACCATAACAGTTCTACTTGTAGAAGAGGTAGATAAGAGTGCTCCACACTTTGGCATATATGATGTTGTCAAGTCCAAAGTCGATATGGAACTAAGATTGCTTCTACACTTAAGAAAAAGGATAAATTAGTGAAGAAGGTCAAAGAAAAATTTGGAGAAGGGGCCGCAAAAGAGGAAGAAGATGATGAAGAGGCAGATGATGATGAAGAGGAATAGGGGTAAGGGCCACTAGCATTAACCCAAGGCATGGGTAAATATGCTGAAGAAAAAGAAGGTGTCGAGTAAGAAGAGAAAGAACCTAAGGTAGAGCCCAAAAAGAGGAAAGCACAAAAGCAACTTGCTACATAGCCTAAAGGCAAGAAGAAAATAGCCAAGCCAAGCCCAGAAAAACCCACCACAAGGGCAGATACAAGGGCTACAACAAAGGTAGCCAAGGAATAGGAAAAGAAGAAAGCTATAGAGCAGGGAGGGCTAGTAGAGAAAAAGAGGAGAAAATATGTGGCACCTCGAGAGTCAGATGAGGAGAGGACAAAATATGATGATAATGGATAATTTAGAGTGGTAAGTCACACCAAAAAATTAGATTTGGAAAATATTTGTGACAATATTAGAGACAATGCAGACTTGTTAGGAGTAAAAGGCATTGATTTTAATAAGTTGACAAGAGAAGAGCAAAACATAGTGCAAGAGTCAATTTACACTATGATGGCCAAGTTCAAGAATACTCCACTTGAACTTGATAATACTATTCCTAAGGAGCTATACTCCATTATAGAGAATAATTGCCTAAACATGGAGAAGGAAATAAGAGAGTCAACATTGGCTCATGTAATGCCTGAGCTCACAAAAAGTCAAATAAGCAAGGCAAGTAAGAAACATGGGAAAAAATTTGCACCCAAATACAAAGCCTTCAGCATATTGCAAAATAAAATAGAAGATGTTGTGAAAAAGTCCACACAAACGTGGAAATTGATTTATGGGTTGACTACAGTGAAGGAAGAACAAGAAGATCCCTTTAAGGGAAGGAATAATGATGAGGAAGAAGAGGAAAATGAAAAGGAGGAGGAAGGAGAGAAAGAAAGGGAAGAAGTTACTGTGGAGAAGGAAACACAGAAAGGTGATATGGCAACAGCTAAAGAGAAGCAATAGGAACAGAGTGTGCAAGACACATAATTGCCACCACCTAGTCCTCCACATGCAACACCTGCATCTATAGAGACAATAATTGTAAAGGATGTTCTTGACACCTCTAGTTAGAACATCAACCCATTGATTGCAAAGGATCTCAAAAAGATCCTTCACCGGACTACTTTACAAGCACAATTATGTACCAATCTAGTCTTGGTGAGTGTAGAAGAACTTCAAAAGGTAGTAACTAAGATAACTAAGGAGAAGGTGAATCCAAAAGAACCACCTTCACAAACTCCAACAGCTACAAGTGGAAAACTACAAGAGCAAGTACCACAAGATGCATCTACTAAGGTTGATTCCACAGTTACAGTAACTTCAACTACCGAGGAGTAAGCAAAGGAGTAAATAGGATAGAAGGATACCTCTACTCCTACAACACAAAGTCAAGGTGCACCTCCTCTGATTACAATCATTGATCAAGGTAGAACTAAAGAAGACAAGGAGGAGAGCCCTAAGGAGAAGGAACAAGAGGCAATCCAAACACTAGTCAATTTGCCTACTACAGGGACTCCTAGTGGAACTACATAGCAGCTAAGCACTGATGCAAACCACTACAAATATTAGCACCAGGCTCAAGTTCTACCAAGGTAGCAAGGGTACTTCACTATGGAGACCCTACACTTGATGAGGAGATAGTCATACCAAGCGATGACTATAAAACAGTGAACATAGAGTAGATCGTGCAAAAGGCATTGGAGAAGAAGAAGAAGCAAGAGATAATTAGGAATGAGTATAGGTAAAGGATAGCACTAATTGAAATCAAAGACATATTTCTTGATGCATTTAGCTTGCAAGTACCTAATGAGACAAAGCCCATCAGGGAACAACTATCCAACATAGTGGACTAGGTACAAAATGAAGACCTAGACACCAATGCTAAATTGCTTGAATGGTCTAAGAAGAAGTTCTAGATGAAGGTAAATGAGAAAATATCTGGTGAGATAGCACTATCTCAAGTAGAACTAGCTAAAAAGGTTGAAAAGGTAAAAGTAGTACTTGAGAACATATTCTCATTGTACTCCAAATTGTGTGATTCCTCGTACTTCACACAAGAAACAAGCTAGAGGATATTGAGCTTGGAAAGGAACCTCAAGATATTTAGCACACAACTACCAAAGGATCTAGCTCAAAGTGAGAAGCATTTTGCGACAACCCTTCACACACAAAAGGAATTAGTTGTACTCACAACAGATGAAGCAAACACCAAGGCCAAGTTGATACAAATACAGTCTTCCATAACCCCTCACATGGAAGTTTTGCATAAAGAAATGGCCTATGCAGAAAATGTCTTGAAGAAAGATCTTGATCTTTCTACATTGGAAGGCCTAGTACACCTTGTAGCAGAGATAGCCATCCAGCTTAAAGCACTGCTAACTGCATTAGACAATTAGGATGTTGCTCTAAAGATTATTGTGGAGGTAAATAAATCTTTTTTGGCTAAGTATTCAATTCATTCATAGAACCCTTTGACATAAGTGTCAAAAAGGGGGAGATTTAATAAATTGGGGGAGATAATAAATGAGACCCAAAGGGGAGATACCCAAAGGGGGAGATAATAAGATAATAATACCCAAAAGGGGAGACAATAAAATTTTGAGTTTTGAGGATAAATAAGGAGATAAAGCCAAAAGGATACAAAAATTGCAAGGGAAGATGTGTGAAAGGGGGAGTAGAAACATAGCAAACAAGGGAAAGAATGAAAAGGCAAAGATAAAGAGTATTAGAATAATTAGCATGAGACAAATCCAGCATAAGAGATTTTGGATACAGATATGGCACATCAACTCAGGGGGAGTTACAAGTTTTTGAGGTATATTGTCTTCTACAAAATTTTGAATAGGTTTTTGAAGTTTTATACATATGCCAAACAAGATGTGTATTATAATCATAGAGATCAGATTCATAATGTTTAGTTAAGTGTTTTTGACACTCATGTCAAAGGGGGAGATTGTTGGTCTTAGATTGGTTTTGACAATTGAGTGTCAACACACTTGAGAAAATTCTAAGGTTGATGTCGAGTATAATATAGATGTCGAGCTATAGTATGTGCCAAGCCAAAAATTCAATAGGTGTCGAGTTATTCAAGTGTTGAGCAAGTTTCAAGTGTCGAGTGACAAGTGATGTCGAGTCACTATAGGTGTTGAGCAAAGTATACATGTTGAGGAAGACAAAGTTACTATAGGAGCCGAGTAAGAAAAAATCTTATATATGTTGAGCATCAGTAATTAGTAAGTGACAAGTAACATAGAATCAGCATATGAGTTTGTGCCCTCACAAACTCAGATGTAAACCATTTTTGAGCTAACTCAAGATGAATCTCGAAGGATCTAAAAGATAAAATCAAATCTATTGCATTTCCTATGTAATCAGCATGCAACCAATTAGAAAAATGGAGAAAGCATGTAACCAATTGGGAAATATGGAAGGAATTGAGTAGGAAAGATGAATGAATCTTGATTGTAGATTCATACCTAACCCTAAGTCTCGAAAGCCTTTATAAGGAGATCAAAACCCCATTATTGAGTGTTGAGTGAAAGAAAAAGAGGTCATGTGGAATGCATGAGTGAATGTTAGAGAAGTTTTAAGGGGTGTAAGGACTTAGAGGAAGAGTAGCACTAAAAAATCAAGTTGATCAAAATAGAGTATCAACACTACAAATAGAGATATATCAAACTACGAAGGATTAGATCAGATTGGACAAAACAAGGATTTGGAATCAACAATTGAAGATTGTAAGTTATCTGGTCAAGACATTCTACTATACTTTCTAACCATTGTATTAGGAGAATGAAAATCCTATGATGACGGGTTGGTTTAGCAGCCATATTTTAAATCCTTAACAGGGTAACATTCCAAGTGAGTGTTTGTAAATCCTCTAACCAGGTCACTTTTACAAGGGTGTAAAGCCTTTAACAGGGCAAGCCTTTCACAAGGAAAACCATTGATGTTGGTCAAACTTTATAGCCTTAAACAATTATATATTGCTATAGTGATAATTTGTGAGTGTCATCCCCACCCCAATTTTACCTTCTCATTTTGGAAGGTTTCTAGGTGACCAAATCTTGTGTTATCTATTTCCATGCATGTCTTTACTTTCATGTTAATTAGATATGTTAGATGCATGTGATTAATCTTAGTTAAAAGTTTGTTAATTCTAATTCACCCCCCCCCCCCCCCCCGCCCCCCCCCCCCCTCTCTAAAGTAAATCTTCCACTTGTAAATTCCAACAGTTCCCAGCTAACAGGATCAAATATAGTTTTCCAAGGTGATAAAATTGCATATGTAGATGTATGTATCTATGTATGTGTATATATGTATGTATATAGAGATCTTGTGGTTGTCTAGATCAATAGAGATCTAGGATTTTGTTGTCGTGCCCTTGTGATTCTTGCATTTCATTCTCGTGTCCTTGTGATCTCTGTATATGTATGTATGTATGTATATATGTGTGTGTGTGTGTGTGTGTGTGTGTGTGTGTGTGTGTGTGTGTATGTATGCATGTATGTATGTATATAAACAGAGAGATATTGGCACAATAGAAAAATAATAAAACTTACTCAATAGGTAGCATGGCCACAAGTATTGTCACAAGCTTTTAAACATAACTATATAAGGAGTGAGTTAGGACATATATATAGGTTAACCTTACATTAATTTTAAACTACAACAAAAAGGTTGTACCAGGGTATTACAGTATTGTAATTATAGAAAACTACCTAATTTGCTCAAGTGGGTGTATGATGGTCAAGAGTTATATTAGGTGAGTAAAGCTCACCAGTAGTTATAGGAATACAACTACATCAAAATAATTAGAAACCACAACTACATATTCATTAGAGTGAGTAGTTCAAGAGTATTGATCCTATTGATATGGGTATGTAGGCAGCCTGGTAGGCAGAGTATGCCTCTAGCGTGCAGATGCCTTGGACATAGTTAGGTAGCTCTTAACTATTTTAAGATATTATATGTTAACTCACGAAGCTTATATTTTAAGACATTATATGTTAACTCATGAGGCTTATATTTTAAAATATTATATGTACCTAGTATACCTAGATTTTGAAAATAGAAGGTTAAACTTTGCATTTTTGCATCAACTTGACTAGTCTATTTAGACCCATTGATTATTGTCACAAGCTTTTAAACATAACTATATAAGGAGTGAGTTAGGATGTATATAGGTTAATCCTACATTAACTATAAACTACAACACAAAGGTTGCACCAAGGTATTACAGTATTGTAATTATAGAAAACTACCTGATTCGCCTATGTGGGTGTATGATGGTGAAGAGTTGTATTAGGTGAGTAAAGCTCACTAGTGGTTATAGGAATACAACTACATCAAAAAAATTAGAAACTAAAACTGCATATTCGTTAGAGTGAGTATTTCAAGGGTCTCGATCCCATGTATATGGGTATGTAGGTAGCCTGGTAGGTGGAGTATGCCTCTAGTGTGTCAATGCCTTGGACATAGTTAGGTAGCCTTGTACATAGTTAGGTAGCACTTAACCATGTATGTATGGATGTAACTATTCTCTACTTAACAATGTCATCCACAATGGGGGGGCGGGGGGGCTAGTTGAGCTTGCACCTTCTACAATACTTCATTTCCAATATTTGCACTCTTTGAATCAAAGGTATATAAATTTATCACTTGTAACTATGATTTTCAAATAGTACAAACCACAATAGTTTCTTATAACTCTATGGTTCTCTTTGTAATTTTATAAAATTGAAGTTTAAAAATTAATTGCATTTATGTACATCTTTTTCAAGTTTGATATTTCTCTTTTTCCTGAGTCACAGTCCAAGAATAATTTTTCAAAATGCATACTGACCAGTTGGAGATTGAACCAAAATTTTGTAAGAACGATGATTGGTGCATGGTAATCATCTTTTTATGCTCTTTTTGGCACAATTGTTCTTACATTTTATG